>JARJLE010000071.1:0-547145 GCA_029289555.1 Mycena latifolia
CATATTACCCGAAATGCCACAGCCACCCTGGCGGGCCGGGCCTTCCGAAAGTGCACAGCTTTGGTCTGCAGGCAGACTGGAGTCTGAGATAGATAGCGTGTTCTCTGAGCGGAGTCGCCACACCAAAATAATGCAGGCGCAGATCGGTAATGGGTCTAAAAATCTGGGTTGCATATCACAGAGCTGGGAAGGAGGCCGTCTCAGTGATATGAATTTTGTACAGTTATTTCATCAATAGAGCCCAAGGGGCACGAGTTTCAGCGGATTTGCCAAGGTTTTGATGGGCCAAGAATTTCGCCGACGCCCGTAGATGGGGAATGCAGTTCTTGGTCCGAAACTTGGTGAGACTGGAGCCAGCATTCATAGGAAGAAATCAAGCAACTTTGCGCCAGGAAAAAGCAATGGCAGATGGAGCATGGGAGAAATCACGGCACGGGCCGGTGAACAGAATTACATTCCCCTGGGAAATTCTGATGGCCAGTGCGGATTTATTCCAGGATGAATGGTAGTTGCAACTGGGTAGGGGCAAATGATGGGGATTGTGTGTCGGAAGCATAGCTGCAACCTCCAAAAAAAAACGGGGATGATCCGGAAAAAATTGGGGGCAGAAAGAATCTTTTTAATGACGTTCGGGAGAAAAGGCCCGCACACACTAGAGCACTCCTCTCTGTAGATGTCTCACCAAGTATCTTGCCTTCTTGGTCAAACCAATGGTCGGACATATAGAGTCACTTACAAAATCTTGTAGAGCTCTGAAAACCATTCAATTTCATACTCTACTCAACTTTTTCAATTTTTCAAAACCCCCGGCTCCGGTCGAGTTTTTTGCCTTTTTCAGAAGAACCCTTCATCTGACTATAAAGTTACCTATAGAATCTGAAAGAGCTCTTCAAACCGTACAATTTCATATCCTACTCAACTTTTTCAATTTTTTTCAATTTCTTCAAAACCGCCGGCTCCGGCCGACCATTTTGCCTTTTTAGGAAGAACCGTTCATCTGACATATCAAGTCAGTCTTTCAATCTTATAGAGCTCTTCAAGGGCTACAATTTCATATCCTACTCACATTTTCCAAAATCTGAAAACCGCCGGCTCCGGCCGAGTATTTTGCCTTTTTAGGAAGAACCCTTCATCTGACTGAAGAGTCACCTATATATTCTGAAAGGGCTCTTCAAGGGCTACAATTTCATACCCTACTCAACTTATTCCATTTTTTTGAATTTTTCAAACCGCCGGCTCCGGCCGAGTTTTTTGCCTTTTTAGGAAGAGCCGTTCATCTGACATACCAAGTCAGTCTTTCAATCTTATAGAGCAAGTCAAGGCCTACAATTCTATACCAAAATCTATTTTTAGCCCATATTACCCGAAATGCCACAGCCACCCTGGCGGGCCGGGCCTTCCGAAAGTGCACAGCTTTGGTCTGCAGGCAGACTAGAGTCTGAGATAGATAGATTGTCTCACCAAGTATCTTGCCTTTCTTGGTCAAACCAATGGTCGGAGATATACAGTCACTTACAAAATCTTGTAGAGCTCTGAAAACCGTTCAATTTCATACCCAACTCAACTTTTTCTATTTTTTCGATTTCTTCAAAACTGCCGGCTCCGGCCGAGTTTTTTGCCTTTTTCGGAAGAACCGTTCATCTGACTGAAGAGTCACCTATAGAATCTGAAAGAGCTCTTCAAACCGTACAATTTCATACCCTACTCAACTTTTTCAATTTTTTTCAATTTCTTCAAAACCGCCGGCTCCGGCCGACCATTTTGCCTTTTTAGGAAGAACCGTTCATCTGACATATCAAGTCAGTCTTTCAATCTTATAGAGCAAGTCAAGGGCTACAATTTCATATCCTACTTACATTTTCCGAAATCTGAAAACCGCCGGCTCCAGCCGACCATTTTGCCTTTTTAGGAAGAACCCTTCATCTGACTGAAGAGTCACATATAGAATCTGAAAGAGCTTTGAAAGGCCTTCAATTTCATACCCTACTCAACTTATTCCATTTTTTCCATTTTCTCACCGCCGGCTCCGGCCGAGTTTTTTGCCTTTTTAGGAAGAACCGTTCATCTGACATACCAAGTCAGTCTTTCAATCTTATAGAGCTCGTCGAGGCCTACAATTCCATACCCATTCCAAGGTAAGTCTATTTTTAGCCCATATTACCCGAAATGCCACAGCCACCCTGGCGGGCCGGGGCTTCCGAAAGTGCACAGCTTTGGTCTGCAGGCAGACTGGAGTCTGAGATAGATAGGGACGACCCAATACCCCGCGTTGTTGCCCTGCAAAACGTGCATGCTATGCGGCTGCATGCGCCCGTCGTTAGCTGCGACGCGCGTGAGGATGTCGGTCCACTCGGTGCCCGCCTTCGGGAGGACCGCCGCAACCGGCGAGGGGCCACCGATTACACGGTGATCTTCGTGGGGTTGACGGTGTAGCCAAAGAGAGTAAGAAGGGAGCCGTCACCGGGATTGGGGCCATGCATTTGGACTGCTCCGCGCAGATAGACGCGCGATCTTCTTCGTAATCGTGCTGGATCAGCCCCCGCAGGAACTCCCGCTCGTGGAACAATGACCCAGCGACCGCAGATTCCGTTGTTTAAATTATCATCGTACACGAGGGTCTGCACAATAGCGGAAGGCGACGGACTCAAAGTCAGAAGCAGCTCCGTCATGCAGGCCTTACGATGGCCCCCAGCTTTCCAAGCTGCCGTTTGGCAGTATCGCGCGCAGTAGTAAGCGGACTTGCATGCGGCGCAGCGTTTGAACTTGGACTTGGGCAAGATCTGGCCGCACTGACGAAGCGTGAGTTGTGTGATGACAGAACTGAACATCAATGGAACGAACATTGGTGTTGTCGCACGCCTTCAGCGGGGTATCCTCGTTCGAGTCCAAGCCATTCAAATGTCGCATCGGTCGTCCCCAAGCGCTTCGACATCGGTCCAGTCGTCCAATATCTCAGTGTCCTCGAGGTCGCCTGTGAAGATTTCATCTAGCGCAGGCTCAAGCTGGAGGACTAAATAGTAATGGACCAGGCCGGTGGGTAGAAGGCGAGTAAGAAAATGATGGAGCTGGCCGATGAGCTCTGGGGGCGCACTCCAGCGTCGAGCAAGCCACAATGACGTGCAATAGGCCGGCAGTTACGGCGCCCTCCAGCCAAATGGGTCCGCGGAATGTTTCGACGATGCGCCTAGGAATCTTGAAAGAACTACGGAGCACCATTCCGGTTTCCGGCGAGGTGGTGGTGAGGAATTGCATCGCACGGATCAGGGTCTCGACGAACTCGTGGCCGAGCAGGGTTCCGCTCAGGGCCCCGAGCGGCCGGGGACAAATTTTGGCCTCCTCGCCAGACAAGGTATCAGCGCCCTCTACAAATGCAAGGGGAGCACGAATGTAGTAGCATCCCCATGAGCGAGCAACGCTTTCCGGCATACCATGAGGTTCATACATTTGACAATTTTGACAATAAGCTGAGCCAAGTCGTCGATCGTGCCTGCAGAACCTTCAAGGATCTCAGCAAGATGAGTCGGCGTCGTGGCGCGTCAGCTCGCGCACGCACTGGTCGGGAGTGCGCGTCATTGGCGGACAACAAGTGCTCTGCGAAGACGCGCGTGGAGGCCGTCGTCATTAAGTCCTGCGCCCGCAGCGAGCGAGCACGTACGGGGATAGGAGCGCGACATACGTGAGCGCGTGCGCGAGCGGGTAGCACTCGCGCCCGTCGAAGGCGGACGCCGCGGGATGCGGCCATCGTCCGCGAGGCTGCATAAATAACCACACGGTCAGCGCTGAGTTTATTTGACTAGAGAGATGGGAGAGACGCCCATAAGGGCGTTGGACAGCGGTGACGGCGATGGCGAGGCGGAGGCGCGCGTGCGGCGGGTGCGCAGGCAGCGGCCGACGCGGCACACGGCGAGGCGCGCGGTGGTGCGCTGTTATTCTCAATATAGCGGTGCGATAGGGAGAGGACGGGGGCACGGCCAGCGCAGCGCACGTCGTGCTCGGGAACACCTGCTCCTTGAACCAGGCGCGCGCGACGGGGTAGCGGCGATGGAGACAAGGGGTGTCGCGTAGAGGGAATTGAGCAGAGCACGTACGTACCAGTGTCTTGCGCTGTCCTAGTGCATAAGTTAGCACTTCGAATAAAGGGCGGATTCGAATGCACGCACCCCGATCCCGAAGGTTACCGATATACATAGCGATGCAGCAGCGCCTCGATATCCGAGCGAGGCCGCATGCGTCGTTCGCTTGCGGGTATAACGCCACGCTGAAGGGGCTGTCGATGAGGGAGAATGTCGGTGGATCTAAGATGGGGGTTAAGCGCGCGTAGTCAAAGAGAGAGTAAACGCACTGGCGCAGAGAGTCCCGGCTCGAACGCAAGCTGGGGTGAATGGAATTGAGATGCGCGTGGCAAGGGGGGACGGAGGGGTACGCACCTTGTGCGGCGTGGGCGTTGCAGGGCACGGCGTCGTGTGCGATATCAGGAGCGCGGCGCGGAGTGCGCGTTCGGCGGGCGGGGATGCCGTGCATCCGTTACAGGGGCGGCGAGTGACGACGCAAAGTCATCAGTTCCTTGCGACGACGCATTGATGAGGCGCGGGGCAAGATGCGGGCGTGCAGCGTTGCGTGTGCCGCGCGGGCTCGATTCGGGACGCGCGGATCGGCGGTGGGACGCAGCGAAAGAGGGTTAGGGTCGTGGCGGCGGGCGCGACGGACGTGGCTTGGGAGCGTCGCTGGCCGCATCAGCGTACGCGTGCGCGTCGGGACGGCGCAGGGAGAGAGCAGCGGCGCAAAGTTGAGGGCGCGGTGAGGCTAGTGGAAGGAAGCAAGTCGATGATACGACATGTGGCGTGTCATGTGGGATCGGAAAGTTAGGATTCAGAGTCAGTGCAAGATTCACGGAAATAGGGCAACCTGACGCACCAGGGACGTCCCATCCTCAAGACGTGATGTCCGTCTGTGGCAAGGTAGATCTACAGCAGGTCTTCAATTAGTCGAAGGAAGATCTCAGCTTAGGCACAAAGCTCCGTGTTCCGAGTTGTAAGCGCGTCTAGCTCAAGGATATTAACGGCGCGTCTTCGAGAATCGACAGGCCTCGAAGAACCTTGCTTGATATCAAGCCAGGGAGGACGGAGCTTGCTTGATGGACATGCGCAAGAAATACGGAGCTAGACGCCATTATGATGGACGACAACGACGCGTCGCTCCAAAAAGGAAGACGAGCCCAAGACGAACCGGCGTAGCGTTTGCAGAAAGGCGCCTGCCCACGTGCTTCGGCCCCGAAAAGGATCGGCGATTGCGGGCCGAGCTCCAACTCTCTTTTCACGCCGACCTTCAGCAGCGCTTCTCGGTCGTTGAGCTACGCTATACAGCCTTGAAGTTCGTCACTTCAGCTGTGGCTCCCCCTTCCGCACCTGGGCTCACTCTTCCAGCCGCCGGATCCCTTTGTCGCTGCTCTTTTTGCTTCATGCTTGTGCATTACGCGTTTCGCAAAATTATTCCAGTTCCATCCTAGCAAAGGCGCTTCACTCGGGGACCTGTGGTCTTAGGAATTTGCACCGGCGTTTCGCGACAGGATCTCTGCTCTGGGCCCCTGGCTATGTTCCAAACCGCGGAGCCTCTATTCATTATTTCCGGTACGCGTAACGCGATACTCCCTTGCAACTCGAATCCGCGCTTCATTTCATCTTGCCCTGCTCTCCCTTCAAACTTGCAAGACGATGTCAATTATAAAAGGAACTCGGGTGAAAGCGGTGTGTCCGCTCATGGACCTATCGAGCGGCAGTATCATCTAACCCAATGCCTAACACAGGTCTCGGTTTTACAGCCACTCAATGAGCAGCTCACGCAGACGTCTGGCGCTACTTTCCTCGTCCTTATCCTTCTCATCTCTCGCCCGTATACGAAACACTTCTCTGGCCGTGCTGCCTTCCCGCGACATCTTGGGTGCGTTTCCATCTCTCCTATGCTGGTCTATTTTGACCTCTTCCGGCGCCATTCTATGTTCACGCCCATCGAGCCCGTCCGCCTCCACTTCTCGAAGGTCGGGAGATAGATGGGATGAAACTAGGTCCAAAGCGAACGATTTCGCCCATTGAAGGTTGTCGGACAGAGTGCCTCGGAATCCAGTGCGGAACGCCACAGAACGGGCGGGAAATTTGCGCACGTCGGGACCTATTTTCTGCGTACAGTGAGTGGATGTATGTTGATCCTAAAGACAATATATTGACTACGTCCTGAGTGTATAAGCCGTGAGTTTTAGAGGAGAGCAGAGGAAGTCGGGAGCGATCACCTATATCTGACCTCGGATCTTCTGAGGCTTACTTGAACGCGAACGGTTCAACTGGAATTCGAGACGCCAATGGGCTTGAACTGGACCCTTGTCTAGGTACAGGTAAGACGACCTCCCTAGAGAAGAGAAAGAAACCACCCTCCTGATAGCGGGACCTACACCCGGCTCGAACGGGATTGTCTGGGTGGATGATCGACGCAGGTTCATCATTGGCGACGTGCTCCGTACGCTACACTTATTATAACCGCCTGTACTGGAGCCTCGATCAGCAGCAGAAGTTAATCTGAGAAGAAACCATACCGGTACAGTGGATCGTGGATTGATCATATTCCACGTTGCACTGCGTCATAAAATCAAAGGTAGGCTCATTCTTTCAGACGGTTCGGACATCAGGAACCACGAACGAAGTGGACAAAAAAAAAGACACAACCATTGGGCGCCGCTGCGTTCCGAACGCCACCAAATTAGCCCGACTATCCAGTTAACTTCAGCGCGGCGAGCATGTCCCTGCGATATCAGTCCGTCAGACGAGGCGCAGGAGTTAATACTGGATGCGCCAAGATAACTGCGAATCTCAGGCCGACCGCACAAGCCCGCGACCCACTCTCGTTCAGTTCCGGATAGGAGCGAGCGAAGAGCCCAAATAAGCATCTCGGGTCATAAATAGGGAAAGATGAACAACTGCTCGTTCATGAATTTAACTGGAAGCTTGAGATGCACGACCTAAAGTGCCCGCAATTGTTGACGGAGCACCTCAATAAATCGAAGGTCGGCATCTGTTGTGGGAGACTCCCTCTGAAATCCGGATCTTCGTTCACAGCACAATTGTTCATTGAGGTCGTTAGTCGGACAATTGAACGCGGACTCGCCCGCGCTTGTGGAATTTGTCCCGAACTCCAGGTCGAATGAGAAATTCGTTAATTAATACGTCCCTGCGTAGATTAACTACCGCCAGGCTTGCGGACTGTCTGTCCTCACTCGCTGAACCCCTGGCGCCCGCGTTACCCGTCCCCGCGCCCACACACAAGGAGCCAATATAGCATATTCGCCTCTGCAAAGCGCGCATCCGGCAGACTGAAATGTGCCATCGCGATGTGCATCACTCAGGGCGTCGACGAACCCGAGCTTGATTAACGAGGTAGAAAATTGACAGAGCCTTATTCATCCGCTGGTCAGAATTATCCAACACACTTAAAATTGAGGGGGAGACGCACGCGCTGCACCCCTGTGCACCCTGATCATCACTCACCCTGGCCTCCCTCTCCTAAGCTTCCGCGCGCCCGATAGCCGCATTGATGAACGGGCCACTACCTCTGTGCGCACAAGCGCGGCAATCGCGGAGCTCGAGTCGCGCAGGAGGCGGCCGAGGACGTCGAACGTGGGGAGCGTGGCCGGGAGACCTGCGAGTGCGGACAGGTACGACGCACGCAAGGAAGCCGTGGGTGGCGTGAGCGTGCGGAAGAGCGCGGCGGCGAGCGCAGGGTTGTGCACAGCGAGCGAGGTGAAGTCGGGCGGCGCGAGGAGCGCTGACTCGGAGGCCGCGGGCGTGGGGAGCTGGGGCGCCAATTGCTGAGCTGCGTTAGTTTGCGGCCGCAAGAAAATGACGCGAGACGCACGCACTGCTCAGCAAGTGAGAGAACGCGGGTGCGTGCGGCGAGGAGGAGACGTGTCGCGTGCGCGGTTGCGGCTCGGTGCTCGGGATCCCCCTGCATGATCATGCGCGCATTCCAGCGAATGGGTGGGGGCGGCCATATATGCTATGACATCTCTCCGAAGTTGGATGAATGTGATTAGTAGACGAACAAATCGCATGCAGCATAACCCACCGGATCGTTCAGAGTCAGTTGGCCAGCTCTAAAGTTGGGTAACAGCATGCCAGTGCCATCGGACCGATCTGCAGGATTTTCATCATAAACCAATGAAGTCGTGGCGAAAAAAAGATTCCCGCACATCGTCGCCCTCTTCCTTGAGGAGTTTCTAGACGGCCCAGACTAGCGGCGCAATGCCGCCATTGCGCACGGCCATAAGGGCATTCTCCCGCTCCTCGACAAAATCTTTGACAACGAGAAGAGAAGGAACGAAGCGGGGATCCGGTCGGTAAGCTGGTGCCACTGGATGTGCCGATTAGGAGTTTTGGAACAGGAAAGTCAGATATAGGCCCATGCACCTCACACTGCGTCCCGTGTCCTAGTGAGGGCAATCGCGCTCTGAGTGCCAGCTGGAAAGACCGTTAGGTTGGCCACGTGGTGCCTCGACGGTTGCCGACCGAGTCAGACCGGCGGTCGCCTACGCCCAGCCGGCTATAATCCTCCCTCTTCCCACTCCCTCCCTGCGCTTACCACGCTCCCTAATGTCTCGTCCGCAGCTTTCATTTTTATCGCTCGTTCCAACGAATCCACCCACTATGGTGTAAGTATCTCTGACTCTGCCAGTGACTGACCTTCAGCATCTCCGGCTGCTGGAATCACTGCGGTTTGTATTTCCCTTGGTGCTTTTATTGTCCTTCCGGGAATTACTTTCACCGCCTTGACATTCAGTTCACAGCAGGCCATAGCTCTGAAATGTATAGAGTCACATCTTTGTTGTCAATATTATGGGGCTATAAACTGAGGCCAGCTTCCGTGAGACAACTTTGTGATTGAGACCCACTCGTGCCACTGACTGTCAACTTTTGGGAAACGTAAAAGATTGGACTGGTGGTGTAGTGGTAACACACCCGCTGTCATTACCCTTATGGTTGACGATTTCAGCGGGAGACCCGTGTTCGAGTCAAGGTCAGGCCATTTAACTTTTGCTCCTGGATCTCATTTGTGTACTATGTTCAAATTGTACTTTCTGTCCTCTGCTGGGGACTATACAGAGTGGACTCGTGGTGCAGCGGTAACCACGCGCAGTCAGTGCTACTCGATCAACAGGGATCAGCATCTGAGTTCAACTCGCGATTATGCCATTCTCTTTTACTCGGCTTTTTTTTTTTGCAACACATCTCTGAATTGGCACTGAAGCCACATTTTCTTTTCCTTTCTTTTTGGCTAGGATAGTGTCTAAAGATTGAGCGAACATTGTATAACAATAGAAACTGAATTAGAACTCGCGCGCGTCGCATGCCTGTTATTATAAGCCCCGGTACAGAAGACGTCTCCTTCAAAACAAACAGGGCCACGTCTTTGATCAAGCACCGTTAGAATTCAATGAGCGATGGAGAAAAAATTAAACACAACGTACATACAAGAAATCGGGCGCAGCACACCTCGACACAGGCCGCGTAAGGTAGCGGCCAAGAAAATTTTCTAATGCAGGACTGCAGGTGCCGCTGGCTGCCGAAACTCTCGGATCCAGCACTAGGAAGCATGTGGAGCAGCCCAAATTCATGTTACGTTCCGGGGCTGAGTCGGGCGAACGGCAGAAACAATATGAATTTGGATCGAGTGGGGAGACATGCAGATGAGGGGCGCTGCACCGCGAAATCCGACTAAGGATAACGAGGCCATGAGGTGGGGTCATAGACGCACCTAAAATATAACCGCCGTCAATGCAAACAACTGCTCTTCCGTCGTTCCCGTCGTCGTTGTGCGATAACGAGAGCTTAATTATTGCCACTCAGCTTATCGAGGTTCACAGTTTTCGTATGAGCTCAGCCAGGGCGAGTTATAGTCGCGAGTCGGGTGGGGTCCCTGTCCTTTCGAGGCACATTAATGCATGCTTGCGATGCGTCTGTAGCCGGAGGAGGTACAGTATCTTTCAGGGCTGCTGCACTGCGGGTGATGAACACCACGCCATTCAACATTCTCCGCGATGCCCGCCTGCGCGAGAAGGATCAACGGAACAAGGTCACTGACCCAACCCGTACGCACCAAGAACTGGGCCGTGAAGGAAACAATGAATGGGCAAGACCTGTGAGTGGAAGAGTGCAGCGCTTGGTGGCTGCCAGAGCCGCGGTGAAATGGGTCAAATAATAATAACAAAACACACGGGCGAAATCGTCTAGGCGTGCGGATCGTGCGCCTCCGCTGGGTCAACCTGCACCGAAATGAGAGGAAAAGGAAACAAACAACGCAGCTGCGAGCTTCCACTGCGGCAGATTGACATAGCGGTTTAAACGCAGATACCTGGCTCCGCCTGTCGTCGCCGCAGCAATGTTAATGCGGCTGGGTAATCGCAGATCCCTAACTCGAGTCCGCGGTTCGCGTTGTGGCGATGCACGTAGCCGTGCAGTATCCAAACCGCAGATACTCAAGAGGTGTCAATATTAGGTCAGCGCAGACATAAGGAAAATCCAGAGCTTACCGCCGTGTATAATGTCTCTGCACACGCGGAGGCCCCAGACTCGGCGGCACGACGCCGGACATAACGTCGCGCAATCAGTTGGGAAGAACGAGTCTTGGGACGCGCCGGGTCGCCGTCGTCTGAGATAACACGCAGCAAAGAAGTCGATCAACTGGGGCCGTGGAATCGCATAAGATGGACGTTGCAGCAGAGCGACTAGTATTTACAGTATGCGATAGCCTAACGTTCGTGTTTGACCCGGGACAGGAGACGTGTTCGTTGCTTACAGACAGTAGTTGTAGCCAGTTGTAGCTCGATGCACTGGGCACGGGAAAGAAACAGAGATGACGCGGAGGAGGAGGCACGCGAGAAGAGGTGGGTTAGACGGTACATTTGAGGAGCTCCCTAGCTTAGCGTTGAAGTCGCGCGTGTGGGTAAGAAGCAGGAAAGGGCGCAACGTGGTTTGGTGTCGAAGGATCCGCGATTGCCGGCCACCTTTCTGAGTTTCTCTCTTCTCACGTTCTCGTTCCCTCCACCATCAAATTAGGCTTTCACCCAATCGGCAAGGTTTATGAAACATGGGAATATCTGGATGCAGTCTGCCCGATGAAGAATCTGGATTCGCTTGACACTTTGGATTGCTTCGGTGAAACCAGGTCTCCGGCAGCGAGGAGGGAGAGACGAGGCAGCGAAGCTTTTCTCCAGAGAAATGCTTGAAGTATATGGATAAGCAGGCGTCGCCGGTTCAAAACAGGACGCAATCGGACAAGGTGGTGGTGGGATAAGGAAGGCGGAGCCGAATTCGGCCGACTGAAGATATATCACGTGTGATCCGCGTCGCGGCCATAGGTGACAAATACAACCAAGCAAACGATCTTTCGGGCGCGGCCCTTGATAATATTGTGTCCGATCTACTGAGGTTAAACAAGATAAATTCCAAGTCGCCACGGGAAAGCTGCGTCTTGTATCAACAGAAATACAACTAGGTACTGGACGCGAAGAAGCACGGCTAATCCCGCAACCGGAAATCTGCTTCCTGCATCAACAGAAATACTACTAGGTACTGGACGCGAGGAGGCACATGAACTAGCGACTGGAAATCACAATCGCAACTGGAATCTGCTTCCTGCATCAACAGAAATACTGCCAGCGCACTGGACGCGAGGAAGCGCGGCTACACTACACAGAGCTATGGATACAAAGGAGGTACTGTACAGCCAGAGGCGCAATCAAATAGTTTAGCGGTCAACGCATGAATCTCACGAGATAGTAAGTTGCCAGACGTCGGCTGCCCCACCGGTGGGCGCGATCCCTTGGAAGGTGGTGTACCCCATCAAGAAGTCCACCCGCTTCACGCCTTCGCGTTTTTCTTGGGAGTAGCCGCTGTGCCCGCGCAGCCGCTCGCAGCGTCGCTTGTACTCTGTAGACGCACGCCGCATGAGTTTGTCGGTGCCCAGCGCGTTGAACTCTGCCGGCATCGCGTTCACGCGCAGCGTGCAGTAGATGGCGGAGAGGACGTCGCCCACTGAGACGTATCGGCGATTTGATGCCGGGACGGGGATCGTCCAGGGCAGGTGTGGTGTGAAAAGGGAGAGGGAGAGCCGCGGAGGATAGACGGCGGGCTCGAGGAACGCCGCCGCGGAGGGGCCGGGGCGGTGGCTAGAAATGGTGGAGGGATGGAGGGAAACATCGTATTGAAGGAGAGGAATCGGCGACAGGGCGATGAGATTGTGGGCCTGCACTTTCATCGCAGCTGATGCGCGGTAGAGGTCTTTCGGTGTTAATGGTGCGGCCGCATACAGCGGCGGCGGCGTGAGCGGACCAAGCGAGGAGGTGGATGATGAGGGCGAGGAGTCAATGAGTGGAGGGGGAGGCGGCGAGTAGAAGGTGTCCGTCGAGGCAAACCGGACGCGTCTTGAAGGCATGGCGCACTCGAGGGTGGGGCTGGCGGGTCAAAAAGCGGTCAGTTTAAATACTCGCACCGATGAGAGAATGCTCAGTCGTCACCATCTTATCTCATGGCTTCTTTGACCCATGCCATCCCATAAAAGGTTATATCCCGCGCCTAGCGCTGGATCGAAAATGATGACCACAGCTTGTTTGGAGCCGATCTTGCGAAATTGTGGAGGCCAATTCTAATGATAAAATGCTATGGCGCAAAACACGCGGCTGCCTTGAGGATAGCTCCTCCGTTAGCCTCGATGACGTATGAAAACCACAGATAACTCTCGGTCACAGGTCCACGAATTTGTGGAACCACCAGAAATAAACCCGGTGTCGGGAACGCTCCCTAGGTGCTCCAGATCGCTTGAGCCTCTCACTCCCGCGTTGCACAGACGGGGTAATTATTGTTGGTCGTTCCCTATGTCGACGTTCGCCTAGGTGCCGTCGATGCGAACCCAATGTAGCCAATTTCCTCAACGGCTTGTTGGCCGATGGGCGCGGGTGCAAATGCGGTCATATATCCGCGCCACCGGTGGGGTGGTCAAAACCTTAAGCCGGATAGGGTTGCCGTGAAGATAGAAGCAGGGTCTAAATTTGAGGGTTAACACACCGCTGTCACGATCTACATGCAAGGCATTGAATGTTAGCGTAAGCGGCTTGTCTAACGTTGAAGGAGCAGGCCTACCAAACCTGAATAATGATGTGTGCCAAGACGATGGCGAAAGGAAGTATTGCCTGCCGCAGTGAGAAAAAAAAAGACTATTATGGGGAGATGAACGAGTACAGGTTCGTTTTACCTTGAATCTCCGCACTAGTATTCAGTTCGACCACAATGCACCATCTACAGACCAAGACAGCGAAATACGCGGAGATGTGGGACAGGTACGCACCTTGAATTAGACGGTGATGCTGGAGTTGAGGTGCTATCTTCCCGCACCTATCACACACTCAGATGCACAGGTGATACACACCTATTTCTGCACCAGTAGATGGGGCGCTCACAGTTGCCAACTTGCGTGGTAGTAGCAACTCATCCGTCTCATCAATGTCTCACTCAAACCGTGGATTACTAGGACGTCTTGATAAACAGCTCGTATACGTTTTCTCTCGGGACGTCTACAACTCTATGCAACGTTGTCAGTAGATCTCGCGCGCTACGCACGCATATCACTTCTTCTCGGCGAGCAACGATCTGCCCGTCATCTCTGCAATAACGAATAAGCAACAACTCAGATAGCACCACGAAACGTACCCTCAGGCTTGGGGATCCCCTGCCCGCCAGATCGATATCAACTTGGCTCGCAATTCCGCCGGAAAAAGGAGCGCACCAGCAGATCAAGCACCGTGGACGCGACGTCACACAGCGCGCCATCCTCCGCGCGCTCGTCGTCCGGAACGAGCGCGCAGCCCTCAGAGGCCGGGCCCGCGACGATGAACGGCACGGGGTTGCACGTGTGCGCGGTGTGCGGCGCGCCCGTGTCCGCGTTGCGCATCTGCTCCGCGTTGCCGTGGTCCGCGGTGACGAGCAGCACGTGGCCCGCGGCGTGGAAGGCATCGTACACGGTGCCCACGGCGGCGTCCATGTGCGTGATGGCGGACACCGCGGCGTCGAAGTTGCCGGTACGCCCAACCTGAGGAGCGGTGTCAGCGCCGAGAAGCGCACGGGCGGGCGGGAACTACGTACCATGGCGGGCGGGGTGAAGTGTAACAAGGTTCGCTCGGCTCCATGACCGTGAAAAGCCTTCAAGGAAAGCAGGGTGATAGTACGAACCCAGCAGCCGGGCATGGGGATAATAAAAGCACTTACCGCCGTAAAGTGCAATGTCAACGTGAACTTTTTGTGTCAATATCAGCCCGATAAACCAGTTCGACCGGCTGCTTCCTGACACAAATCAACTTCAGTGTAGGCGGGTTCGAGCTGTGGTTGGACGTCCACTTGGCTGCAATGGAACAGTAATGAAATTGTCGTTGAGCTCTTCAGAAATGGCAGATCCGGCCAGAGGTACGGTCTTATTGGTTCAAGCCAATGTTATTGCGGCGCAGGTTTAGTCTTCTTTCAAATTCTTTTGATTTATCACGATGTGCTAGGTGCCCGCGATATCTCCGAGCGTAACACCCTACCGCCTAAAATTCGAGACTAGTACTCGCCGTAGAGTGTGTAGACACCAAGAAGCAGCTCCCAGGAAGTCCTAAATGAGACACATATCATTGTAGCCCTCGTCTTGTTCGCAGTTTCAGCGTGAAGAAACGTGAAGCCTTGCAATTGAATTTCGACCGAGTCCCCCGGCGCATCCAGATTTATGTAAGAATGGTCAGAATTGCTTGCGCATGCGGCCGTATGTGGATTTAGACCGTCGTTCTCGAGCAGGAATAAACCAACGGAGCTGGGCGGTGGTGGCGGGAGTCAAGCGGGAGTCACAAAGGTGTCCGTGATGGACACAGCCACACGCCGCTTTCTTCCTCCACTTTCGAAAAAAATGCCGCCGCTTGTGCGTACCGATGCCCTGCCCTCGACGACCTTTGCTGAAGGGTCTCGTCTGCGCAGACGTCCTGCCGTCGTTCTGCGGGCTCCTACAATCGAATCCGCGGCCATCTACTGCGGTGCATGCGATCCAGACACTTCGAGCGACATTTTCACGGACGATTACGACGAATATCGGCCCTGGGCTCTTCAAATACTCCCTGAAGCCCAGTCCCCGCCTCCCCCGCGCCCGAGGAATTCCCGGTCGCGTTCCAACGGCTGTGGCGCGCAGGTGCACGGGGCTGTGTCCATGATGCGGCGAAACCAGTGTTGGTTTGGGTGGAAGGATGGGCTCGCGTCGACAGTGGTGGCGTTGGACACAGAGTACTTTCCATCGGCGATGGCGGAATCGCTTGATCTCAAGAACGGCGGGACATCTGCGTGTGGGTGCATCGTTAGCGGGTTGGGCTGTGCTGTATGGTGAGCAAACTCTTTCATTCGTCTCGATCTTCATCCGATGGGCTGGCTCCATACTCTCGCGGTTTCCACTGCCCCGTCGTCTCCATTTTTCCTTCAATCTTCACGGATTCATGCCTCCCACCCCGTGATCCTTTCTTCGTCCAGCATCCCTCCCTTCCCAGCTCTTTTCTGCCCCCCGTTATAACTGAAACTAACGCATTCGCAGTGGCAATGCGCTTGGCACCCGGCAAAACTACTGCAGTGTGCATTCGCCCAGCAGCGCCGGGCGCGACGGCTATGTTTTCCTGACGACCGCCGTCTCGCCCGCCCGCAGCTCATCCTCCCCTCACGATGGCTCCGCATCCACCCCCGCGTCGTCCCCGCTGCACGATGCGCAAAATGACTGGACACGGTACGTGCTCCTGCTTCTCGCGCGTATCCTCGCGCTTACCTTCGATTCCATGCAGAGAGTTCCCGACCTTCGAGACCTTCCCGGCCAGCGCGCCCTCCCACGTCGCCGTCACGAGCAGCGCGTACTCCCCCGTCGCGCCCGCGGGATACATACCGTTTATCCCCCCGTCGCCCGTCCCACCGCCTCTGCGTTCGCCGACCGCATCTCCATCTACCGCCCCCGCTTCCTCCGCGGCAACCGCACCTCCTTCCGCACAAGCCCCTGCCCGCCCCGTCCGCCGCCGCACCCTGCGCCGCCCCACGAGCGTCGAGCGCCATTTCGGGCTCGACGACGCATCCACGTCATCGGGTGCTTCTCCGCCCGCGGGGCATGATGCCCCTCGCTCTCCTACCGCCAGTGACGCTGCTTTGGATGACGGCGGGGGCAGGGGCACGATGAGCATGAGCGAATACCTCCGCACGCTCACCGCCCCTGCGGCCCAGGCGCGCGCGGCACAGCGCCTGCGCGACGCCCTGGGCCCTGCACTCCCACCTCCCCACTCGACTTCGTGGGTATCACGCCCCGCCGCGGCGCGCTTCGACGACATGCCGCCGCTGATCCCCGACGACGACGGCTTCGGCGCCTGGTTTCACCCGGACGGCGCGGCGCCCTCCGCCCCGCGCGACATCGACGTGCGCGCGGTCACGGCGCGCCTCGAGGCAGCCATGGAGCGGATCGTCCTCGACGCCGCGCCCACGGGAGACGGGGACAGCGCCTTCGGCGGCTGGTTTCCCGCGGACGCGGTGCCCGCACCCATCGCCGGCGCGCGCGCGGACGCAGGGCCCGATGACGACGGGCTCCGCGCGCGCATCTTCGCAGAGCACCTGCTGTCCGCCGATGACGCGCACCCGACGCCGCGCGTACCCGCACCCGCACCCGCACCGACGCGCGCCCCCGACCCACGCGTGCGCGAGCTAACGCGCCACCTCGACGAGCTGGGCGTGCGCGTCGCGGCGCTCGACGCGGCGGCGGCGGACGTGCGCGCGCACATCGAGTCCCTGCGCGCGAGGTCTTCACCGCCGCAGGAGGCCGCACCAGCGCGGGTCGAGGATGCCCCGCCCCCTGCGGACGCGGACGCAGACGCGGGGGAGCACGCCCCCGCCTCGCATGAGGACGATGAGAACGAGTTCCCCACACTCGACCCTGTGGACGAAGAAGCGGAGGCGGAGTGGCGCCGCGCCGCGCTGTCGCTATTGTCCGCTCCGCGCGCCTCCCGCGTGGCGCAGGGACTCCCAATCCCCACGGACGTCGTACCCCCCGCGTCCCCAACCTCCGACACCAGCACCGTCGTCTTCGCCGCCCCAGTGAGCCCCCCGCCCGTGCCCGTCGTCACCTCCACACCCCACGACATCGTCGCCTCCACGCGCGCTGCGATCGCAGAGGAGCGCTTGCGCCTCGCGGAGCTGCAGGCGCGCCTCGCGACCGTCGCCTCCGCACCATCCGCGTCCTCCGCGCCCTCCGCGCCCGCGCCCGCCTCCACGCTGACCGCCCTAAGCGGGATCATGCGCGAGCAGACGGAGCTGCTCGCGCGCGTGGGCGCGCTCGTCGCGGCCCTGGGTACGCAGGAGACCGCGGGTGGCAGGGGTGTGGGTGTGGGCGTGGGCGGGGAGCGCACCGCGACGGACACAAGCGACGAGAGTGCGACTGGGACTGGGATCATGGAGCGGATAGCAGCGGCCACGGCCGAGGCGCGCGCGCTGGGAGACCGCATCCGTGCTGCGCGGCAGCCGCCGCCGAATGGCGGGTGGCGCGCGCGGGTTGCTGAGATCGACGCAGAGGACCCGTCGCCGGCGCCAGCGCCGTCTCCGCTGCCTGCCTCACCCACACGCGAGGCTATTGCTGAAGAGGATAAGCGCCCGATTAGGCGCCGCATATTCTTCGAGCGCTAATCGTTCATCTACGTTGCCTTCCTCGCTAATAGATATTCGCTTTGTATTTCGTAGTAGATAGTGTACTTGCATACCGTACGTCGTATATTCATGGAACAGACTGTACGTGTTAATACTTACTGTCAACTGCAATTTCTCCACGAAAGGCTCCTTCGGCTGTGCGTACACACCCTCGCGGTTCTGATGGCCCTTTGCCTAGTAGTCGATTTGCATGGGATTGATTCAGAGCTTCGCGTGAAAAATTAAGATTCTTGGCGACTACGCCCCGCGTGTCTATGCGCAAATCCTGTGAAAGTCGGGCAACGCCTTTGAATGCACCAGTCCAGGACCAAGTCTAAGTACGTACCTTGTCACTTAAAGATTACTGCTGTGCATTTCAGCCCTTAATTCAAAGGGGTTTTCAAACGAGGAGACTTTCACACCCGCCCGAAATCTCTTTCTATCAGAAACCCATCAGCATGAAGCTTTCTTTATACACGATACATATCTTTGATATACTTGACATCGCCTGTAAGATTCGTATCAATGGGGGCGATCTGAAAGAATGGTAGTGTACAACCTATTCACCTTAACTTCGGGCCGAATGGATTCACCGCAAGGTTATTTTCCACAGAACAACGCGACCTCTCGCGCTAAACGTTCGATGCCGTCGTCCCGCTCTGGGACACGGAGGAAATGGAGGGCAGTATAAAAGAAAAACCCCGTCAAGATCCAGGATTGAACGTCGAGAGAAGGGCGTCCGTAGTATTAAAGTGGTGCAAGTTGGCGAAAAAACATTCACTGACAGCCCCGAGAGGGCGCAATAGTTGGCCGGCGCTAACATCCGCGATCCTCGCGTTAAGATAGCAAAGTTCAAATGCGAAAACGTGTCACATTCAAGAATGGAAATGATACATGATCGGGTTAATGGGGCAGTTAGCATACCTGCGACGTGCGAGGACATGAACGAATTTCAACCCTAGGCAAATAGTTGGACTGCGTCTCAGAAGAATCCCAAATAACTCACCTAGGACGTCTCGCCCATAGTCTCCGTTTTCATGTCATCGAGTTCCCGACAGGTGGTAGATCGTGGTAGATCGAACATTCTCGGAAGGCAGTCCCGAACACCTGCGAGGTTATTGGAGTGCTGAGGCCTGAAGCGTCGGAGACAGTACATGTCCTCGCAAAGTCGTGGTTTCTTCTGTGGGGGTTCCTGTCAGCACGAATGAACGGATGTGGAAGTACAAGCAAGCATTCGCCGGGTTTGATTTTGACCGCCTAAGCTCGTCGCTTGAGCGAATAGATGCCTCGCGTGAGTCGCAAACACCCAAAGACCATGGATGGCGACGAGATGGGCTTTGAGGGAAGAGGGAGGGGGAGGGAGGACGGCGTAGGAATAAAGAGGATGAGGAGAGTCTGGAGGAAGGAAGCGGTAAGAGGAGAGGGGGGAAGAAAGGTGGGCAGGCGCGGGCGCGATGACCGCGAGGGGAGAAGGAAGGGAGACGCGCGCGGTGACGGTCGAAAGGGGAGAATCAGGAGGGAGAGATGAGGGGTGCGACGACAACGATGGACGAAGGGTTACGAGCTGGGGGTGCGCGAGGAGGGAAAAAGCGACAGAGGCAGGGCCGAGGAAGGGGAGGGCAACGACATAGATGAGAGATTGAAAGGGGGCACCGGTAAAAAAGAAGACCTCGCGCGAACCCGAAAGAGAAAAGTCGAGGGAAAGGCGGCGCCTTGCGAATCGCAACAGAAGGAAGAAAAATGCACTCACAGCTCAACGCCCAAATGCCTCGTCCATGTTCTAGCGCTACCCGCCCTCCGGCGCGCCGCCCGCGTTCTGATGCGTCATGCGGCGGCGGCGGACTCGGCAACGCAGTCACAGGCAGTGTCTCCTCCCCATCCTCCGCGCCATACGTTGAAGCAGCGTGGAATGCGTACGAGCCTCAGGCATGTCTGGCGGAGAAAAGACCCGGACGCCGGTGCGCAGAGTGCGCAAACGACTTGTCATCCTTTTATCGAGCTTCCCGCTCGACGCACTGTGACTCCTCTTGCTCTGGTGGCGACGGCAAGGATTGAGCGCGGCGAGCTGGAATACGAGACAGAGGCGTACCCATTTCATTCATACGGGAAGATAAGAGTAAAGTGCCCGTTCGTTCGTGTGCAGTTAGGTTCTTCCTCCGTCAGATGGCCACGCAAGGTGTCAATCCCCGCCCTGTAATAAAGTATGCGGATGCAGGAGTACGTGGAGGGGCGTTGTTTTGCCAATGAGCCAGAGTCGATGTGGTCGTGGTGTGAAAGGGAAAGAGCCGGGGTGGCGATGCGTATCGGCCCGTGATCCGCGCAACTCTTCTCACACCACCACCACGATTCGGTTTCTGTGCCTTGAATCTATTCGGAGCAGCGTTCGAGCTGCCGATCGTAACCTGATATCCCGAGGTACCCTCCACTGGCGAAGTTCTCTGTCCATCCAATGTCCATCCTCTTTTCTTATCCCTTGAGCGGATGATCGGGATCTACTGGCTGCGACGCTGCGTCTCGTCTCGTCTATCTTTCCCCTGCTTCAAAAGGGAGCGACATCTACCCGAGCTGGCTTCATCAATTTAACCAATCAGAAGATCAACTCCCCGACGGGCTCTGGGAATTCTTACAGAACAAAATTTTGAGCTCCATCATGTCTTTCCGCGGCGCCGTGTTTGTTTCGACAGGAGGTATGCAACTGAGGCAGCAACTCGATCAAGTTTTTACTTCGACACCTTTCGACTCCCGACACATCGACGTCCTCTGTACCGCTCGCGCGCGAAGGAAACTCTGCCCGAGGGATCCGGCAGGTTTTACTTCGAATCAAACATCAAGTACTCATCCCCATTCGCAGATCGCCCGTTGAGGGTTGAGTCCCGACTCCTACTACTATCGTCCCCGGTGTTTTCTCAAACTTCAAGTTCTCTATCGGCCCCGGTGTCTTTCGACCGAGCCAAAACGTGGCGTGTGCATCCAGGCAAAGCAGCGCTGGCTCGTCTTCGAAGTTCGGAAGCAGAAGTTCGTCGGCCAGTCACACTCGTCCGGACTTGCGCGCCATCACTAGACGCCTCCCGAAGGCCATCTACTTCACTGGTGGGTCTCCTCTTTCCCTCCGTCCTTTCATTTCCATTGACTCACTTCCCGAGCGGACGACGCTGCTCGCTTCCTTCATCATGAATGATGACTTGTGTCGGCGTCCCTCAACGCCTTTCCGTAATGTCGCAAACACTTTCGCAACTTCTAGGTGCTTTGCGGTACTGTTCGAATAGGCGCGGTAACGCACAGGTACGCGAAATGCGTGCATGGCTCAGCCTTATCTCCAGCAGTGCGCGTTTGTAAACTAGTCGCAGCGTAGGAACTGCATCTCGGCTCTAGCATTCTCTCGCATTGACTTCGTCTCAAACGTCCTCAATTTGAGTTTCTCAACGAACGATTAGGTAATTAACTGTATAGGTCACGAAAAGAATGGTCGTATCGCTAAAGGGCTCAGCGACACTGAACGGAACTATAACAAAGAGATGCTAGCTGTCATGCGAGCGCTATAGAGTGGCGACCGTCAACAAAGAAAACGAACGCGGGTGAGGAACCATTCCTCCTAGAACACGCGCGTCTCTGAGTTTTTCCGTCTCCCATGAGAATCGCTCGCTGCCTTGGTCTGCTTCCGCATTCATCTGGGCGGGTGAGCTCAGCCGAGACTTTCAAACGTAGCGCTACTGGCACCATCCAAATTCATGTTCCTCGTGAGCCTTTCTCCGTTCTTTCGGCGCGTTATTCTACTCACCGATTTTGCAATCGACTTGAGCGCTGCGTCATTGCCGCGTCACGTCGACTCCGAATTTCGCCCCAGCTACCGCACCAGAGCGAGGGCGGTTTTTTTTTTCTGCGGTGATCATTTCCCGTCATCTTCCTTCCAACCTTCTCGGTCTCGATTTCTCTGCCTCGCCCTCGTTAGCCCGTCGCAATGCAGAGCTGACAGAATTTTGAAGACATTCGGCGACCACTAAGTTTCCCGTACGCTCAAATCACCCTCACGAGCTCGGTTTAGTCGCTCTTCCTTTCACATAGAGGTCTGCGCCATCTATAGACTGAAATGCAACGTTTTCAAACCTCCACTTGGATCTCTGGATAAATCGGTATAGGTGCATTGGATTCATCGCATGAGCATCGTTCTGATTTAAATCTACAGCGAGCCTGCGATTCCACTGATTTCCCAACTACAAATGAGTGGCTGCAATATCCGACCCATCGCGCTATTTATGTCTACCACCACTCCAAATTGGTGCCCGGGCGCATCTCGACATTTACGTCCGGCATATAGTTTCCTCCCTCCCGCAAACAATAGTCCAAGAACATTTTCGGCGAAGCAAACTCCTTGGAATGGACAGTAAGGTATCCGTCCGACCAATAGTAGTATCGCCCTCCAGCGGTGAACACGAAGAATTCATCGCCTGCACAAGAATGGTACGCCAGCGGCTCAATAGTGCCGGGCACGTTAAACACCTCCTTGAACAGTTTTTCGATTTTGGGAACCCCATCAACTTTCTGTGCATAGAGCCGGAGTCCCGCCCAGCGCTCCCAGTCAGTTGACCAGGGAATGGGAATTGTTGGATCATTGTACCAGTGGCCAGGGATCCAGGCTCGACCGTCTGAGCAGCCCGGAGCTTCCTCCGGCGGTGGCCGCAAGGGGGCAAATTGTGGCCTGGGGTGCCTATAAACAACAGGTCGATCGGGGTAATGATATACACAAAGACTTGAAGGGCCTACGATGGACTTTTGTTTCCTGACATGATTCTGAGGGTGTAAAAGCCGTCAAAAAATGTCGGTCGATTTTATACTCGGCAGGGCTGTCCATTTCCGATCAGACGTGCAGCAATCAGACGCGCAGCACTGCCTGCGATCGGGCGCAATCGCAAACGGATGCTGCTCACTTGCTTCTCACGGTTTGCAATATGCTTCGCAGACAGCTATGAAGAGGCCTAGGACTGCTTTCCGCACAAACACGGCGTACAGAATGGCCGGCTCTCGCTCTCGCCGTCGCATTGGAGAAAGGCAGGAAGGCGGAACGATCTCAGACAACCCTCGATTCTCTCGGAAGCAAGGTTTCAGAACAAGAGTGAGGAGTACCTCCATTCCTCTTCCTCGCAACCGCTGTCCTTCCTCTCCACAGCTCCTCAGGAGCAGGATGATTTTACCTGGGTAGGCTTGGGCTTGTTACTCCTCCTGTCGCCACTGTATTGACCTGTTACTAAATGGATCTTGGGTGGCCCCACTGAACGACTCTGCCGTGAAATGGCACAAGGACTACATGATATAAAGGACATATGGCCCCATGAAAAGCTCTATTTCAGACCAATATGCGGCGCTGTGTGAGTTTGTTGTCCATCACCGATGATCGCTTCCTCACTCGACACCGACTTGAAGGCCGGAACTCTGATTAGGCGAACACCCCTGACGAGCGAATGGTTACCGGAGGATTAGTCGACTCGTTGTAAGCCATTTCTCCACGGATTCGGCAGCACCCGCTGCGGTATTTTCTGGCGTTTCGACGTGGTCCCCCGGCCCAGCTGTATCCTGGCTCGCCACTAATGCCTATTCGGGAGGCTAATATCGCGATAGGTGAGTACGTCCATTCAAGGAGTTGTGGAATACTATATTGACCCGGACTCCTTAGGTTTTCTCATCGCTCGTGTTGAGCGCCGCTCCCTTTGCCCTAAATCCGCCGAGGTCGCCGGAGTCAGCGTTCCTGCAAAGCCGCCGTCGCATATGGAGGCATCACCCACATGCTTTCAGCGATCATCGGGTGCCCCGTCCCGACCATGATCTCGGTCTGCGTGGTACAGGATACCATCCCCTACATCGCTTTCGGAAGCAGCATCGCCGCTGTCCCTCGAGAAAGAAAAGAGCGGTTGAGAAACCTACGAGAAAGCGACCTGCGGACTTCCAACCCTCACACCGTATTTCGTGCCGCACCACTCGCCCGAACAGGTGGACCAAAGCTCGGCCACTGCGCCGAGGTGCCTACGCTAGTTCAGTGAGTCATTAAGGCCGACCTATGCGACTGCGCTGACTCGCATTGAGGCTTGGTCCCCACATCCGAGCGCGATACTCCGAGGTGTGGAGAGACGTATACCCTTGCACTGTCCCCACAGAGGCTGGCGGAAATCAAGGGCATCAAGTTGCAATGGATGCATGCCCTCGATGCCGCCAGTGTCATCGCTTTCCAAAGGACCCTCCGTATAATCAAGGCGTTCAATCCTGCGTGTCTAAACTGCGTTTGGTCGATGGAGGATTTATATCCAGGCGGAAGGGTGAGGGATGTGGGTGTGGAATTTATGCAGATGGGTAGATAGTCGTGATCGAAGGGGCAACTATATATGCGTTTCACGACAGTATCTGAGTTTGGAGTTCTTCTGTGGGGGGTTCCTGTCAGCACGAACGAACGGATGCGGAAGTACAAGCAAGCATTCGCCGGGTTTCATTTTGACCGCCTAAGCTCGTCCCTTGAAGGAATAGATACCTCGCGTTAGTCCCAACAATACCGCTGGTGGAAGGTGTAAAATTGACGTCTGGAAATTCAAGGCGCCCACAGGCGGTTAAACACGGCTGCTGCTGCTGGTCGTCGTTAGACGTGCGTGGGTCGTACAATTTGGTATTGTATCTTTCAAGTAGACAGATCTGCACCGTTGGGGACCCGCAGCAATAATAAAATTCAAAAGGTGGAGATGTGAGAATACATTGGGAATCGTTCGATCCACTCTAGCGACGACGCTTCAGGGCATCAGCATCGAGCGAGCATGAACGAGCGAGATGGTGCTCACTAACGGCATTTCTCCCAGCGCTGCCCGTTTCAATACGTCGAGTTCCTCCCAGCTGGGCAGCTCAAATATGGCAGGGAGGCGCGTCCACAAATCGTGGAGGTTCGTTGCGCGAAAGGTTTTAAAGACGGTGAGGCAAGGATCGCACATTGCCCCGTAGCCGTGGGGATCACAATAACTCCAGCCCCACAGAGGATTACGCCCACCACCTTCCGCCAACCGGGTGAAATAGGAAGCCAAAGCTTCCAAACGCGCCGCGCCGCATGCCTGGGGAGTTGCGCACGCCGGATGGAGGGCATTAGCAAGACGGCCATTGATCACACGATACTCCTGCGACAGAACGGAAGACGCCTCGACGCATTTACGCAAGTCGTCCTCGGTCTCGTGGGGGATCGTTACCATGAAGAACTCGTCGTCCTGACATGCCAAGTAGTAGGCAATTGGAAGGAGCCACAGCGCATCGACCTGGCGGGCGGCTGCGATAATGGCAAGGTAATCGGAAAGCGTGGGCCCGTAATCTTGGTCGGGATCATAGCTGATCGAATACCGTCCTTGGGACTTCCAGAAGTCATTGAGGGAGGTGAAGTAGTATGGGGATCCCAGATGGCGCAGAGCCCAGCGATGGAGATATTGGACGTCGTATTTGTGCGACAGCCGCAGGATCCCCAGCAAATCGGCGATCTCCACGCAGTCGGGGATTGACATGGAATAGCTGCGAATAAAGCTTCAGACTGGCTGGAACACATATGACGCGTAGAAACTTGCCTGGAATCAAATATGGCCCTCAAAAACGCCTCCACATCGGTCGCGGAATCGGGCAGGGTGACTGCAGGAATGCCATCTATGGTGTCACTGAGCCCACCCTTGGGCTGCGGGAGCTCTACCATATCCCTAAAAACCGCGGAACGCGCTGCCATAACTGACTTGAGGACTCGGAAAATCTTGTCCTCCGCTCGAATCACGAGGGTTCCCCTTGGGGTTCCCTCTGGAAACCAAAGATCGTCAACGCGGGTGTAAGACGGATCCATCCTGTGAGTGTGGCAAGAGAACGAATATGTGGTGAGTTGGGGGCGAAAACGCTGACGGCAAGCTGACGGCAAGCAATTGGCAAGCGATAAGAGATTTGGAAAGCGTCACGATGTAGGCCGTGACTCGCAGTACGGCCCGAAGTCCGACTCGTCCTGATCCACGTTCAAACGTTCTAAGCAAAGCCCTCTGAACGGAGAGAAAATTTTGACGTACACCAAGGAACAAGTCCCGCCGCTCTCCAAATCCGGGGATCAAATTTTGCAACACCCACGGCGACACTTGACTCAATAGGAAATTTCGGACCTCGTTCACTGTTTCAGTTCTAGTAGTTTGCCCGTTCTAGTCCTGCGATGAACGCACGAGCACTATTCAAAGAGTTTATTAGAAAAACTCCGCTCCAGTTTACGAGGGCTCAACCAAAAATTCTCGGACGACGGTTGTACCCAGGGTAAATTGCTGTTCGCTGGCACTGTAATCAACGCGCCGACCGCTATTCGGTCACTCTGTCGATGGCGTTGTCAATTTGACCCCAGAATGCCGCATCTTTAGTTCGGCGCATCGGCCGGAAATGGTTGTGCCTACTGGGTGTGCATACAAGGCCACCGACATACCGGGCCTTACAAGGCCGAGTAGGTTCTTTCGACAACTTTCTGCCTAGAGTGTCCACTTCGTTGTCGAGTTTGATGGAGGAGAGAGTACTACAAAGCAATACTATTGCGAATACATATGAAGGAAGCCAAAGTTATTCAGTGCGAAGGGGCAGGACAAACCCTGAACAGGAACGGTGAACGAAATTGAAGCGGGACCAATGTACAGGAACAAACAGCGTACGAGAGAAATCCGTCCGCACAGGCCAATCGCGGAGTACGGCAAGCGTTAGCTGTTGGGGGAGGCCTAAAGAAGGAAGGTTCTTCCTTTAAAAAACAGTAAATCAGGCAAGATGATGTGTGCTTACCGAGGACGCTGCGTTCAGAGAGGCGGTCTTCATGGCCTCGAGTTCTTGCCAACCAGGAAGATTGAATATGGAGGGAAGTTGTTCCCAAAGAGCTTCGAGCTTACTGTTATGCTGTTCCATGTAGAACGGCAAACAGTGATCGCCGAATCCTGCACGAGAGATGGTGTCCCAGACATCAGATGCCCAGTCGCGAAGAGGATCTCTGGCGCTGTTCAAGTCCACGCGATACAAATAGCTGTCCAGTGCGTACAAGCGGGCCGGGCTGCATTGCGCGGGACTTGTACAACTTGAACCCGCAGGCGCCTTAGAGAAAACCCGGATTGATCTCGCATGCGCGCGGGACAGGGTAAAAGCCGCATTCACGCATTTGGTCACCACGGCCTGTGTCCAACGAGATCGCGTTCATCAAGTCGGGACACTTCTCTTGGGATGCTTCATAATACGCAATGGGAAGGAGCCACAATGCCCCTACCTCCATCGCGGCGAGGATGATGTCAAGGAAGTGGGAAAGACAGGGTCCCTCCATCTCCTTGTCGGGAGGATAGAGGACATGATCTTCTGAGGGATCCTGGAAGTCTTGGAGTGAAGAGAAATACAGCCTGACTTCGAGATGGCGGAGAGCTCGACGGAACAGGTATTAGACATCATATTTGTGTGAAAGACGCAGGATGCCGAGCAAAGCGTCAAGTTTCACAGGCTCGGGGGCCGACGCGAAATAGCTGGAGACTTTTAACCATGGACACCGCCACACGGTCAACAAGCATACCTGGAGAATATTGCCCTGAGAAGCGCCTCGACGTCCGCCGCCGAATCGTGCAGATAAACCAGGACTACCATCGATGATCTCGGTGTCTGAATCCGTGGGTTGTGGGAGTGCAAGCATGTCCCTGAAAACACTGGACCGCGCGGCCAAGATCGATTGTATTACTCGGAAAATGGTTCTCTCCGCTCGAATCACAAGCGTTCCTTCGGGGAACCAGAGATCGTCCACACGGGTATACGACGTGTCTTGGTCCATGGTTTGAGTGTTTGTCACCAAAGCCACGGTGAACGAACTGTATGGCGAAAAGTCTGGTGGGGTCGATCGAGTGATCCTATACTTTAAGAGACGAGGAACGGATGCGGCCTCGTGATCTCTTACCACCATCATCTTTTTGGCGGTGGTAATGTTGCGAGGCCTCCCTGCCACGGAAGTGGCAGAGGAGGCTGGAAAAGCCTACCTCACCCTCGGAGAGGGTCTCCCCGGTGAGGGAGAGCGCCGAAGAGCGCTGGCGACGAAGAACGCCGAGACGGACTGAGAGTCGAGCCGCGCAGTACGGCGGAGGTGGAGATAACACACCCGAGAGTGCTAGATAATAAAGACAATGTCTTCTACCTCCCGCACGCGTGAAGGAACGCAAACCCCGACCACGCCGCCGACGACAGCGCTGAGCGATGCCCCGCACCCACCACGAAAAAGTGCTGATAGCGCTCACGTGCCCCTGTACAGTTCTGACGGCTCTCTGCTTGAAACGTTGCGCCGCTCCCCACTGCACAATCGACAACGCTGCGACCTCCGACGTCGCTGCCGCGGGAACCCGACAACCGCCCCAGGAAGAAGGTGCCCCGCACAAGCGCGGACGACGACGCCTCTCACTACCTTGCCCCCGTCGCACGTCGCAAGAACACAGGCCCCCCGCTCAACGCAAGGGCCACTGCATCGAACCTGCCGCCGACGAGGACGACGTCTTCACGACTGACCCAGATCCTAGGCGACATCCGCCTTCAGACTCCCACTGACCGGCGAGCAGCCACAGCGCGGCCGCCTACGCACGCATACACACCCGACGCCCGGACATCCCTCCCGGGCTCACCGTCCCCGTCGCGGCTGCAGCAACGCAGCCCGCGGCGATACAGAGGAAGCCGGCGGCCCCGTTCCAGCCCTACGATGGGGACTGGCGCGCATCGGTGATCAGCAAGGCCGTCACAGCCGACGCGAACCCCGACACCCTCAGGGAAATCCTCACGGAGCCCAACAGGTTCCTCTTCCTCGTACAGCGAAACGAGGGTAAGCACTTCGAGGCCAAACTGCCGGATGCGCACGAGATGTACGAAGAGGTGATCTACATACAGTGTACCTACTAGACCCCTGAATAGACCCCCCCCCTTCCCCTGCCCATCGTCCCGCGCGCGCAAAGTTGATTCCGAATCGGGCCACGAGTGGTAGTGTCCCAAAGAGGTAACACCCGCAGAATCCTTCGAAACTTGATTGTTCAAGAACGGCGGATGCTCACTCTGAAGACTTTAGTCGTAAACACCCGCGAAGCAAACCCAAACACACCTAGAGATCCTCGGGAAAATCCACGGCGCCCCCCGTCCGCAGCAATTATTCTTATGGAGGGACCGTACATGGAAGCTGCATACCCGGTTCTGGGACCGGAAGAAGACGTGCGCGAGCGCACGCACCCCTAACCCGCCACATTTACTGACCACGTGCTATGCGCGAGGGACAGGAAACGGGTGAGGGTTACGCGCGACAACTGCTGGGACGTTTCACGACGAACCGGTAGGAGTCGCGCCGCAACAGCGGGGCCTATTCAGGCTGGGGTCCGCTGGCCAGCAGTCCTGGCGCGGCGCCGCAAGGACACACTGTTCCCAAGAAACAATGTGAGCCTACGCCGCCAACCCCAACAAATGTAGGAATGCCCGTCCCCGGGCTCGCGGGCCCGGGGGCGGTTCCTATACCCCTCCGCGCCCCCAAATTTAACTTTATATGGAGATAACTCACCAGCGGTTGCAGCAAACAGGGTAACAGGTTCACAGTCGCCCACGGTTAGAGGGAGCGGGGGCTCCGCCACCGGCCACCGCGAACCCGAGGATAACCGCAGGGATGGAGGGGAAAGTGTGCCAGCAAACTCGGAGACGAGTCGGACTGGTGCCGCTCCCCCAATGGGAAGTGCCCTAGCTCGACTCGTCAATGATGAGCCGCTGAGCGCACAATCTGCTGCCTCCGGCATGCAGACGGGTGCAATGAACAGCACCCAAGCGCGGAATGCGCTGAGGTTGAATACACCTCGGACTGATAGTCCGTTCCTGAGACCGGAACAAAGCGCAGAGAGCGCGGGCCAGAATGACCCAGGCAGAATGCCAACCACCGGAGACGACGGTGTAACAGCGGATGCTGAAACCCCTGTGGATGAGACAGAGGCAGAGCGCGATGCCCGATACCAACGTGACTGGGATGAGATGATGGCGGATGCGCGCAGAAATCTGCCAGACCCCGCAGCCCAGACTCATCCACGGCCACCGCCAGAACCACCACCGGTGAGAGCTCAGCCAGCACCAGCAGCCAATACCCGCAAAGGAGGCAGAAAGAACACAAAAGCCTCCCTTAAGATCGCAGCGCTGAACATCAAAGGTCACGGAAACCTGAATGTCCACCACAATGATAACAAGTGGACCACAATCTGGCAGATAATGCGCGAGGGGAAGATAGGAGCTCTCGTAGTCGGAGAGGCTCACATGAACGAAGCCAGGAAAGCCGACATCGAGAATCTCTTCAGGCGCTACGTGGTACTTGAGTTTTCGGAAGACCCTCACTCCGCAAATGCTAAAGGCGTCGCAATTGTGCTAAATAAAAACATGATCGAGACAGACGGCATAAAAACGAGGGAAATCGTGGCCGGAAGAGCTATGCTGATGGAGATGAGAAACGTCGACGGCTCACCTCTGTCAATACTCGGAGTGTACGCACCAAATGCGCCAGGAGAAAATGCGGCATTCTGGGGGACAATAAAAGAGTGGTTCGTTAACCACCCCAACGTACGGCGACCGGACTTCATGGGCGGAGATTTCAATATGGTCGAGGATGCCCTCGACCGACTGCCTTCGCGCCCAGATAATAATGGCCCTGTCGAAGCATTAGACGAGCTCAAGACGTACCTTGGACTGATAGATGGATGGAGGGAAACTTACCCAACTACGTGTGCGTACACGTACCACCAAACGGAAGCGCAAGGCGGCGCCCAGTCACGCATCGACAGATTCTACGTGAAACGCGATCTGTTTGACAATACATTTGAGTGGGACATGCAATCAGTAGGAATCGAGACGGACCATCGCCTTGTCTCAGTCCGGGTGACCACGGAGGAAGCACCAACGATTGGCCACGGCCGGTGGGTGTGGCCGGCACATCTGACACGAGACAAGATCCTCCGGGAATACATCACAGAGAGAGGACTGGATCTGCAGGCAAAATTGGAGCAGCTTGACGGACAAGGGACGCGAGAGGAGGCCCATAACGTGCAGACGCTATGGATGCAGTTCAAGAAGGAGATCGGGGACAAGGCACGTGGACGTGCCAAAATCATTATTCCCAAAATAATACAGGAAATTGCCGTGCTCGAAACTAAGCTTGAACTTATAAACTCTGATAAAGAAAATACGGACGACGAAAGGAAGCTGGCTAGTGTGGTATTAATAGAGAAGCTTGCCGAACTCCAAAAGAAACGCTACCGAGCGGCGAGGCAAACCGCGCAAATCCGAAACCGACTTGAAGGGGAAGTCATCAGTCGCTACTGGTCCAAGATCAACAAACCCACCAAACCCAGAGACCTTATACATCGGCTAAAAAAGAATACGGGGCCGGACGGGCCCACCGAATACGAAACCAACTCGAAACGGATGGCCACGATGGCACGGAACCATCACAATGAGATACAATCGGACAGAGCAGAGACACCCCCTGAAGTCAGAGAAGAGATAATAGGGAAGGTGCTCGGGCGCACCGCAAGAAAGACCACCGCAGCGCAGAATGAGGAGCTCAAAGCGAAATTAACACTAAACGACGTAAAGCAAGCACTTAAAATGTCAGCAAACGGTAAGGCCCCTGGATTGGACGGCATACCCTACGAAGTATGGAGGACCATCGACGCACGGTATACGACCGCAAAGTCACTCAACCAACCAGCATTTAACATCCTAGAAGTGATGTTGAGAGTATACAATGATATAGAGACTCACGGCATGGTGAAAGGGACGGGGTTCTCGAAGAGTTGGATGTGTCCGCTCTATAAAAAGAACGACAGGGCGGACATAGCAAACTACAGACCCATCTCTCTGCTGAACACCGACTACAAAATATTTACGAAAGCGCTCACCATTAAACTGGCCAAAGTTGCTCCCGACCTCATCCACCCGAACCAGGCGGGCTTCGTGCCAGGTCGCCAGATCCGGGATCAGATATGGCTGACAAAACGTGTAATTGAATTAGCGGAAGCGACGGAGCGTAACGGGGTCATTGTAGCCCTGGATCAAGAAAAGGCATATGACAGAATTGAACATGACTACCTTTGGCGCGCACTCGCAAGCTACGGAATCCCCATTGAGTTCATCAACACAGTCAAAGAACTCTACAGTGACGCGTGGACCGACGTGATGGTTAACGGAGAAAAGAGCCAAAACCCGTTCAGGGTGACCCGAGGAGTCCGACAAGGAGACCCCTTATCTTGCCTGCTATTCGACCTGGCAATTGAACCACTGGCCGAATCACTCCGAGGCTCAGACCTGAAAGGGATTAAGGTTAAAGGCAGACAAGAAAAACTGATAGCAACATTGTTCGCCGACGACACCATGGTATATCTTGACGCGGACGACGACTTCGGTGCACTCCTGGAAATCCTAGATGAATGGTGCATAGCAGCCGGGGCAAAGTTTAACATTAGCAAAACGGAAATGATACCAATCGGGACCATCGACCACAGAGATCGGGTACGCGCCACGCGGTTCGTAAACGGTATTGACGGAACGATGATCCCCCACCACATTAAAATAGCAAAAGAGGGCGAGCCCATAAGGACCCTCGGAGCGTGGGTCGGCAACAAAGTCGAGCAGGTAGGCACCTGGACACGTACCTTGGAGAAAATAGACGAGGCGCTCGAGAGATGGGAACTCGGCCACCCCTCTATGGAAGGACGACGCCTCATAGTTATGATGGTCGTGGGAGGTATGACACAGTACCTGGCTACAGTACAGGGAATGCCGAAGGCAATAGAGCAAAAACTGGAGAAGAGGGTTAGAAAATTCCTCTGGGCAGAAAAGACGAATGTTACTGTCAACCAGGAAACCGTGTACGCACCCGCAGATATGGGCGGGAAGAACCTACTGGACATAGTCGCTCGCAACGAAGCTATAGCGGTGACTTGGCTGAAGACGTACCTGAGCTTTGGGCCCGACAGGCCCCTGTGGTGCTTCGTAACTGACGAAATTCTAGCTGAAAAGATCGACAGTAGAGACGCTACTGCAGTTCCAGACGGACTCCGTATGAACACATACCTGCAATCCTGGAGAACTAAACTCTCTGCGCCATCGGTGGGTAAGGACCTAGCGACAATGATGAAAATAGGACGCACGCATGGGTTAGACATGGACGCCATGGCTGTCTCCCGTGAGATTCAGGGCGCGATGCCCGTGTGGTACCACCGCAAATCCTATGCGAACAGATCCGTCTATACTAAAGAGGTCGAGATAGTTGGCTGCCTACGGGACAACCACAGAGTCCGCCTCGTCAAGGATGCGGTAGTGCTCGGGGGTAAGAAAGACGCACCGAGACACACAGGCACCAATAGGTGTCACTGCCCGACCTGCCGGGTGACCAGGGCAATCACCGGGTGCACAACCCCGCACCAATGCTACTGCAAAGCCAGGGAGCTGCTTGACGCGCTGCACCAGAAGTGGGACCCGAGGAAGGCCCAACCGGAGGACTACGAGGAGGAGCAGGCACCACAAGACGAACCTGAATCAGAGACGGTGACCTTCGACCCGAGAATAACGACTCACGGCAATATAGCGGATACCTTCCGCATATTCACGAAAGGAAGCCCCCGGAACCTGGTAGGAAACACGGCAAGGACTCGACACGCCCTGGACCCAGCCGTAAATGAGATCACCGTGTACACAGACGGCTCAGCCATACGCAACGGAAAAGAAGACGCGCAGGCGGGTGCCGGCATCTATTTTGGAGATGGCGACCCAAGGAACCGTGCAATCAGGATACCCCCGGAAGTGGGGCGGTCGAATAACGTTGGAGAACTTGCCGCAATAAAAGAGACCGCCGAGATCTGCCCGTTGGATGTACCGCTCACAATCAAGAGCGACTCGCGAGTGTCCATTGACGGGCTAACAAAACACTTGAGGAAGTGGGAGGATAACGGCTTCCACACCGTTGAGAACGGAAAATTGATGCAGAAGACGGTATCAAACCTCCGCCGCCGTAAGGCTAAGACCTCCTTCACATGGGTGAAAGGCCATGCCGGGGAAGCCGGGAACGAAGCCGCGGACAAACTTGCGGGCGACGGGAGCGTAAAACACATCCCCGACGCAATGGACATGGGCATAAACCCGACGCTTACACTGCCGGGAGCTAAACTGCAAGCAATGACTCAGTCCTCGGCCTACAGGATAATACGGAAGATAAAAATGAGCAAACCTGCTTACCTCGAGAAGCTAGGCCGAAAGGCGACTTTGAGAAACTTAGAATACGCGCAAGAAGCCGCGGCTGACCACAACGGGGAAGTCCCGCTAGCGAAAAAGATATGGCTGTCGACAAGGAATAAAGATATCTCGAGAAGCATAAGATATTTCCTATGGATGTTAATACATGACGGATATAAGGTTGGGAAACACTGGGAGAAGATCCCAGGATATGAAGAGAGGGGCCGATGCAGCATCTGCGGGATAACCGAGTCCATGGACCATATCCTTACTAAATGCGGGGCCCCGGGACAAGAAGAGATATGGGAGCTAGCCAATGAACTGTGGAAAATGAAGACAGGAGACGACTTACCAAAACCCACGGCCGGCCAGATCATGGCGTGCGCGGCAACTCCTAAAAGAGACAGGGGCGCGACGCGTCTCTTCCTGATACTCCTGTCGGAGTCAGCCCACCTGATATGGAGGCTACGATGTGAGAGAGTCATTAGGGAGGAAGACCCCGCCTCCCTGCGCGAAATCCGGAACAGGTGGCTCCGCGCGATGAACAACAGGCTTGGAATAGATTGCGCTATGACGAACAGCGTAAAATATGGGAAGAAAGCAATTAAGAAAGCACTAGTACTACAAACTTGGAAGAAAGTACTCAAGAATGAAGACACACTCCCCAAAGATTGGACGTGGGAGTCCGAGGTTTTAGTGGGTGTAGGCTGAGTTGACAATGATAGGGGCCTCCGGGCCCCTTGAGTCAACAATGATGCTGAAAACCCCACACGCCGTGTCGCGAGTATCGGGCACGAGTGCGGTTTTGCGCATTTCCTCGGGTGGTTTGAATTTATGTCTGGCCGGGTTCCAAGTCCATGGCCTCAAACACAACGGGCGGGGGGTGGACGACTATGTCGGTCTGAAGTGCATGGAAGCGCGCAAGCGCTAAACAGCACGGAGGAGAGTTGCCTAAGCGCGTCAGCTGAAGCTCTGTCACCCCCTAGCTACTCAACGTTCCACAAAAAAAAAAAAAAAAAAAAAAAGAGACGAGGAACACAGCCACTGAAAGTCACCTGATATATCATGTGCACCTTCCCACGATCTCGGAATCAGCCGTGTCTGCGGCGAACCGGGAAACTCGGAATCCGCCGGGTGTTGGCGAAGCTGAGAATCCACTGGCCATTGGCGACTCTCCGTGACGAAGGCACGGGTCAAATATACTTGTCCTATATAAGAAAAGAGCTCAGCACCGCCACACCCAAAAGTCACATGATAAATCATGTGATATATTCATGTGACCCTCCGCCGCGCAGCGGCAGCCTCTCTCCCCGCCCGCCTCGAGGTTTTCATTTAACCCAGCTTCCTCTGCCCCTTATCTTTGCTCTGACTGCCTCAGGTGTGCCCCATCTCATATATTTTGCTGCCCTCCGACAAGTTCTGATAGCTGAGTTTCCAGTTCAACTTTCTACCCCTATCTGTCAAGATCTTGCCATCGCTCTGCCGACTTTCTGCCTCTGTCATGTCTGTCCCTGCCTTCTGTATCTGCTGATTCTGCCCTCCTGATTTACATTCTCTGTAACCTGTCTCTGAAATGCAAGCCTTTTCTGATATAAAAAAATTGACACTGACTATTGACTGTCTAAAGGGATCAAACTCCTCCAAATACTCTTCAGTGTGCTCAGATTGCCTCTCAAAGGCAGGGATATTAAATTTGTGTTCTTGACAGCCCACAGAGACATTGTTAGCCTCAAAATGCTCCTCAGCCTGCTCAGATTCAACAATCTGCTGAAGTGTGGCCAAAGGTTGAAATACTACACCTGACACAGAATATGTGTCTCGGTGGGCCTGATGCATGACAGGAGGAAAAGGACTTAGCAAAATGGCTCCTGTATATTGGAAGTGGAAGAAATATAAATGCTTCTAAAATTGAACTTCCTGAAGTTATGAAACTCCAAAACTGTTCCATCTATGATAGACACAATCTATCCTGGGATCTCGACCATACCTGGACCATAATCAGAATAAAGACTTCCTGGAGCATACAATTCTCTCCGCATGCAATGATGATGTGGATGAGCTCAATAACATGTTGCTGCATAAATTCTTTGCCTTGGGAATCTATTTTCCACAGTGCTGATTCAGTTATAACAGAAGAGGAAGTTGACAGTGATAATATCTCAACTCTTTCCGTGCATCTGGACTGCCTTTGGCCAAATTGGCTTTCAAGGTAAGGTGCCCAATCATGATTCTCTGAAATCTGGATCCAGCAAATGGTCTTTGTAATGGCACCAAAGGAATTCTCATGAGAATGTCACCTCATGTGCTGGAGATTCAGCTTCTAGGTGGTGAACACAATGGCAAAAGGGCTTTCATCCCACGCATCACCATTACTCCTTCAGTTGAACAAATGCTTTTGCCGTGAAGCGGTGACAGTTTCCTGGCCACCTTGCATTCTCAATGACCATAAATAAAGCCCAGGGCCAGTCAGTTGATCATGTAGGACTGGGTCTCCGCATCAATGTCTTTGCCCATGGACAGCTATATGTTGCACTTTCTCAATGTACTTCCAGTCAGGGAGTCAAGGTTCTTTTTAAGGATGACACCAACAGACTCACAAAAAAATACTGTATACCCAGAGGTGTTGCTCCATATGTATGTCCTCCTCCCTTTGTAAGAGAGATCCATTTAACTGATTTATATTACAGGTAATTAATGTAGATATGATAGCCAGAACACACTTATACTACTTTTTCTTTTTAAAAATAAATAAATCTACAACTGAGATTAAGCTGCAAACATGCCGCGCCGAAGGCACGGGTCTAAACTTGTAAGAGACAAAGCGCCGATTCCGGATTGGTCACGTGTTATAACGTGAGCTGTGACTTTGGCTGTGACTGTTTCTCCTCCTACCACCTTGCTACCACCCATCTCCAAATCGTCCAAAGATCGTTCAACACCGTAAATTGAAAATAATTCCGTAGGCCGATCTCCATGACGTTCATCTTCTCTGCAGGCAATGAATGGCCAACGACTGGAAGCCGCAAGGAAGACGTTTCGCTGGGTTCCTCGAATTTTCACATGTTCCCACAGCTGCGGCAGCATTCTCTCGAACCTCTGGATTGTTCTATTCCACCTAGTTGGCCGTAACCTAACTGGCAAGGAGCGGTGATTATCACTCGTCCGAGTGCCATCAGATCTACCGCCACCTCTCACCTGCTCTCCGGAGTCTCCGCCGTGTAATCGCCAGGACTCCAAGATCGTCAGCCAGTACAACCTCTGATTGGAATTGCCGCCTACCAGATAACTATGATTCGTTCCATGGGCGTCCCTGAGCCTCTCCGGTTCCTTCTCTCCTATGCCTCTCATTCGCACCTGGCAACATCCGGATGTTCCCGGGGATGTTCCCATAGTTGCCGTACGTTCTCATCATCCACCTGAAATTAGAACTACCCCTGCAATCTCTTGCAATCTCCAATTGAACCTGCGACCTGCGGCGCTTGGTGCGTCAGCGAGGGAAAGAACCAGCTCCGGAAATGACATCGGAACAGCGCTGAGGAGCTGATGAACCACCCGGCCTTCTGGCATCACTCGACTATGTACATTTCCCATCGAGCCGCCGGTGTTCGCATCGCTGCACTGCGCTTCAAATGGTATCGTTTGAGGCGACTTGAATTTTCGCCCGGGTGGACACTGCCTGCTACCCTTCTCTTGATTCACCTGCAGAGACACGCTCGCAAGGACTTAAGACTCAATCCATTGGAAGGATTCCGAACGCCTCGGATGAGACCTTCCGACGCATTCATGATCTGTGCTACCCAACCTTTGTAGAGTTACCGCCGTTGTCCGCTCAACCACTTCAAATGTTTCTCGATATGCAAGTTAACCTGCGTCCATACCGTTTCCGAGTTCACCTCGGCACCCTGCGAGAGCTTGCTCAGCACCTAGGTTCCCAATTGCTATGGCGGCGACGATAAAACTACGAATCTCTCCAATGTTTCTTCGTGGTGCTCTAATGATATCCGGGACATGGATATAATGTACGTAACAGTGTCCGTGCCGCCCATACTTGAATGACCGCGAACTACCGATCTCCTCACTGGCAATCGACTAGGCGGCGGCGGCAACATCGTACGAAGTAGCTGTCCGAACAGTTTCGCTTCACGAAAAATATTACACTGATGTGGACACATGACCCCGATTTGCCCATGTTCTGCGAGGCTTGGAGGAAATAACGGGATGACGGAAGGCGCGTATCTGCGGATTTTGTTGGAATTACATTGACGGATAAAAATCAGGACACCGTCTGATACGGGTTGCCTGATACGAGATCAGGACCAAACAACTTGAAGTCTTCCTTCTGCCACGATGATGTTGCCCCAGGAACTCATGAACATGATCCTTGAGGACGTCAAGGCCAGCGGAGATCCACACGAGACGCTCAAATCGATCTCGTTGGTCGCGCACAGGTTCCGTGTGCCCATCCAGCGCCACCTCTTCCGCGCGCTCACTGTGCAGCCCTGGACCATCGAAGGACTGTCATCGTCTCTCAACGACGCCCCCCGCCTCGCGTCCTACGTCCTCGATCTAACAATCGATTTCAATATTGGGGAACGTGGAGCCCGCCTTGGAGTTCGGGACAACGATCTGGAGCTTGCCTTGGTGTCACTATTCACAGTGCTCCGCAGCGTCGAACGTCTAAGGTTCCCTCCATGGAGTGCCTGGACGGCCGACTCCCTCGCTGAAGATCTCAGGTCCGCCTTTGTCGGATTTCTCTCCCTCCCCTCCCTTCAAGCGCTTCTGTTCGTCGAAGAGGACCGCCAGTTCATCGCCGCCAGCAATAAACGCGGTATACCCGCTTCATTACTCGTCCACGCACTGTCGTCCTACAAGGAGGTCGTACTAAGCCCCCCCCTCAATATCCACCACGACGAGCGCTTCATCCCGATCCGTGCACCTCCATCGCCACCGACACTCCAAACTCTCGACGTCCATCTCAATATCACCAACGTCGTACTCGATCTACTTCTTAGCCCTGCGCTCGCTGAACTGAGCATCGTGCACTTGAAGATGTCGGCCTTCCCCGACTCTCTCCGCCGCTGCGCCGGCCTCCGGTGTATCCGAAATCTCCAACATCTCGAGCTCCGGTTCTTGGCTCGTACGTTCCCCTCTACTTCACTGAATCGGTCGTCTCACCTCTTCCAGCCTACGAAGGCCGTCCGGTCGAGCTTCCAACCATCCCCCACCTTCAACGGCTGACCCTCCGCGCATTTGTGCGCGTGTTGGCAGTGCCAAATATACTTATGAACACCATCGCGCGGCTGCCAACGCGGGTGCCCCGCATCGAGGTCATCGTGGTCGCGCTTAGCATCAACAGGGAATTTGAGCTTCGATCAGAGGTGGATGCTGCCCCTGCCCCCACCACCGATGCAACACTCGCAGAGCTCGAGCACCTCCATGCGGCCACATTCTTCATCAACGTCGGCCCCACGGCTATGGAGTTGTTCGCGCGCAGCATGGAGACGCGGCTTCCCCGTGCACAGGCTGCCGGGCGCATAGCGTTTGTGAGCGCAGTTGATTGAGATATTACAATAAACCACTAGGATAGAAATGGAGACGACACAAGACATTTAGTGGCTCGTGATTGTATTCAACTCATGACCTCTTTCATATTACGTCCTGTTCAGTCACAGCTACTGCAAAATCTCGGGACCCCCTGTGCACAGACTTCAAACAAATAAAAGCCCAGAAACCAATTCACATCTCCGTGAACTGTGAAGTACGTCACTTGAAACTGAGGGAAATTGTGTGTTTTCAGTCCGACACTCGAGAACAAGTGTCTGGCCCAGTACTCGGGATCGGCTTTTCTTGAGGTACCTCATGATAGCGTGGTTTTTCTCACCACGACTTTTTCAAGTGCAGTGCACAATGAGCCACAAATGAATCCTATAATTCGCCCTCCTACGATCCGACAAAGCGACGCCACACACTGCGCGTTTAAATTGACAAAGAATTCCATCTTACACGGTTAAGTCGACTTGAGTCCGCATTCTCGCTAAGACGCTTACCGTCCCCCCCCAATGATTCATCGTCATGAGAGGTGCGCACAACCTCTACCTCCGCGATCCCGAATTCCAGTAAGGGCAGCCCTCTCTCGTCACCGTCCTCTCCTTTTTTCGGAGACTCTGTCGGCGCAGCCGGCATCGCGATGATATATGCGACGTGCGCGCGTAGTTGGGATGGCGTGTTATTCTGGAAGAATGTGAACCAGAGAATAGAGAAGAGTTGACTTGAAAAATACGGGCAACGGGATGATTTCAAATTCAGGTGGAGGCGAAGAAATAATCGGAGGCTCAAGTACCCGTCGTCGCCGTCCAAAAATCCCAGCTCGAGTTGTCGGTGGAAAGGATAGCTCATTATTTAGAACGGCGTCTGGATCAAAGGATTCTAGCGGCGCCGGCGGAGGCTCATATACTGCAGACAATGGCTGTGAAGCCCGCCCATGGTATATCAGCGGCTGAACTAACACCTCGCGTACGCGGACAACACAACTCACCACAATCACCTCCCAGTGTCCCAGCTCACTGGGCGGCACAACCGCGTTCAACTTCGCCTCGAAAATGCGCGGCCGCTGACTCAGATTCACCTGGGGCTTAACTCGCGGCGCGGCCGGCGGCGGCCACTGGCCGCTCGCTATGAGCTGCTGCTGGCGGCGCCGCAGGTACACGGACCGCGAGACTATGCCACCGGCGACGATGCCCAGCAGGAGGAGGGTCGCGAGGAAGGTGAATACTGCATGGAAATGTCATTTAGCTTGGGTGGAAAGGACGGCGGATGTAAGTACAGTAGAGTGTGCCAGGCGACGGAGTGCCGCACGACACGGCACTCAGCGTGCAGCTGGAGCTGGGGCTGCCTGAATCCGTGGGTGTCGCGTTGGTCGAAGTCGTGGTCGCCATTCCGCCTGCCATGCTGCTCCTCCTCAAGTGCGGGGGGTCCGTGAAGCCAAGATACAGGGAATAGCTCAAGAGCACGGCGCCGGATCGCCTCTTGAAGGACGGAGGCTGCACTTCTCCTGCTGCGGAGGAGTTTGAAAGAGGTCTATCGCGGGGGTGGGAAGCACGCACCGGAAATAGGCAGAAAGTGGGAGCCTCAGACCGGTCTCTGCAGCAGGCGTATTCCGCGTGGGGAAAAGAAGCAGGCCTTCTGTCGATAGCCGTTCTCCTCGAAAATGTGGGGGCGCCAATCACCCCACACACCATGCACACGCAACATGCGCACTGTCATCTGTCGGTCGGCGCAGCATATATACCCATCAACCCCGTCGAGGAAAAATCGAATACATACCCAAGACATACCTCCTCGTTGTCCTGCGTTTGGCGCTTCGGACATTCCACGGAAATTGAACGGGCAACAGCGGAGATTCTGCTGGTCTTGTGCTTATGAATCGTCAGTCGGGAACCAAACTGAAGCCGCCGTCGAACTTGTGCTTTTCTTGTCACCGGCGGATTCCCGGATTAGTCCGTCCGGGATAGAGTACACCCTGGCGCTGGGAATTAGCGACAGATCTAGAAGCGGAGAGAAGGTTGCGAGTCGTGTGACGAGGTGTAACGGAGATCCGAGGCGCCAGGCTATTCAGCCCGTTCTATTGAAGATAGGAAAGAGCGGGAAGAGGTAGAGGTCCCGATCCTGAGTGGAAGGCCGGATATATTTACTGGCATTGCGCACAACAAAGTTTGATGGGTTGAATTGCTTTCTGGCTTCGACGAGCAAGCCACCGGTACCATGGCAACTGACGAAACCAAATGTTGGTGATTTCTCATGGCCAAGACTCGATGAGAGGAGAAAAATCGTACTTTGAGCCAACAGAGTTCGCCGAGAGTACCAGACACCAGATAGAACCGGTTGTTGCCTCCAACAAACGAGAAGGGGCCGCGTTCCGTGGTGGAGGAAGGCAAAGGCCGTTGCACCGCCACTGACGGCTGTAGCCAAACAAGCGCCGTGATGCGGTAACAATGGTAACCATCTTCATCGCATCACACAACACCGAACGCTACCGTTCCTGTGGGTACACGATGAAGGCGGTCCTCAGCTTGTCTCTGTACCATCTCTTTCCCTTTCTTCTAGGTCATTTCTTTCTGGACCATTATTTCAGCGGGCTGGAATGTTCATCTATGTCATCTACTAGTACGCCAAATCTGCATCCCTCGAATCTCTCGAACGAACTGTCTGCTGATTTACGCTGCAGTGTCTTAGCCATATTGTGCGGGACCGTCGTTTCCCTCAAGATTCATAGGCCGGGTGGCCCCCAGGGCCAGGTGGAGGTAAACAAGCCGGTCAACGTCTCCTGGTCCCATCCCAAGCCGAATGACCCAAATTCGGTTCTGATGTTCATGGAAAATCTCGGCGATGCGACGAGGACTTTTCTGCGTCCGTTGGACACTCATCTCCCGGGTGCAAATGTGCCAATGACATTCTCCAGCGTTGGGTACGTCGCCGCAACATTCTCAAATCTCGGCTAGATCTCAACCTGCCGTATGCAGAACCTTCCGGCTATTGGCAGTCAATCCGTACGGACCTGTCTTAACGTCTTCCGGAAGCGTGATTGCTGATACTGAGACCTCTCCAGCTCCAACCCATCCGACATCTATGACACGAGCAAGAATTTCACAGTTGTTGCGACCACTACCACGTCAGTTTTCTCCCGCTTATGGGCGACAAGCGCTCAATTCTCGGACCGCAGGGCTAGTAATGTCACTCAAGAAGACAACGGTACATCCTCTCCTTCTCCTCCCAACGGCAGCGCCGTGCCCAAGTACGGCCTTTCCGTCTCGTTGAATCACCAAGTACTCACCCCCGTACGCAGCCCCTCCCCAGACTCTACCAGGTCCGCTTCCTTCCATCCCACACTTCACGTCCTAACTTCCCAACACAGCTCCTCGGTCACACTCTCCGCAACCGGCACTCCGTCCTCCTCATCCAGAGAGTACATCCTCGCTGGCGCCATCTCAGGCGGCGTCGTCCTCCTTCTCCTGCTCACCGCGCTGACGTTCGTGTTGTGCCGGCGGCGCAAGGCGCGCATCGAGCGGCGCACTACGTTCCACCGCACGCGCATGGTTAGGAGCCTCCCGCCTCCCACGTTCGCCGTCCCACGCGATGTGGAGCTCGACTCGCCCTCGGACGACGCCGTCCCCGGCGCGCGCTATCTCCGGGACACTCAATACATGCGCGAGGTGCCACTCCCGGCACCGGTAGCGTACCCCTTTGCTCGGACAGCCTAGCACCACGATACAAACGATACACTAAAACAGACAATAAGCCAAGAACACTGTATTAATGTACTTATCGCTGCGGCGAGGTGCTAATGTGACTGTTGGATTGCGCGTAGTTCACTATCTCGAGCTCACATGTGACTGATTCATGTTCAATTTCTTAACGGTCAGGCAACGGGAAACTCGCGGAAATTCATTTCACCTGGGCCGTATACTTCCCTTTCACGACGCTTATTCAGTTCATAGGGGCGAGCACTGGACATACCTTTCAACGGAGAACACGACCCGGCATTGCCAGGATCCTTTTGCGGCACGATGCCCTGATAATTTCCTCCTCGTACTTTTCCACGCCAATTCAATCGCACAGAACCGCCGAGTCTCCAAACCAGCCTGAGTAACATCCGAGGCGTACTCAATGCGCCCACCGTAGTCCGTCAGATGTTCGAGTTCGTCAGGGCAGGTGCCGGAGAATTCATGGGTGAGCGCGAATACTTGTTCTCGGCGCCTTCCGTTGTAGTCGATTCTCAACTATTCGGGATTCCAGGGACCTACCCACCCAGCTTGGTAGCACTCGGAGCAGCACTTTATACAGTGCGGAATCCGCAGCACGAGGTGGCTCTCGTTCGACTCGAGTCCGGGCCACGATTAGGGCAAGATTAGATATTAGCAAAGCTTTCGCTTATTTCCAACTACTGCTCTATCAGGAATCCTGGCTTTGTCCTGTTTCCTTTTCATTCGAACAGCGCTTGCTTGCAGATGATGGCGCAGATCGTGGATGTCCTCGTATCGGAGGAAGGCGCCCAGGCATTGTAAGTCCCGCAATTCCCACCGTCCGCTCATCCCATCCCGGGGCGAACAGAATTCGCCAAGTCCTTCACCGTACGAAAATTCCTCAGACTTCCTTCTACGACCCTGGGCATTCCATCTACTACTCTCAGCCCCTCCAATTGTGGGTTCGGCGGCCACAAAATTGTGCTCACAACGAACTTATAATCCTGCAGGTCCTTTACAATACTCATCCACCTTGATTAATCACGGCCCGCCGGTCTGGAGTCGGGGATCCTGATGTTGAGGTCGAGGCAGCAAGGCAGACACTTCGATGAATATTCGCAGCCCGCGGAGCACTTTCTTGTCCTCGCCCGTCAAAATGTCAGAGCAAACGTAAGTTCTCGACCAATAATTCACTTATTTTCACGCTCTTTTGCAGTCTTGCAGGATGTAAGAACGGAGAGTTTGCGGCGTGGTGACCGACCGTAGAGAAGCCAAGGCTGGCTCCTAAGACCGTGCCCATACAATTAAGACGCCGTCCTTCTGACTCGACTCCACGCGAACACTGTCTCGGTATGCTCGGCAGGATATTCGGAACGGCCCGCGCCTTATTCATTTCTTTTGACGGTAGACGAGCGTCGTCGAAGCCGCCTGCAATCAAAAGGCTGTGGCCGTGAATGCCCGTCTATTAGGCATTCCGACGGGAAATTAGATTGCCTCGTTGCGATCCGTACCTCGCGATAACCTCGCTTTCTTGGCAGCCAGATAATTTTTGCTCCAACAATTAAAGGTTTGATCCCACGTTCATATTCGCTACGCAAGCGGCGTATGTCGCCGCGGACTCATCCTCTCCTTTCAGTTCCGGGGCTCCCAACGTTGACTGTACAGCGTGGCCGGCTCCCTTTGGCGCCCTTGACGTCGACACATGAAAGACACGTTCATTTCTGCTTTCAGGAGGTTCAACCGCTTGCCCGCCTCGCTTGCGCTTGAAATCTTGATCCGCCCATGATCGATTAGATTATTTTCCGCCCCGTGCAAGGCCCCGTGCGCGGCCCCAGCTCGATTACTGCTCACGTGTCAAACCTGCTACATACTTGCTACGCATGTAGATCGGCCCACTCGAGGATGTAATTTAAGCGAGCCTTGGTCTTGGTCGGACATTGTGCAGCGGGTTACGCGTATATGTACACGTTGAACTCACTGGGCGGTATGTTACAGTATACGTACAGTATATATACACGAAATATGAGTACGATGGTTGGCTGATTGGTGAGGTATGTACAGGCGAGGAATAAGTGTGGGCTAGGTATCGGGATTATGTTGAAGATAGAGTTGGATCAAGAGAAATGCGTGAAGTGGTCGTGAAGGCCATGAGTGTATCGAGTAAGCATGATACTGGGGAAGAGGAACGTCGAGGTGTCAGGCGAGGTCATACGCAGAAATGTGCCGCATTATCCACAGCGACGCGAGCATCTCTGCACGCCCCACCAAATCAGACAGCTCCACAAGGTGAGGAATACATACTACGTACCTGGGGCCAAGCTCCCAAACTGCTCTGCAATCTCGAGGATGCAGCCGGAGGAGGCGGCGTACTCGGGCTCCCCCGCGGCTTTGAGGCTATAAGACGCAATCACATATCCGTTTGTATTTGTGCACTGTTGAAAAGTCAATATTGACGTAGGTAGCTGGAGGGAGGAGCGCGCACCGTCCACTCTTGATTGGGCTGCGTGCGCCGTGCCCACTGATATGTTTGCCCATCCGACGCGACGAACCGCCGCGCCTTCGAGCTGCCAAAGAATTGCGCTTTCAATGCCAGTACAGGGAGAAACAGAGGAAACACGCACCTCCCCATGGCATTCGACCTCGTGAGGTACTTCCGCATCGGCATCCCCACGCCCGCAAAGCTCACAGTCCCCAAGCTATTATCCCGCCCAAAATCGAGCGCCGCGAGCGCCCTCGGAATCGTCGGCTGGAACGCGCTGGGTGTAGTGTCGAAGATCATGTATGCCGTATGGTACGCGTCGCGCGCTGTGCAGCGGACCGTAAGCCGCAGGCGGTCGTGGATATCGACGAACTCGGAGCCTGTGAGGTTGCCTGTTGTGTCCTCGAGGATATAAGGAAGACCGTAGTGGGTCATCGGGGAAGTGAGAGAGCTGAATAGTTCGGAAGAGCGGGAATGAAGATTGGGATGCAGAAATTTATCGGTACCGGGTTTTATTGCGCGGGACGAAGATAGATGAAGAGGGAGGCGACGGGTATTTGTTGCCAAATCGGGCACGCTGTTGGTGACGATCAGCGCATCGATGATCGTGAACCTATATCGGGAAGCGAGCCTCGGCATCTGCCGGGCAGGTAAATCCCTCGAGGGCTCAGGGCGCATTCTGGCCGGTGCGCAGATGGGCCAGCCCACGCGCTGGTATGCATCACGCACCTGGCTGAAGTTACGGGTACCACGAGGACGATTTATGTCGCTTGAAACTATTGCTGCAAGTCGTGCCTTAGTTTAATGGTTACTTCCAGTGTAAATGACGTTGTGCGCCGCACGAATCTCCGCCTATGGTACCAGCGTCCGTAGCCAACATTCCCCTGAATTATATATACATTAAACCCAATTCTCACTGACACATTGTCCCATTACCGCAATGTCTTCCAAGTCCTCGGCTCGCGCTTACCGTAACATAAATTTGAATGGATGAATGAAAAAACAGCGAGCGGTCAAAGTTTCTGTGCACGAGGTGTGCACGTTCGAGCGCACGTCCTGTATTGATCGGTGCGTGGATTTGCAGTCTAGATCCACACCTCTGCACTGAGCGGAAATAACATCCAACCTAGCGGGAATCTGAATGGGACACGCATCACGCATCATCATCCGGAATCCCGGTCCGAGGTACGCGCCATGTCAAATTCGCGTGTGAGGGGATTACGGGGCAAGCCAAGAGGAGGTAACCTCCCCGATTATTCCGGACCCGGGATTGCCTACAAGTATAAGTTGGACGCGCGCCGTGTGAGTGTTGTTTTCTTTGCGGAGTACCACGTATCGCGAGGAACCAACGAGGCAATCTACTTCACAATTAGCTCCCGAATTGGTAAATACCACAACTTACCCGACGCTTCTTACCGTTCGCTTCGCTTACCCCGTGTACCTGTGCGACACCAAAGCTGCGGGGATTCCCGACCGGCACGCGGCATCTCATGTTGGCGCCGGCGGTGAGAACTCGTCGCGCTTCGCTCGCCTGTTACCAGACCACATAAATCGAAATCGAAACGAACTAGTGGAAGGTCTTGGATCACATATTGGATCTTTTTCTGCCGCGGTGGGACCATCCTGCTTATATTTAGGACAGCATATTTCGGGAATGGCATTGTGTCAGCGTGCGTATGTTCCACTTAGGCAAGATTATGTCCACGTACGTTCACCGATACCTCGCGATTGTCTTTGGCAGGTGAGCGAGAATGCAGCCTCCACTATTACTTCCAAAATCGTGAGAGGCCCATTTAAATTTAAATCCCAACGTTCAACTTACCCGACGCGTAGCGGGGATTCCCGACCAAACTATAGCCATCGCATCGCGGGCTTTCAAGTTGCTTCCCTCGCCTACCGCTCGCGTAACCGACCAAAGCAATGGTTCGTCGGAATGGAGGAATATGACGTACTGGATATTCTGGCGTTTACCGCCGGGGAGGAACACTGCTGAAAGTTCGGATGACGGTTTCGTTCCTTTGTGACTCGAGAAGTTCGAAGATGATTGAATTTCGGTGCGGGCGGAGATTTCAGTGATCGTGAGTAGCGGGCCATGTAAGGGATATTCTCAACTTCAAGCGCCGATATGACCGGAGATTGAGGCGCAGGCTGTATGGTGCGTCGACAAATTGACCACGTCAAGCTGGATTTCCTTATGCTAACATGCTTCCCCAGTCAGATTTATTCAAATCCTGTGGCCTAACGCTCGGTGCTGAGCGCCTACCCGACGGCAGAGGGGGCATCCGAGCAGTGGGCCGAGGGCATCATTTGTGGGGATCGGCCATATACAACCGTGCTTCGCTCGCCTACTCGGCTAGAAAGTCCAAGGCAGTGGGCTCGGAGAACGGAGAGACGCGACATACGGACATATATATGCCGCAGGATATCACGAAGCTTCTGTGGTACTACATCCGCATCGGTTGGCAGGACCATCGACTTTGAGGGCGTCGGCTTGACGCTCGCACTTGACTCGAGCTCAACTCGATCCTAAGATACGCATCGTGAGCGACTCCCCGATCTCAGTTCAGTCTGGGTCGGTGGGTCCACCCGAAATACTAACCCGCGCTCCGATACGCGTACCGCTTCATGGTCGGCGCGCCTTGGCGCCTGTCTCAGGGTCTAGCCGTATGCAGTTAGCTGATGAGTTTCCCATGCGTCGCTTGTCATTCCACAATACAATTAACCTGCCTCGTGCGTCGACGGAAACGTCACTCGGAGTGGAAAATGCCTGTAAGAGCTTGAAAAGTGAGTGGAACGTGAGACTCACCAGCAGCCGGCAAAGAGGGCATACAGGAGGCATCACAGTGATTAGCGTTCCGGTGAAATGATGATGAACGTAAAAAGTCTAAACCTACTTGTTAGGCGTTCCGCGGATTACTTACGACGTCCGTCTGTGTGCGTATTCCCGCCTGGTCTGTTGCGTTGGTGGGATCCTCGCTGGGATATCCGCGGGCGGCATGCTCGCTACTTCCCCGCGGGCATGCGCTGGTATGCTAGCGAAGAAGCTTCGGGGACAATTGAGGCCACTAGATGAACGTTACCAACGAGGTGGAAAAGACAGATGACAACTTCACACCAATACAGATCGCTGCTCGCGCTAAACGTGTATTTCGCCTGGTGTCCATTTGCGCAGAACAATATTAGGAAGCCTCGGACATAATTGGAGCGTAACGAGGGACTCACCTCAGACGTGCATGCGTGGTCTTGTTGTTGACGCGATAGCGGTCCAAGAATCGGGTGCAGAGGAAGCTCTCGTAAGCCGCTAAAGCGAATTTGGAAACGGCATGCCCGCAGGCGATCTTACGTGTCGAGAAACGGCTGAAGTGATTGAGTAGATAACTGCAGTATATGTACAAATGATGAGGGCACGGATCAAGATTGCGTCAAGGTCGCCCCTGCCTCCCCATCCGAGTCGTTGAGAATTGTTCCAATGAAGGATCCGCAGATTCAAAGGGCGGATAGAGTGCAGGGTGCCACAGATTTCGATGCGATGCTCAGAACGTCTACTCGCTGAAGGAACGTCCCAGGAAACCTGGGGGAAATTTCGGATCGCGCTGCCCAGGCGTATCAGAGATGGAACCAGAGACACTCGGGCCGTCATAGTTGAATCATGGTGGATGTTCAGGCGCTGGAGAGTTCGCTGTGAAAGCGTTGTAGCGACCGACGATCTTGGATTCTAAGCGATTACACGAGAGAGTCGGATTCCAGATGTCGGGGTAGGATGGCAAATTGAAATCGACTAAGGAATGACAGACACTAGTCTTTGTATGGGGTAGGTCTATTGCGGACAGCGAGGTGGAATGGAATACAGAGACTTGAGAGAACGTCGCCGCAGCTGTGCGAAGATGTGAAAATTCGAAGAACCCATTCCTTGCGGCTTCCAGTCGTTGAGCATTAGTTACATAGGAGCAAATGGATGCCAGGGAGGTCGCGCTATTGAATTCGTTGGAAGTCAACGATCTTTGGACGATTTGTCGATGGTGGTAGAACTTGAAGGAGAAGGACTTTCGGCCGCGATCAAGCCGCGACGACAGTCACGGCTCACGAGGTCACACTGCTGCCCTGTCTCTTGCCACTGGCACCCGCCTCTTTTCGCCACAAAGCTCGTTCGTCGCGGATCTCCAGAGCGTAAGTTTAGCTTAATATGTGGACGAAGAACCGCCTTACAACCGCATCAAGGATCTGTGGTTCCCCGATGGAAATCTAGTCATTCGAACGGTCGGAGCGGAGGGCAAGATTTTTCGAGTCTTCAAGTCAATGATGGCGGCGCGCTCCACCGTATTCCGGGACATGATAGCCTTTCCCGCAGCTGAAGGGTGGGCTCACCGACATCATCGATGGTAGTCCTGCAGTCACCCTGCATGATTCCGCCACCGACATGCTTTGAGCTTTGATACCCATACGCGTATATATCAGCTTCTTCGTTCGCTGAGCACCCACGTGTCGAACTGGGAGGACAAATTCCGGCGCCAGGACGCAGCAGACCTGTTTAATGGTCGACCCGACTCGAGTATCCCTGCTGCATTCTTCCTTTCTGGTCAGAGTCTGAAGCATACAGGTGCGCTCCCCAGCTTCGGCTGTTCTCTGTTCCACAAACCGGGTCCGCGACATAGGGGGGAGGCAGTCAATGTACTTCTGGGACCAACCGTAATTGAATTGAATCGCGTTGTGAGGTACGGCGTTTGACTAGAATATGGCGGGTGGTAAAGTTCACATTAACTCACACGGCGGCACCAGAATTTTGATCCACTACACAAATCTCAGAGAAACATAACCTCTCACACGAGTCCCCCATCGGCATAATCAAGCCTCCACCGACTTCTCATGCTCAAAAGACGAGTTCTTCCCCTCCACCACATCGTGATGCACATCTTCGACAGCGTCATCCTCGTATGTCATGAACTTCTCCTCGTCGACGTTCCGGTACCGGATCCAGAAGATGGCGGTCTGGATAAACAGGGCGATGGCCGGGCCGATGTAGACCCACTGTTGATGAAGGTGCACGTCAGCGTCATGTCGGTAGAGGAGGAGAGCACAAGGAACGTACCACCAGCGTCGGGTCCTCCGTAAATGGCGTGATAATTTCCGCCAGAGCCGAGGACAGCGCGCTCATGAACAGACAGATAGAGAACACCGCGGCTTTCATGTTCGGCGGCGCACGTGCGTACGCCATCTCGTATGAGGTGACATTGACGAACAGCTCCGAGATGGCCGTTATGGCGACGTTAACGAGCTGCACCCATATGGAAATCTTTGATACGAGGGCGTTGCCGTCCGCATCGACGCACGTCGAGGCCTGGTACCCACAAGGGCTGGTGCGGTACACATACAACTGCACGATGCCGCCGGCGACGCCGCCCACGGCGCAGATGAACATCCCAAAGGTCATGCGGCGGATCGGCCCGCACTTGATACCCAGCTTCTCGAGGCCGGGGTAGACGATGTAGGCAACGATGGGGGTGAAGACGATGATGGTGAGGGGGTTGAAATTGTTGAGCAGATCGTTGGGGGCACCGTTGCTGATCATGGCGGCGCCCTGGTTGGAGCCCAGGGGCCCGATGCCGCCGTCATTGAGCTGGTAGAGCGGGATGTACAGGAAGATGGCGCAAGCGGTCAAAGTGCGCTTTATGTCCGAGACCAGTTTATCCGAGTGGTTGACGGGGAGCCCCTCAGCAGTCAGCCGGGCAGGGCGGACCTTGCCCAGAAATCCTTAGCCCACGGGTTGAACTTGTTCTTCTTGAGGGCGAGCCATAGGACTTTAAGAAGGTGGTAAGCTCGGAGCCCTGGGGAGGCTTCCGCACCATCTTCTTCCGCAGACCCATGAAGATGATGGGGACGACGAAGTAGATGATGTTCGGCAGCAGGAAGGCCAGCCAGAAGCCAACAAACTTCTCTGCGTAGGTCGAGGCGATGGCGTAGAAGGCACCAATGTTGATGAAGCCGTAGTAGATGGTCATGATGCGCTGGATGGTCATCTCGGGGTCGACGATCACACGTTCGCCTTTCTTGGTCGTCATGACGTAGGGCTTCTGGTGTGTGTATTGGTCAAGCACGGTGGGAGCCACGTTGGGCTTGAAGATGCCGGCGCCTGGTAGGGTTGCATCGTTAGTCTCGGTAATCTTAACGGAGAAGAACGACAGCACCTATTGCGAGAATCCAGTAGCCAATGTGGAAAGGAACCACGCCATGGCCCGCCTTGAGCACTGACGGCGCCGCACCACCCGTCATGATGGCATGCCCCACGAATCCGACAAGAATCCCGTAGATGATGGTCTGATAGCGACCCAGCCGTGTGTCGGCGATCCACCCACCAAAGATAGGGACGACATAGGCAACGAAGGTGAAGGCGGTTGTCTGTTCCAGTGTTCATTTCAGCAGTCTGCGACGGGATGGCACGCAAGCAACTGACCACGCCGCTCGCATACTGCAGCCCTTTCCCCAGAGCTCCAGCGTGCTGGTTGAGGCCGGGCGCCTTTCCCGAGCTACTGCCAGGCGGGAGCGGGAATTCGATGAAGTTGCTGATGACACCGGTGGTAGCGTAGTACGAGGCACGCTCAGCCAATTCGGCGGTGCAGAGGAGGTAGGCGATCCAGGGGATCGGCCCAACCACCTTGCGCAGGGTGGCGACTTCCTCCACGGTCGGGGGTGGGTACAGCGCAGTGTCCTCCTGCTCGAGAATGGCGACCTCGGTCCCTGGCTCCGGGTGCACCGCAGGTGGCTGCTCCTTGGGGACCAGGATGACTGCGTTGTCGGTGGACAGTTTATTCATCCTTTGGCGCAATGGGGGGAGAGAGAGAGACGCAACCCGCGATTCGAAGCATGTGCCTGGATTTTTGAATGGGAAGAAGTACTAGCTGACATTCATGGCACGAGGAAGATAACGGGCCGCCTGATAAGCAACTCGATACGGGTACTGTACTATTCAGGGCGAATGTTCACACTACTGTATGTCACCCGTCACCTAAAGGTGTTCACTTTTTTCGAGTGTTCATTTCTCGGCAATCACCATCAATTACATACCATATCTGGATGCTCGGCATCCGCCGGGCGAGAAATTTTGACATTTTTCGGCCTCTTTAGGTCTCGAAAATTCAACGTCACCGTCACCTACATCCCAAATGTTCAGTTCACGACCCTCCGTCACCCGTGACCTGAACATTTGGTCGTAATAGTACAGTATCCGGTACCACGACGCGGGAGGCGTGGGACGGCAAAAACGAGTACAACTCACGAATCAACGCGTTTCAGTCAACCGTCGCGTCTGATGTCGGAGGAGCGCCTGGGCCCAGGACTTTCCCTACTTATCGCCCAAAGGCCAGGTGATGATGCAAAATGAATCCAAACCTCATGCTGCAGTCCCGGATCACAGCTGACCAGAATCTTGGGTTATTTTGGGAGCCACAATCGAAGATCCTTACTGCTTCTAGCGGCCGATTGGGTACCGGCGATTAGCGTGTTCCAGGTGGTAAGCATTCGATTCAAAGATCGTCCTGGGGCCTGAATCTGCCTGATGAAGGGGCTGATTCAGAACAAGACGGCTTTCATACCAATGTTGTCTTGGTGCACTTCAGCGCGATCAACCACTCTGGCCAGGCTCGAATTTATTCCGAGGTGTCCCGTATATCCCGTTGCTATGTTAACCGAGAGTTTGACGATGTCTAACGACAATGTCTGGCGGGCGTTGCGGGTGCGGACCTTGACAAAAATACCATGAACGCAGATGCCGATCAAAAGGACGTTGATGAACTTCAGAAATGTCGGTTCCTGTGCCCCAAATGGGACCTGCGACTGAGTGACCATACATACATGCAGCTTTTTGCAGAGTTTGAACAAATATTGGACCTGAGGACGGGTCGTTGGCGAGTTTTGTTTGCACCGTGTCCACGTGGAAACGTACAGTGTGGACCCTCAAGTATTGATGTTCGTACCGCTTCAATGTGGTACGGCGGATTCGTAGTTTTGCGCGCAAATAATGCCTGGACGGGAAGTTACGTCACCCCTGCCACACTCTTGGATAAATACGGAGTGTACCATCAAATGTAGCGGCAGGAACGAGAACCTCTCGTCCAAAAGCCAGAGGCGTTTTCAAGGGCCACATCTGTTTCTAGGCAAGTTGCAAGCCACAATGACACCAGTGAATCCGAGCCTCACGTTTATATCCAGAGGTCCTTCATGTCAGTCTCCAACTCTGTCGAACTCGGCGTTTTGCTTCGGATCCTGTGTCTATCGGACAAATATGGCGTCGAACATCTCCATCACTGTGCTGAAACGGACAGCTTTAGGTGAAGCGTGGAGAGTGAGCAATTACCTCGCTCTCTTATTCTCGCTCTGTTCGGATACTCCTCTAAGGCTCGTCGTTGGAACAGATGGAACGGTTGCAAACGTATTCCTACATCTCCACCTCCTCTCAAACATTTCATCCTCCTTGCTGAGATATTATCGACGTGTCGTTATCAATCTTGGACACACAAACCCGCCGAGCCAGTTCTTAGTTCTTGCACCGGCATCATCTGAAGCCACCAGTTTGCACGTTCTGTCGGCGATTTCAAATTTTCAATACCCCACTTCCCGCAGTGGTTTGCGACTCACACGGTCCATCTGTCCATTTTCAACCCTTGGTTCTGAATGTCAGACACAGTAAGCATCCTGTCGGGATTTCTAATTACTCGGTTTATACGGAGGGAATCTCGTGAATAATTATTTGTCCTTGCGCCTTCTTCGCTGGCGTTGAAAGTCAGCTACCAGAAAACAAAGACCCATCACCATGTGCGCATCACAGATCACAGGATGCTGTTCTCAGTTCTAGGTGTGCGGATTCCCCGGCCTGAGTTCGTGACACGATTATGGCGAACAAAGGGTAGTCGGCGAGACGAGCGGGCGGTGAGAACTCGGAACAGTCTGGGGCAACCGTTCTTCGCTGCGTAGACTGACGATTCTGGATTCTAGTCGAACCTGTCCGCGTTCAGATTTAGCTAGGAAATATATCGATCACCTCCGAAGGAACGGGAAGCTGGTTCCCTCGTGGCACTGGGCAGCGGACGAGAGTTAAGGATGGAACATGGCGGAGACCCGAGATTTGAGTTGAATGTCGTCGCCGGACATGCTGGATGTAAAATTTTTGGTAAAATTAAATTGGATGGCGGCGTCCCTGCGAGCAGACGATGGATAGATTCCGCAGATGTATTACAGTCAAGTGAGAAACGATACACACCTTGCGTTTGCGTTGTGCGAGCAAGTTCGGGCCGAGCTGCGGCCCGCGTGACACCGTGGCACTCCGCTGCTTGTCTCCCGACCACCTCCTTGCCACCAGCGTGTTCGTCCTTTGCGGTCAATCTCTCGAAGGAAAATTTGCGTTATGGATGGGACATTGTATACCCGCGTCGATGATCTATGGTTCCCCGATGGAACGCTCGTAGTTCGCGCAGAGACCAAATTTTGTGAGTCACAAAGTCGATCCTGGCTGCGCGGTCCAATGTTTTCAAGGACATGCTAGCGCTTCCGCAGTCCGCGGGAGGAGACACCGAGATTATCGACAGCAGTCCTTCCGTCTATCTGCCCGATTCTGCGGCGAATGTCGAAGCGTTTCTCCTGGCTGTTTTTGATTCCAGGCCAGTGCGATCCTCATTACAACCGCGCAGGATCCTCGTTAATAATCAATCTTAGCTATTTCATGCCAGCGCCCGAGCCCATCGCCCTCGACGCTTTACTTGGGATTTTACGTCTCTCGCACAAAGGACCCTGACGTCCAATATCTGCACTGCCGGGCTTTACGCCATCTTGAAGCCCCCCCTATTATTTCCCTCTCTCGACGCCTTCCGTAATGACACCAGAACATATCGTCTATCCTCCCGACGGGAAGGCGCCCGGCCTTTCCGATTTGCTTGAAAACATCATCGCCACTCAAGAGGTACAGGCCCTGTGGCTCCTCCCAATCGCATATTATCGAGCATCCCAATACGAATGTATGGACCTTGCGGCCACGAGCTCGTTGGGCACGGAGGCTGCTGTGCAGAAATGCAGAAATGCGCGTCTGAACCTGTGCCGGGCGCGCGCGAGATCACTATCCACAACTGTCGAAGTATGGGCATGGGATGCACTTTTCTGTGCTTTGGGACCGCCTGCCGAGCATACAGTATACGATCTCCCCACCTGGCTGGAACTCAACGCTCAGAAACGGGCAACTATGGGCGAGGCTTCCTAGGTAAGCATTATCTCGTTCCCTGGGTTCACTCTATTCTGATCAGCACGTGAAGTTTCAGTCGATAGAAGAGATGTAACGCCCGTAAATGCATGGGGTCTTTTTTGATATTCACCCGCCTTCTTGACACACCGTCGCACAATCCCGACGTCAACCAATGTCTCCGCAATTCGCAGTATTTAGCCGCCGGCATGAGTACGCCGATCCTTTATTAATTGCGTCGTTCTCTCGGCGTGGAAGATGAGCCGAAGAAACGAATTCCCCTCAAGTCGAAGGGACGAGGACGATCGCGCAAATGCGACCTAGCGTGCTTCAAACGCAGGGCAGCCTGCACGTGTTCTATTTCTCGGCCCCTTTCAATTTCATTATCCCACTGTGCTGGCTGAGGTTGCAAAACCTAAAAAAAGCGCAGGACCATGTGGATCTAGAATCCTGTGAATCCATGGTACTCGCGTTGCCCCCCGCGAGTCAGTAGGAAGGCACATTTGTTGAATTTTATGGCCAGTTGACGGAGTGCAGTTTACTCCGGTCACATGCACAACATTGAATAGTTCAAAGTCTTGGCGATGAGGAGAAGTGGATTACGCATTGATTGTCTCTTTTCTGGCGCTATGCATGAGGACGTCTCGATTCCTGGCGAAGAGGAACATCACGATTTGGAGTTTTCGAGGGAAAGGAAAGAAGGTAATGGAAGGGGCCTCGGCGCGGGAGATATTGCTGATGCCGGCGGACAAACGGGAGGGGTAGATCTAGGTTTGTCGGACCGAGCAGCTTCGACGGCATCCGTCTACTTGGCAATGCGCTAAGTCGGCGAATGAATGAGTCTGTTGGATCGACGGGCGCACGGAGTTCTAGGATGTACGCTGGAACCGTCACCCCTGAATTTTGAGTCAGGCTACCAGATATCACTATTGACCGCAGCAATCCCGGCAGGAAGAAAAGTGGGGACGTCGTTGTTAGAGCAAACGCCGCAGGGGCCCGAGATCAATATTAGCACAGGATTGGTGGCGGAGGGATCCATCCCCTTGTCGGATTCCCGCCGATTCGAAGAGATGCAGCCATCCGGTGTGGAAGGGTGGAATGGTCCGCTCACGGACTATCCCCCTTTCCGTACCTCCTCGCTTACCCCTCGCTACATCGGACATCAGTCCGCTGATTCGTTTTGTACGTACATAGTACCAAATATAACCTCCTTACACCCGAACTACGACAATCGACGCGCCCAGTGAACTGAGTAGTCCACCGTGGCTACGGCGCTAGTGAACACAATCCACCCGAGCCCTACGAAATCACCCCCACCAAGCCTATACGCGCTACGCCCGTACCCCACGCCTGCACGGCATATTCCTCCATCGACGTTCTATTTCATTCTACGCTTCTACGACATTTCTGGGACCGTTCGACAACTTTCTGCTACACCCTTGAACCCCATTTCCCGGACTTCCGACCCATTTATCTGTCTACCAGCCCCGAACTCGGTTCTTCGACACCGGGATCCCATGTACTGGAGAAGACGTCCGCTTGGGCGTACGCAGAGAAAGAAGTAGACCAGTACACGACGTTAGGCAGGTGAACCCAGCTATGGATGTGGGGCGGAAGAGGGGAAATTTGAAAGATAGGCGATTGATCTTGTGTAGGTCGACTGGAGATGAGACTGGATGAAACAGATGACCATTATTGCAGGTGCATCGAGACTTGATTTGCTTTACGCGAGGAGATAAGGCGCGGACGCTTCAGCTGATTCTAGTACACTTATACGCCCGAAGGAAACGCTGTAAAGGTTACATCTGCCGTTTCTTTGGCCGAATATGGAACAGAAAGATGAGGGAAAATTTAGAGGCAGTGTAGGCTTGTTCGTCGCTTATGACGTATACCAGCGCAACCGAAGAGTAGAGCAAGAAGATATTGATCTCATCGTGTGCTTCTCCTTAATAGAGCGGCGCTTGTGAACTCGAAGCCAGCCCCTGGGAATTGTCTGGATCTTGCTAATGGTGGAATATCAGCTTGTAGGGCGCGGAATTGGTTCGAGATAACGGCGGAATGAAGCAATCAAAAACCTAGCGCGAGACAAGGAGCGTGTAAGAGAAAGAGTTTGCCAGCGGAGATTCCCGCGTGCACGGGCCACTTTGGGGTGATGGTTGATGTTCCCGCGCCACTCTTACACAAACAACTGACGGCGTGACCGGGAATTTTCCTGATCTCGTGGTCGACTCCCGACCTCTTTCAGCCCCGGCCCACCGCTGCTCAGCCTCCATCCACCACATCCTCTGCTGCTCCCTCGTCTCATCGTTGGACACAGAGCTCTCTCTGCAGGCTACACGCTAGGCTACTCCCGCGCAGCACAGCCCCCCACCGCACCTAGGACGAGCGAAGAAGACGCGACACGATGAGCGCCAAAAAGACGAGCGGCAGCGCGAAGAAGAGCGAGCCCGAGACGTTCGACACGCGCGACGTCGTGCTGGGAAAGATCCGCGGCTTCCCCGCGTGGCCTGGAATGGTCAGTATCCGCTATCGCGCCTCTCGGTCTGTTTGGACACACACCACATATCGCTCGGGACTGGGGAGCTTTTCTGGGGCTGCACGGGGAAGCGCATATCTGGCGTGTATTGGCCTCTTTGGGGCGATGGGGCGCGCATCTGCGCGGCCTGGGGCTGATGGGTCTGGGGGGCACGCGGCGCGAGGGTGGCGCTGAAGGCGCGGTGGGGCTCCATGCGACGGCCAGCCAGGGCATGGTCGCTCTTGAGGCTGGCTCCGGCCCATCTGACGCACTGGATCGTCTGTATCGCGCTCGTCGCCACCACACACCCCACGGGTGACTCGATTTCGGTGCCGTCTATGTGTGGCCATGTCTGCTTTTCATGCCCTCTGGCACCCGTGGATGCACCCGCATCCGCTCCCCCCGCGCCCAGGGGGCTATGCGACATCTTCCGATATCGCCCGATCGGCCCCGCGCGACGTGGCGCGCCTCCAGGGCGTTATCGGGCCTTTTATCACTGTCATGCCCCGTCACCCTATTCTCTACCCACTCCCCCTCTTCCCTCGGCTCTTCTGCCATTTTTCTCCTTGTTTCTGCGTTTTTTTCTTCATTTTTTCAGCGTTTCTTTGTCTTTTTGCCTGCTGTTACTATGTCGGTGGCGGTTGGAGATCCCCCCATCTCCTCCGGGCTCCCTCTCCCCGTCCCCTCCCTTCATTCATCTCCGTCTTCGGCCCTCCTCCGTTTTTCTACGTTTTTCCTCGATTTTCTTTGTCTTTCACTCCTTTTCCCGTTCTTATCGGGCCATCGCGGCGGTTTGGGACCCCCCCATCACCCTCACAGGCCATCTGCCCGTCTCCTCCCCCACACAAATTCTACCCTCGTCCTTCTTCCTCTTTTTATATCTTTTTCGTCGATTTTCCCGCCTTTCTTCTCTTTCTGGGTCTTGTCACTCTGTCCGTGGTGCCTGAGGGTCCCATCACAGCCTCCGCGCTCCCTCTGCCCGTCTCCTCCCCTTCCTCAATTCTGTTCTCGTCACTCTTCGATTTTCCTGCGCTTTGCGTCGATTTTCACTGTTTTTTATCGCTTTCACCTTCTTTATCGGGCGGTCGCGACCGCTGGCGATCCCCCCATCGCCTCCCCGCTTCTTCCGTCCGTCCTCTCCCCGATCCCGCTTATCCTTTGGTCCTTGCCGCGATTTTTCTCGATTTTCTGCGCCTTTTCTATTCTTATCTGCTTGTCGGACTATCGGAGTGGCTAGCGATCCCTTCATATTCAAGGCGCAGCGTTTCCCCCCCTTCCCCGCCCTCCCTTCGTCTTCTCGCCGTTTTCTTATTTTTTTTCCCGATTCTTCTATCTTTTCTGTCGTTTATTGCCTTCTGCCGCTTGATTGTGCTCCTGGGATGGCTGTCGATCTCCTCATCGTTCCCCGCCTCCCTCCCCATCCTCCCCTCGCTCACCGGGGACTTTTCGCTCTTTTATTTTTCTGCATTTTTTGGACCTGTATCTCGACCTTTTCCCCTTTATTTTCTCCTTATTGCTCTGCAGGGGCCGTCATGTGCGCGTTAGCGGAACGCATCTCGTCTGAGTGTGCTTGTCTCCCTGCCTGCCTGCTTTCCGCTCTCCTTTGTCTTTTCTTCTCCGTTTTTCGATCTTTTCTGCGATTTTGTCTTTCTCTGCCTTTTCTCCTCGCCTCCGCTGTCCCTCGCCTCCGCCTCCTGATCGTCCCCCGCCCCTCCTTCCTTCTCTGTCTGCCTCTGTATCCTTGTCCCGCCAGCCACTGACCCACTCTTTTCTCGGCAGGTCGTCGACCCCTCCACGGTCCCCAAGGCCGTGAGCAAGGAGCGCCCCGCGAGCAAGAAGAGCACGGTTTACGCGATTCGGTTTTTCCCCGCTGGGGATTAGTGCGTATCTGTCTGTTTGCTTATTTTGGATTTTCTTCTGTCTTCGTCTTCCGCCTTACCCCGTTCCCCACCCCGTGCTTGTATCATCTCCATCGTCATCTGTTTCTCCACCTTCCCCTTCCCGCTGCCCTCCCCTTCCGCGTGTTTCCCTCCCCTTTCCGCTGACCTTCGCGCCCCCGCTGCCGTCACATCCTTCATCGATCCCTTCTTCGCTCCTTCCCGTTTTCTTCGCGCTCCCGACATTCCTCTCCTCCCCGCCGTCCCGTCCCGTCCCCTCCACCCCTCCACCCCTTCCTCTCCCCCGTCCTCTCCGCGCCCCACGTCTTCCTGCGCGTCCTCTTCATACACCCGACTATCCCCTCTTCCACCCCTTCCACCCCGCCTTCCTTCTTACTCCCACATCCACGAGCGTCCTGGTCATGCTCCCCGCCTTCCCTCGCTCCTCCCCTTCGTACCTGGCATCTTCCTCCGCAGCCTGCGTGTCCTTGTCCACGCCTTCGCATACGTATTCTTCGCGACCTCCCGTTCCCCCTCCTCCTCCCACCCTCGTTCGTCCCCCTTTCGCATGCCTTCACATTCCTTGTCCCCACTTTCTCCTTCCCGTCCTCTGACTCGTAGCCACCTTTTTCTCTTCTCCCCGACCGACTTCGCGCTCGCACCCTCCCTTCTCGTCCTCGCCCTTGCCTTCCTCCTCGGCTGTCGTCCCTTCGTCCATTGTGCCTGCACCCGACTTCTTGATCATGCTCGCGATCTTCCCCTCCGTCCATTCCGTCGTCCCTGCCTCCCCGCTCCGTTCCTTTCCTTCCCCTTCTTGCTGCGCAGCTTCGCCCATCTTCCCTCCCCTCTGTTCCCGTGCCCCTCCATCACATCCACCACCTCCCTTCTCATACCATCGCCTCCACCGCTCTCCCCTACTGCCCGTCGTCCCGCTTTTCTCGCCGTCGTTCCCGGCGCCCGTCGTACCGGCGTATGCCCGACCTTCCCTCGGCGTCCCTCCTCTACCTCCACATCACTCCCCGTCGTCCCAGCCTCGCCCTTCCTTGCTCTTCCACCTTCCTCTCCTCCTCCGCCTCGTCCTCGTCCTCCTCCTCTTCCATGCCCGTCTTCCTCTCGTTATTTCGGCGCTAACGTTATTCTCTACAGCGCCTGGCTCCCCCCAAAAGAGCTCAAGCGCCTCACGCCCGCCGAGATCGCGGCGTTCGTCGGCGACTCGGGCGAGGGCGGCGGGAGTAGCGGACGGAAGGGCGGTGATTTGATGGAAGGCTATCGGAAGGTGTGTTATTCTGCTGCGTGTCTGGTCTCTCTATCCGTTTCCCTTTGCGTGAGGCTGTGATGGTGCGGTGGCGCGCCGAGCATGTGTGGCGCGCGTGATGGCCTCCTGCGCCGGTGGTGGAGAGATGACGAGCGATGGCGCCTGAGGTCGCGGTTACCGAGGCGTCGTTGGAGCTCCGTGGAGAGGAGACGCTGCTCCAGAGGCGCAGCGTGTGGCTGGCGGAGATGCGGCTGACGGTGGTGTGAGTGCGGCTGACAGGGTGTCGAGCTCGTCGACCTTCTGGCGCTCCTGCTCGTCGTGAGGCTGGTAGTTGTGGAGCTCGCCTAGGTGGAACTGAGGGGGACATCGTCCTCGTGCTGATGGACGTGGACGTGGAGTGCAAATGCACCTGGCCGTGTCGCTGGTGGCGACTGACGATGCTTCGAGCACGTCCTCGAGGCGCGTGATGGACCCCGTCCTGCCAGTCGTGCGCGACGCCGTCTCAAGCACGTTCCCCTCCGTCCGTTACGGCTGATGAAGTCGGTGGAGACCTCCGCTCGGATCGTGTCGTGTACTTGGACTGGAGATGCGGGTGGTGGAGCCCATCCGAGTGGTGCTGCAGCGGGCGTCATCGTCCTTCTGAAGCGCGGGGCTCAGAACGTGTGGGGAGCGCCCGCGAGCATAACTCCTTTTCTTGCCGCGCGTGGTGGAGTGCATCCGGATGGCGGTGGTGGTACCGGTGGTCTCCAGCTGGTGGACACGGATGGCGACGCGCTTGTGCTCCCACTGAGTCGTCGGACTCTTCTCGTCGCCTTCCTCTGTTCCCTGTTCATCCTTTCCCCTTCCCCCTCCTCCGCCCATCCTTCCCCGGTGCTAATCCCTCCTTCCCCTAGGCACTCGACCCCGAGGCATGGGAGGTCGAGCACGCGGCCAAGGCCGAAGCGCCGAAGAAGCCGCGCAAGAGCAAGAGCAAGGCGAAGAAGAAGGGCGAAGACGGCGAGGAGGAGGACGAGCTTATGGAAGGTGCATATTTTTTCTATCTGGTCTTCCTCTGCATTCTCCCTGGCTTCCTTACTTCACGGTCACCGTATCGACGGCCGGTGGGCCATCCGTCGCGCTCCTGTACCCGTCGCCCCTCTGCTCCCCGTCGCAGCAGCCATCGTTTCCGTCATTTCGTCGGTCCCTCTACTCCCTGCCACCCACCATTCGATCTCTTCCATGCTGTTCGCCGAATCCTCCCTTTCCTTTCCCTCCCCGCGCCCTGGACCCCGCTGACGTTCCCCACAGAAGCTCCCGCAGATGACGACGAAGAGGCTGAGGCCGAGGACGACGCCAAGCCCGGCAAGAAGCGGAAACGCACCGGCTCGCCCGCCCCCAAGGCCAAAGCGAAGCCCAAGGCGGCGGCCGCGACGAAGAACGGGAAGAAGGGCGGCAAGGCGAAGAAGAGCAAGGCAGCCGTTGAGAGCGAGGACGAGGGCGCCGCGGAGGAGGCGGAGGCGGAGGGTGAGGAGGGTGCCGACGCGGAGGACGGCGCGGGCGGGCGGGCGAGTAAGAAGTCGAAGGTCGCTGATGCTGGTGCGTCTTTCTTCCGCTGCGTGCAGGACGAGCGCTGATGATGGGAGCGGTGGCGATGCAGCGAAGCTCGAGTCGGACCCAGAGGCGCTCAAGGTGCGCGAGTGGCGCCATAAGCTACAGAAGACGTTCTTGAGCAGCAACAAGTCGCTGCCGAAGGAGGAGGTGCGTGGTACCTTCTTCCCTGTGTCGCTGCTGACGGGCGGTGATGGATGCAGGAGATGCCCGCGGTCGACACGCTCTTCACGACCGTCGAGGGATACCAAAATATGAATATCGACTATCTTACAGTGGGTCTCCTCCCCTCCCTGCTCCTCGATCCTCCTCATTCACCGGCGCCCCAGTTCTCCAAGATCGGCAAGGTGATGCGGCACATCCACCTGCTGGAGCCGAACAAGGTCCCGCGCGACGACGAATTCAATTTCCGCGAGCGCGCCAAGGCGCTCGTGGACAAATGGCACCAGATCCTCAACGCGAACAAGGGCGGGGAGGGCGGCGCCGCCGGGGCAGGCGCGGTTAACGGCGCGGAGGCAGGGGATCTGACTGTCATGGATGTTACGATGGACGAGGCGTAGCGCGCGGTGAGTTTCTTCCAGTTTCCTATCCATGCAACGTACTGATCGGATGCGTGCAAGAACGGACGGACGCCCGGACGCGAATAAACGACGCCAACGACGGCGAAAACTTCTTTCTATGATGCTGCTTCCTTCCTATACATACTTCTTTCTTCTGCTCTTACGCTTCTTCCCTTGCCTCGCTCCTCGCGTTTTTTTTCGCCCCCCCTACGCTTTTTCTTTTTCTTTTTCTTTTTCTTTTCTTTCTCACTGTTTTAATTTACGGTCTTTCCTCTCTTGTTGCGAAACGAATGCGAAGTCACGGCAGGCAGCGGCGGCGCGCTGAGCTGTGATATGTATACACTCATGTATATAGCCAAAAAACGATAAAATTTATAAAAGTCTTTCCTCCTCTTTCGATGGATCAAGGTAATATTCTTGAATTTGGTCTGACTCACAGCTGGCAACTCAGCGAGCGATGATCCAGTGATATCGCGAGGTAAACTCCACATCGGTATTTGTTTGTTTTGCAGCCACCTGGGCGGGGAGAAACCTCCAGAAGGGAAGAGACTCGGGACAGGAGGCACTGTTTGGCGTAGCTTGGCGCTTTGAGATCGCGTGGGTGATCACGTGAGTATCACTTCTCTTCGAAGTTCCTTCGTCGAATCGGCAGTCCCTCCGCTGGAGCGATTCTGGGGTCTATCTACCAAAAGTCTGGAATTCTTGAGCTGTGCTTTCCTGCTCCCTCGCAGGCGACGCTCGTGTGAGTCCCTTTGATAGAGTCTAACATGGGGCCGCCAATGTATTGATTTACAAGCCGTGCAGATCATCCCGTGTACCCACTCGTTAACCTTGAGCCTTGCGCCTGAGGACACCTCGAAGGGAGAGGCTGACGTCCGGGTCGAAGCACGCTACCCGTACCTCAATCTCTGTCCGGCGTCCTACGTCTCGTTCTTCTAACATCATGCGCGCAACCAGACCTCGCGATTTATGCTCAGTCCGATTATAGCCGACACTCACCACGATGGAAAAAAGGAGTGGAGTCGAATCACCCTGCTTACTGATGATGCCGCAGATGCCTCCTTCACTGCGCTTGCAAACCGCACGAAATAACCATGTCGAATACCTGCGTGCTTCTAATTCTGCCTAGTGGGGCGGGCGTCAGCTTCGCCACATGCGCGGTACACATTCCTCTTTCCTACTCGTTTGCAAAATCGGCGCAGCGACTTTGACGGCAACCTGCGGTCCTCCGGACTCTTCTTGGATTGGTCGCTCACACCTCTACGGCTCGTGCATAATCGGCCCCCACGCCACGTTCTGCGCATATCCCGGATTCCAAATCGTTTTTTTGCGCAGCCTCGTCATTCCCCTACTTTCCCCATTATCCAGGCGTCCTTCGCGGTCCTTCCCGCTACGTACTGTACAGTCCCCATTTTTCGCATCTCGAGCGACTTGGTCCTCGTCACTTTTTCTTCTACTCATTACTCTTGCTACATGCCCCCCCTCGTCTCCTACCGATCCCATCCTCCCCTCGTCCTTCTTCCCTTCCTCGCTACTCCTCCCTCGCTCTCCTCCCCGCCGGTCCTTCATTGCTACTGACTTGCACGCAGACACGCGGACGTCGCACGGCAGCGCGACGCGGGGACGCATGACAGGAGGTACGCACGGACGCGCAGGGAGAAAGGGATGGGGAGGGGAACCTCGAATGGCATGTCGTCCGCCATCGTCATTCTTTCGTTTTGATTCTCGGTGCGGTCGAGGAGGGCAGACGCCGGCGAGGATACCTCAGTGTACCGAGACGCGCGCCCGCTGCGGAGATCCTGGCGCGCGCGGACATGGTGTGCGGGCATCACCGCAGCGGAGCCGCGGATATGGTCGACATACCGAATGACTCCCGCATTGCGCTAACATGAATACAGATGCCGCATCTCGTCCCGAGGCACAAACGATGCATGTGTAACGTGCCGGGATGACCCCTGGACGTACGGGTCTCGAATGGTATGTCGTCCGCCTTGCATCTCTTTTCGTTTTGGGTCTTTCTGTGCGGCCGAGACAGGGCAGGTTGAGCCGGGCGTGGGTGGGGATGCGGATGCGGACGCGGATGTGGATGGCCTCATCGCGAGGAGACGCGCGCTGCGCGGTAGATCCTAGCCCTGGCGGCCATGGTGTGTCGTATCACCGCAGGCGATGACGCTCTGCAGAGGCGAGGATATGCCGCATCGGCCCGCGTGCCGCACCACAGACGTGGGGACTGCTTCGATGACTTGTTCATCGGCAGGTCGAGGGGGAGGTGGACCTGCGCCCGGGGACCCTCGCGCCTCGGGGCAGGAAGAACTACTCTACGTGCAGGGCACCACCGAAGATGCTTGCGTCTGCGGTGGAGGGGCCATACTCGCTGCTTTGGCGCCGATATGTGGATCAGCGAGGCAGGGGGGTGCGGGTTATGCACGTCGTGCGCGTAGTACTTTGCCGTCGCTTGAGGGAGTACCAGAGCCGTTTGTTCAGCTGAAAGCAGAAGATCCCACGCGCTGATACCTCTGTGGTCGAGCCCACTTTCTGTGCGCGACGGAAGGGGCCGGCTTTCGCCCACAGGAGGATAGGCCATAATGTGAAGAGAGTTTGCAGCAAACGTGACGGATCGGCAACTTCAGATGCCGGAAACAGGCGATTCCCGACGACGGCGAGGGTGCCACTCTGCCCAACAACCCTCACAGCTAACCCCCCTCTGCTCTCTCGTGAACAGTGCATTCGGCCGGCGAGCGCATGGTGTCGTTTCGCATGCGTACGCAGGTTTCTGCCGCCCTCTCCCTTTCTCCTTTACTTCACGTTCTAACTATTCAGTCTACCTCCACAGAGCCTCCCTACCGCACATCACTGTGTCCACGCTAGCGTCCCGCCTCGCACGCCCTCCCTCAGCCTCCAGAACTTAATCCTGGAGACTTGCCACCTAAGCTGGTCGGCTCAGGCTGTGCCAGCACTCTTATCAAAGTCGACGTCGACACAGCGCATGGTCTTCCGCCTCCAATCCGCCTCACCTTAACAGTCATTACCCCACGCAGACGACGGCGGAAAGTATATTCACGGGACGTCTAGCTCGTGACGACATGTACTCTCGTCCCTGAGCCGAATGTCGCAGAGAGCTTCCCGCGTTCTTCCTCCACAGGATCCTCGGTCGACCATCCTGAACGCCAATGACACATTTTTCACTACACAACAAGCCCATGCCAAATTTAACTTCAGCACCTCCTGACGTGCTTCTGGCTATTGTGGGGTCTCTCTTCCCCGAGGATCTTAATATAGGTGAGAACTCCTGTCAAGGGAGGCTACTATCCGTATCACTGCGCCTGGAGATTGGCGGGCGCAGCGCGGGTAGGACGGCCATGAACGGCCGAATTCAAGACATAATCACCCGGCTGATCGCTTCTGAGGTCCCTATCACTTCATCTCGGTGACGAGACGGCGACGTTGGGAATGATTGACGCGTGCTGGACTCCATAAAGCTCAAGCCAGTAGGTCCCTCTCCCATATCACAATGAGTCACTCAATTCCACAGCCGCCTGCAATCCCCTTCATTGGCAATGTCGCATCCTTGGACAAAGACGTACCCTTGCGCTCGTATGCGCTGTTGGCGAAGACGTACGGAGAGATATTCCAGTTGAATATCCTCGGTTCGCACGTTCGCAGCGTCCTGTGCGTTGTTTCGCTGACCTTTCTTCATGATCAGGTACGACCATTATTTCGATCAACTCGTACGCGTTGGGACATGAAGTGTGCGATGAGACACGGTTCAAGAAGGTTGTAGCCGCAGGTTTAGTGGAGGTCAGAAAGGTTGCAGGTGATGGTCTCTTCACGGTCGGTCTTGCACACGGCTTTCATACCACTATCTCACTATCCATCCAGGCGTTCAATGAAGAGCCGGGGTGGGGAGTCGCCCGTAAGGATAATGTCCGACATCATCTAGGCTTGACTAGATTAACTTGCTTGTTAGATCGGTTGCTTACACCTGCGTTCGGAACGATCCCAATCAGGGGGATGATGGAAGAAATGCGCGATATTTGCGACCAGCTCGTCTTGAAGGTGCGTATTCAGGACTTGTAGACCGGGACTTACCTAACTTCCTGCATGCTAGTGGGAACGGTGAGTTGATTACCTTTTGCCCCCGCCGCCATCTCATCGTCATCGGTGCCAGATTTGGACCCCATGCCGCTTTGGACCCCTCGGATGACTTCACGCGCCTGACGCTCGACACCATCGCCTATTGCTCGATGTCCTACCGGTAAGTCCATGAGCGGCCGAAAACACCACACATTTGACCTGCTCGCGCAGTCTGAACTCTTTTTATACTGTACGATGTCTTCTCCACATCTAGAAGAGTTGAACCTGACCACCGAGCATGTGCGTTGCAGGAGAAGCAACCGCCATTCGCCGCGGCTATGGTCGACTTTCTCATCGAGAGTGACCTCCGTGCAAGCCGCCCGCGGGTGATACAGGCACTCATCGGCAACAACGCGAAGTACGAGAGGGATATCAAGACGATGACTGATCTTGGGGATGAGAGTGCGTATTCCGTCTTATTCCGTTTGGTGGGGGGGGTCAATTGAAATCGCAAATACAGTCGTTAAAGAGCGTCAGAAGAACCCGATCGAAAAGAAGGATTTGCTGAACATCATGCTGAATTCCCGCGATCCAAAAACGGGGTTGGCCATGAGTGCTGACTCAATCTCACGCAATGTATGGTCATATTCCTGTCGCCGATATTTTCTCGAGTAACCGATTGCCTTAGCTTCTCACATTCTTGATCGCTGGTGCGTCTCGTCTTCTATACTGCGAGGAATATTGACACGAATGGCAAGGACATGAAACCTCGTCCGGTACATCCAACCCGCTGATCTGTGGAGAGTTCTCGCTGATCCTATCTACAGGGATGCTTACATTCATGGTATACCACCTCCTCAAGACGCCTGAGGCTCTCAGGAAACTCCGGGCGGAAATCGACGAGGTCATCGGGGACCGCCCAGTGCAGTGCGAAGATTTCAGTAGAATGCCGTATCTCACGGGTGCGTACTAAGTCGTGCGCACACTGCTCGAGTCTGAGTCTCCGCAGCCGTGATGCATGAGACGTTGCGCCTGACGCCCACAGCAGCCAAGCGGGGAGTTACGCCGATCCAGGACACGACACTTGGAGGCAAGTATTTCGTCAAGGCCGGGACGCCGATCCTCGTTCAAGTGTGGAATATCCATCGGGATCCTTTAGTCTGGGGAGAAGACGTACGATGCCCTAATTATCCATTTTCAGTTTATCATCCGACTAATCAAGTATAGGCGGAGGTCTTCCGGCCGGAGCGCATGCTCGACGGCGAGTTTGAAGCCCTTCCGGTGTGTACCTGCAGTATAAATTCCTTAGCCAACACTGACTTTTGCTCCACCAGCCGCAGGCGTGGCAGCCTGTGCGTATTCATTCTCGACCGAAACCTCGCCAGTTGAAGCTTACTACCTTTCGCACCCAGTTCGGTTTCGGGATGCGCGGCTGCATCGGACGGGCATTCGCCTGGCAGGAAGTCAGGTATGTCGGCCGTAACACTACTCCCAATGTCATCCGCCAATTTCCGCACAGTCTAGTCTTGGCGACGGTGATCCAGCGATTCGATCTCTCGCTGGCGGATCCGTCATACACACTGGAGATCAAGCAGACTCTTACTATCAAGCCCAAGGGACTCCTGATCCATGCGCGCCCGCGCAGCGCGAAGCCTATCCTCTACGCGACACCGTCGGCGAACTTGAAAACCGGTATCACACCGTCGCCGCCGGTGAGTCTGGAAGCTGCGAGCGGGCAGTCACTTTATGTTCTCTATGGCTCGAACACCGGGACGTCAGAGGCATTCGCGCAGAGGATTGCCGGGAAGGCGGCGTCATATGGTATTTTCCTTCCCTGCAATATATGGTATGCGCTGAGAATGCGTAGGATTCCGTGGATCTATCGGTACACTGGATTCAGCAGTCGGCAAAGTCCCGAAGGATGGCCCAGTGATTATTGTGACTGCCTCGTTCGAAGGTATGCACTTTCATGGTCCAACGGCTGACTCGCGTATGTAATATACCCCAGGTCAGCCAGCAGACAATGCGGCCCGGTTCGTAGACTGGCTACGCCACATCGAGGGCGATGAGCTCTCGGGTGTGCGGTATGCCGTCTTCGGGTGCGGGAACTCCGACTGGACCACGACGTTCCAGGCTATTCCGAAACTCTGTGATGAATTGTTTGAGAAGAACGGCGCCAGCCGGCTCCTTGAACGGGGCGTCGGTGATGCGGGCAATGGAGATTTCTTCCAGGTGTTTGATGATTTTGAGACTAAGCTTTTCGAGATACTGGTAAAGGTGCGAAGGATGCTTCGCGCCCTCCTCTGCGGCTCACCCATCCTTGTCCTAGGAGTATTCCACGACAAAGGCAGCCTCGGCGGTGTCCACACTGCAAGTCCGGACTGTCGATGCTGGTAAGGAACGTGCTATGGTGCTACGACAGCCGGATTCTCTGTTGGGGCGTGTGGTAGAGAACAGGGTTTTGACAAAGGATGGACCGGTCAAGAGACATATCGGTGAATAACCTTTACCTCTGAAAAGCCGCCACAGCACTGATGATTCTAGAATTCGAACTTCCCGCTGGTACTACGGCGCGAGGTACGCGTATTTCCTTCACTATCATTGAACAAAAATAACCCTTGCGAATAGCGGGAGATTATGTCGCAATGTGGGAGTTCTTGTTCCCGTCGGCCGATGTAAGCTAACCCATACTTCAGATTGCCACAAAACCCGGCACGAGACGTTCACCGAGTGCTAGCCCGCTTTGGTTTGTCCAACGAGGAAGAGGTGAACACTCTCACGCATTTCACTCTAATATCATCTCAATGTTTTTGCAGGTTGTTATATCGTCTTTGGGGCCTACCTCTCTCCCAGTAGACAAGCCAATCAAGTTGTGGGAAATACTCACCGGCTACGTCGAGCTAGCGCAGCCAGCAACCACCCAGGATCTTGAAATCCTCGCACAGGCAGCAACTACGGAGGGGACTAAATCATCTCTAAAGAAGTTGAAAGAAGCGCACGCCGAGGCTGTCATGGGGCGGCGTCTCAGCGTCCTCCAAATCCTCGAGGCTCATCCCGACATCAATATCTCGCTCGGCTCATTCTTGCAGATGCTGCCTGCGATGCGGGTCCGCCAGTACTCCATCTCCTCTTCACCACTGTGGAACCCGTCGAACATCACCATTACAATCAGTGTCCTTGCGTCCCCGTCCATGTCGCCGGACTCGGCGGAACCCTTCCTCGGCGTCGGCTCTAACTACCTCGCGAGTTTACGCCCCGGCGACCGCGTGCAGATGGCCGTGCGCCCCTCTTCCGCTGCATTCCACCCGCCCGCAGATCCATCCATTCCCGTCGTCATGTTCTGCGCGGGCTCGGGCCTCGCGCCGATGCGTGGCTTCATCCAGGAGCGTGCCGCTCAGAAGGCGACGGGCCGTCAAGTCGGGAAGATGCTTCTCTTCTTTGGCTGCCGATCGCCCGAGAAGGACTTCCTGTATTCCGACACAGACCTCGCGGAATGGGTCAAGCACGGGGTGGTAGACGTGCGCCCTGCGTTCTCTCGATCCACTGCGGACTCTAGCGGGTGCAAATACGTGCAAGAGCAAGTTCACCCGTTCTCTTGTCCATTGCTGCTTCCTAACGTTTGGTCGCACAGCCGGATCCTGAAAGATAGTGCGGACATCGTCGCCGCGAGTCGTGATAATGCTGTCGTAAGTGCTTCTGTCCCTCCCACTGCTGAGTATTCTCTAAATCCGATCTGAAGTTCTTCACTTGTGGGTCGGGCTCCGCGGCGAAAGGCATCAAGGCAGCTCTCATCGAAATAATCAAGCGTGGAAATGAGATTGATACTGACGAGGCCATCGCGAGGTTTGAGAAGATCACGAAAGGTCGTTATGCCACGGACATTTTCGACTAAGTTTGCAATGTAAGAATGTAGCCTTCTCCATGTAACCAGCTAGCTATCGCCCAGAATCGATTGTGACTGTATCAGCGTCTGGTTGAAAGCAATAACTTCCAAGGCGATGTACTTCGAAGTCCCCTCAAGCCAGTTCGATTTAGCTCTTATCGGAGTCATCCTACCCTCGTTATCAAACTCTCCGCGGTCGGTCTAATTATATGTGTCGCTATTCGCACCGATTCCACCGAGAGCTTCTCGGTGGTGATCACGAGGGCGAAGCTCAGGCGCGATATAACAGTGACATTGGTCAGCGCGGTGGCCCACACGGACTTCATGGTTTCCACCACACTCCCGCTTTTCCCAGAAGACATCCCCGCGCACCCGCTGCTCGTGATCGACTACGAGCGTATCAAGGCCGGTGATACGGATGAGATCGAGCAGCTGTGGACGGCCGCAACGAAGCTGGGCTTTTGGTAGTACGTGCCAATTTATTGGGGCAGCAACGACGAAAATTGATTCAGGAGATTTACCAGCCTCAAGAACCACGGCGTTGACGAGGAGGTTGACAAGATGTTCGACATGGCGGCGGAGACGATGGCATTGTCGCTGGAGGAGAAGATGGAGTATGACATGGGGCATGAGGGGATGAGCTTCGGGTGCGTCGATTAGAAGGTTTGAGGAGCGCCGAGGACGCTAATTTTAGATGTAAAGATACAAAGCCGCCGGCACGAACGCGATCAACGCCTCCGGAATGCTAGACACCGTGGAATTCCTTAACGTCGCAAAAGATGATGCTTTGGCATGGCCAGCGCAAGTTCACCGATCGTATCCGTCAACCGTCGATGCTCGCATGGAATCCACCATCGCCCCGTTTGTGACGAAATCGATCGCCGTAAACAACACTCTGCTCGATGTGTTTAACGATAAGCTGGGGCTCCCGAAGGGCACTCTTCTGCGGCTGCATCGTCAAGAAGAGCACAGCGGATGTGCGACGCGTTCTACGCTCAGCCCGCCTATCGCGGATCGGCAAGTTATCAGCGCTCACACCGGTTCGTCGTTACGTCTCAGGCACCGGTCATCTGCTGAGTCTCTTTCTTGAGCAGACTTCGGATCGTTGGTATGCGTCCCTATCTTCAATCTATTTTATTTTATTATTGACTCTGTCGCCAGACATTCCTGCACAATCGTCTTGGGGGACTGCAAGTGTTCCCCCCGGGCGCGGAGACGTGGCAATATGTGAAGGTAAATCCACTTCAAAAGTCCGGGGCTTCAGTTTGCTACAAGCATTTCAGCCCATACCCGGACACGCGATCTGTAATCTCGGAGACGCGATGGTCATCTTCAGCGGTGGGATCCTGCGCTCCAACATCCACCGCGTTGTGTAAGGCCGTCACTCCTCCCCCGCTGCAGCTTCTTCACTCATAACCATAGAAATCCTCCCGGGGGACAGGGCACCTTCCCCCGTTCCTCGCTCGTATACTTCATGCGCCCCGCGGACACCGTGGTCCTGCGCGCGCTCACCGAAGGAAGCCCGCTCATCGCTGAGGCTGTCGCGAGCTCCCCAGACGTGAAGAACTTTGATACGGGCGTAACTGCGCGCGAGTGGCTGGCGCGGCGCATCAAGAACCAGCGAATCAAGAATTATAAGGTAACGTTGAATTCTCCATGTAGAAATGAGGGATGACCCCGTTGAAACGTGTGTAGGGACCCGAGAGCTGGATGGCCAGCAGAGGCACTGAGCATACGGAGCATACCAGCGTTGCGGCTTACTGAATTTCACCTCAGCACGTCTTTGAAAATCTCATTTCTTCGCCAACCTGTTGTATGTGCGTGTTTACCCCGCGTTCGAGACGCGTTTCATCACGTGCATGTATCACTATATTGCGTTCATTATCGTGCATCTCAAGTTCTCAAGTTAAGTGCGAAGGGTATGGGCGATGATCAAGCCGTTTGATCCCCTGGTTATAATCCGCCACAATCCTGTGCTAACTGAACGCAGCTCAAAACTCCGACGAACGAATATGAGTCGGATGAAAGGGAAGGCGTCAGTGCCTATATTATTATACTACAAGAGCGCGCCGGGGCGCAAGCGCCCTGGCACTTCGCTGAATCATGCGGCTCCGCCGCGGCGCCAATAAATGGCGGCAAGAATGTCGGCTTAAATCGCTGTCGCCTCTGGACATCAAGGACTCGGTGATAGCCTGGCGGAGTTTAAAGGCTTCGGACACACGTTATTTTATAAAGAGTAGAATATAAGCAGAAGGCAAAGCTGGGGCCGATCAGTGGCAGTGCTGCCCTTTTCTCCTCCTGCCGCCATGTCGCGTTTGCATGGTCTCCTCAGCTTCACTACGAGTCTATACTCCCCGCTACTCACCCGAGAAACTGAGCACTTGCCGCAGTATTCCTTCCCAGTCTCGTTTCCGCGCTGTACCGTGAAGAATGCTCGAGATATAGGATCAGGGCCTTGACCTTCGGCGAACGTACATGGGTGTTAGTTACTTACTGACTGACTTCCAATACCGCGTGGCGGACCGTGTCCGACCCAAGGCAGCCCCTAGCTCGCTGAGAACTCATACACATCCGTCGGGAGTTTTGCGATGTTACGTACTTCCGATCGACATACTGGCTGCGGACATCTCTTGGGGACCGACCTTTGGTTCATTCTTAGGCTCCCGATTCTCTTGTACTTCCTCCTGATTCTGCTGCTCGTCTTGTCGTATTTCCCGCCCGAATCTTGTCACCCTCTCCAGGCGCGTTTCAGCCGCACCAGCCTAAAAGCAGCAACTCCTCCGTCAAATCGGTCCGAGATAGCTTTGCCTCGTCGGCCTTGGTTTCTGCAGCGCTTCCGCATCCTTATGCTGCATGCATTTCGCGCAACCACGCCTTGAACCTCGCGTAGCGGCGAATTTGGTGCAGCTTCAGTGCTCAGGTTCAGCTGGCATGACGGCCGTGGTCCAGCGATCTGCGAATACATCAGCGAACGTGAGAGATCGGGGTATTCATTGTCTGGGGATCATAATCGCCGGAGGCACGACTAGTAGGCGCTCCCCTCCCAGCTTACAGCTAAGTGAGAAACGATAGACACCTTTGCTTTTGCGAGCAAAGTTCGGGCGGAGCCGCGTTGGGGCCGTGCTAATTTTAATTTGCCCCTCGTTTCTCCACAAATTTCGTGTGTGGAGCTGTGGAGAACTTACAAGATATTGCCCGCCGCCTGATGGTTGTTCAACTGCTCAAGAGGAATGCGGACAGTCTTGCCAGTGCTACACCATGTCGCAAGTATACGCCGAACGGCTCGCAGATGCATGCCAGTTGCCTTCGCGATGGCCGTCCCAGCGCGGACATAACGACGACGAGTTCCTTTTGAGCGGGAGGTATATGGCGTCTGTTCCACGGCATAGTGGAAGCACGCAGGTTGAGTTGGGTTGAGCGGTATGAAGTTTTAGATGCCGTGTGGGGCCGAGTTCGGCCCGAACTTTGCTCGCGAAAGCAAAGGTGCCTATCGTTTCTCACTTAGCTGTAACAGCGTAATTTTCTGAACTTTCTATTCCCTGGAGGTCCTCCGTCTCACATGCACGTGTTTCTCTTTCTCCACGCGATATTCACTCCTCAATTGGAAGCATTTCATTGGTTGAAAGTCTTATGGCATCGTGGAAATGGATTTCTTAACAGAGCCTAGCGCGGAGACTGTCCTCGGCTCTGCTCGGCCAGCGTCAAGCTTCCCATTACTTTCCTCCTCTTTACTCCCACAACATGGCGTTTAAACCTGTTTAAACAGGTTTTGTCGCATCGTTGTCAAGACAACTGGGAAAGAGATCTGCGTGGATGATGGAAATATGATGGTTCGGCTGTAATAACGGGAACGCCGGCGTCACCTTGTCGTCATTTCGCTCCAGCATCATGCTCCACTCCACAACTGGTCCCAGGTCCGTCAACGTACAAGTCACAATTCCAACGACGATCGTCTCTCATTCTGCGCTCCCCGACACACTCTAAATCTGACTCCGGATGAGCCCGCTGCTACCCCAGACGGACCGCCGAGAGCACCCACAACCTAACGACGATGCACGACCGAAACGACATATACCCATCTCACGAAAAACATTTTCCTCATCGTCTTCGCGCTGTAGCGCCGATCTGCCGCGCGGCGTATGCGGGACTTTGCGAGACGCGCCCTGCCCGCGGCGGGAGGTCGCGCACCACGAGTTTTTGGATGACGGAAAGGGGCATGAAAGGTGGCGGACGAGGAGGTGCGTTTTATATGAATTGCAGGTTATTTCAAACTGACGCGAGACCTCCCATTCTCAGTTCGCGGGAGTCTTCGACCAGCGTCTCCGCGTCCCGTCAGTCCTCGGTCCTGGCATCCGCGAGCGAATCCGCCGGAGTCTCGACTTCTGACTCTTCGAGCAGCAGCAGCACCGTGATTACCGGCCTTTCGTCAACCGACCCTACTTCCTCGAGTACGCTGGCTTCGGCATCGACGTCCGATGCAGCGCCTCCCGCCAATTCCGCCCCCGCGACATCGACGCCGGCCACAGATTCGCCGTCTGCCTCTGTATCTACTCCTCCCACGCAGTCAGATACAAGCCCGCCTCCGGACTCGACGCCCACCTCGTCTCCGAACTCGGCTCCCACCTCGACACCCGCGTCTCCCACTTCCTCGATTATCCTACCGCCTTCCACGTCCGCTGCAGACTCTACCGGCATTTCCACGCCCACGATATCTACGTCCACCCCGGATTCAACATCTTCTTCCGTAACAACCAGCGCCACCGATTCAGATACCACTTCGGCCCCAGACTCGACGCCCACCTCGTCCCCTGGCTCGGCGCCGGCCTCGTCTGCGTCTTCGATTAATACACCTCCGGTATCTACATCTGATGTTTCCTCCCCCACGACATCTGCGCCTGCCACCACTCCCACATCTTCCTCAGTGACAACTAGCGATTCAGCTCCAATTTCTTCGCCGGACTCGACCTCGACGCCAACCACCGCCCCGCCTACGTCCAGCAATGATTCCACTACCGTTTCTACCTCTCCCGGGGCATCGAAAAGCTCATCCTCTGAGTCCGCGACCGCCAGTGGCCCCGCAGGATCTGCTCCGGCTAGCGCTCCGTCCACTTTGCTTTCCGCTTCTACCACTGTTCTTTCCAGTAGCGCCCCTATCGAATCCGCGGCGCCCAGTGCGCCAGTAAGTTCGGCTTCCGTAAAGGCATCTTCGTCGCCGGTGTCTGCGTCGCAGACTGCTTTGTCGCGGTGCGTTCAACCATTCTTGCCCCTTGCCCTAAACCTAATGGAGTGGCAGTTTATCCCAAGCTTCAGGTGGCGTGTCCGTGTCTGCGCCTGGACCAAGGTATGTTAGATACATGTGACTTGCGATTAATTTACTAACTCGTTCCTCCCAAGCTTTTCTAGGCCAGCTAGCACTTTGGGGTACGTGAATCAGTTTCAAGCTATTCAACTTCGAGCTGATAATAGGCGGCAGTCCGACTCCAAGCGCACCCGGCTCAGGAGAAACTATCACCGCGTCGCCCGGCCTAACCATCCCCGAACCAACTGAGCAGAGCACCGACGCACCGTCAGCAGTAGAAACATTTTCCTCCGCCCCGTCTTTCGCCTCCACCTCGTTCGCAGCCAATATAATAACCGCGCCGCCGCACACCGGCTCCGACGGCACGTTCACGACAGTGATAACTTATACCTCAGGCGGGCACACGTACACCACGACGTCCACGGGCGTCATCGGCACGGGGACGTCGCCGCCGCACGATTTCGCACACAACGTCGGCGCGATCCTCGGCGTCGCGGTCGCATGTGTCGTTGCTCTCGTTCTCATCGTGCTCGGCGTGTTCGTCGTCTGCCGGCGCTGTAAACCACGGTCCGGGCGGGCATTTGCGCTGCGCGGCGCGGCGGCGGGGCTGACGCAGAAGCGCAGTAGGGGGCGCGCGCCGATCGACGGGGACTCGGTGCACGAGTTCGGCGGGGAGGGCGGGGACGCGGAGGCGCCGCTGCTCGGGCGGGGCATGCGCGAGGTGCGCGAGGACAGCAGCGGGCGCCCGACGCTGCTGTTCACGCCCCCCTCGAGTTTCAGCAGTATGAGCGCACGGATGGGCGCGGGGTCGAGCCCGTCGCTGCGCGTCGTCCCGCCGGCCTCCTCCCGGAGCTCGCTGCTCAACCCGCCCGTGCCTGCGCTGAAGGCCGCCGCGCCACCGCCCGAGTGGGCGCGCCCGCCCTCGTCCCCGTTAACCGCGCTCCCCCTCCCACTACCTGCAGCAGAGGAGGCTGAGGCTTCACCCCCCGCGGCGAAGGTAGCGGAAGAAGGTGAGCCTCCGCGCGACAGCCTCCTGCGCCCGGGCCTCGATGTGCTGCAATCGCACTCGTCTTTCTCGCTCAACGACCACATCGACTATTCGCGGCTCATTGGCGCGGTGCGTCTTTCTCGTTTCTCCCCCACGCGAGTAACCGCTTATTTGACGTTTTGTTTTGCAGCGCCGAATGGAAAGCGCAAACACGGTGAACACAACGGGTTCGAGTCTCGCGTCGTATCACGACGATCCTAATTATACCCCGGATAGTTAAACAGTGCTAGCCAGCCTTTACGACTTTGTAACGAACCATACGTACCACGCATAGCTTTGAGTTAATCATGGGGAGACGAGTAGATACGCCACAAAATTGAATCAGTTGCTGAAGCTTTCCGACATCACTCGCGTGATCAAGATGGCTCACGATTGACTGACGGCGAGGGTCGAAACCATGTACGGGTGTGGCTGCAAGACCTTCTGGTACAGTATCTCGCGATCTCTCTGTGCAAATCATATCTAGACTCGCAGAATTTCATAAGCTGTCAAAAAAGAATACTGTAAATGCATGCTGGACTTGATTCGAAGCCCCAACGGCGCTGACATTAGTCTGGGTTCGATGGTTTGGTGTGTAATGGGATGAAAGCAGATGAAATGGTAGGCCGCCCCAGAACCACGGGATTAGAGTGTACTTATGCTACGGTCTCATTGAGTTCTCAGATTATCGTGCGGTTTTTACCTCGGAGCGTGGAAGGGGGAGAGAATTTACCTGAGGTCCATTCCCTGGCTGCACATGTGTGGAGGCAGTCTATCCGCCATGCTTGCAGACTTTTGGTGCCCGAGGATCTCACGGATATATGCATTGCATGTGGAGGACGACACTCCTTGCCGCTACATCATCTTCGGCGGAGCGGCGGTGTACTTCAACAGTTTGATACGTACTTTGATGCATCGTGGTGAGACAACCTCGTTTGAGACTTGAGTGCAACGGAAGTCAGCAGCTGATGCTTGGGGAAACGGCGCATGCAGACGAGGCTGTTGAGGAATCGGATTCTGATATTATAGATGAGAGGGAGCAGGGGGTAAGGCTGGTCAAATAGTAATGTAATATTACTATTAGTATTCATCGCATTTCCGCCACTAGTACTACAATTCAACAGCAAGCATGGTACGGATCAGTTTCTTGCGTGCGAATGCGAGCATGTGCACTCCTCATCTGTGATTGACAGTGAGTTTCTTGAAGCATGACGAGCGAATAGAGTGGGTCAGTGGCTGTTGAAGCTTCTCGCGCAACCTCAGATGAGGAGCCTCTCAGTGACCGCCATCAGCCCTACAACGATGCCCCTTCAGCCCGATCCTGCCCTTCCACAACATCCTTACGGCCTTGAGTGCTGCTGTCACCACTTTAGACGTGGTTTCAGCAAGCCTGGCACCATCCGTGAACCCATTCAAGCATCCTGGAACGCATATTGACAACGGTCCAGGTGAATGTGTGTAATGGATCCGTCCTCGTGATTCTTACAAAATTGCACTAGACTGTGAAGAGAAAGAAGGATGACTGTCCTTCTGCCATCCAAAAATAGCCTCGCAGTGCTCCAGTCGCGCACATACTTGGCGCACCTTCTCGTCGTCGCAGTTCGCGACGGAGAATCGGATCCAGCGATCGGTCTCCTGGTCCACCTCAGGGTAGAAAAACGCCGCCGGTAGGAGCACGACGCCGAGCTCCCCGGCGAGTTGCTGGCACACCTCCAGCGAGCCGCGTCCAGGGAAAGGGTGGCGGACAAACGCGAAGTATCCGCCGATACTGCCGATGCGCCACCCGGTGGGGAGGTGCTGCTTGAATAGCTCGCGGCGCGCCTGGATGTCCAGCGCGATCTGAATGATGCCTGAACGCAGGGACCCGAGGATCGGCGCGAGAGCGAGCTGGATCGGTCGCGGCGGGCAGATCTGGAGGCTGTCGAGGACGGTGCCGAGCGCTTTGTGGAACTCGGGCGAGGCGACGACCAGCCCCAGTCGGTGGCCGGGGACTCCGTAGGATTTTGAGAAGGAGAAGAGCTGGATGAAATGTGTGCGCCACGAAGGCTGAGAAAAGAGAGAGTGGGGAGGGAGGCCGGTGGTGACAAAGTCGCGGTAAGTCTCGTCGATGACGAGGGCGACCCCTTTCTCTTCTGCGAGATGCGCGAAGTCCGCAATCAGCTCTGGCGAGTATGTTGCTCCGGTCTTCAAACCATGAGTAAAGCCGATACGGAAATACGTAAAAAGACGTACAGGGTTATTCGGTGTGATAAGGACAATCGCCCGCGTCTTGGGGGTAATCAAGGCGGCGCAGTCGGAGACGGAAGGTGTGAATCCGTTTTCTGGGCGTGTTGGCAGCTGAACCGCAGTCATATTTAGCATGCTTAACGTCATCCTGCAGAAGTGTAAGAACAGATTGATACGTGCAAGAATTTCATTACTGATGGTTGAAATACCTGGAAAGAACTGTAAGAAAGCATACATAAATGGACAGAGAGTCGAGCACGAACCACGGAACAGGGAGGATAACCTCGTCCCCCGCGTCAGCTAAGGTCTTGATCGCCGCCACGAACGCGAGATTGCAGCCAGACGTCAGAGACAGGTCTTCAGGCTTCACATCGGTGGCACCCCCGTAAACGACCCGCATCTCGTCTGCCATTGCCTGGCGTAAGGCGAGCTCCCCTTCAAACGGACAATAGCCGAAACTGCCGAGAGACGAGGATGCCCGACCTAAAGCTTCCTGCAAGCTCTGTTGAGGGGGCACACCCGGAACGCCTCTGTAATATGATTCAGAGGCGATTAAGAGAAGACTGATTCACCAGTACTGCGACATGTCGAGAAGAGGACCGTGAGCCAAATTATATTTTGTCGTCCATGTATACGCGAGGGGGATGCTGGAAACTCGAACCATGAGCTGTCTGTCGGCAAATGCCGAGCCTGGCGTACGGTGGACTTATGGTGTTCAACACACCACCAGAAAGCTTGAAAGACAGGCTGGATGACATGGCAGTCGGGAGGAGAAGGACCGGTACAAGATCGGTCACTGATCGTGACAGATTAGACATCGGCTCTGAGATCGAATTCGGACTTTGAAACCCTGGAGATGTCCGCGAGACGCTTGCGCGCGCGACAAGGAGAAAAAATTGATCATGAGCGGTGGCCTGAAAATTCATTGCGATCGACCTGTGACATTCGATGTGGTGCGGAGCCCTCGAAATACAATACGAGGGGGTTGAACGACTAATTTCGGTTGATCAAGATTTACAGAGGCAGGTACAAGATCTTCCGCTACTACTAGTACTACTACTACGGACTTGAACACTTATCGTCCAAGTATCGTACAAAACTGTGTTATGCCACTACAATTCATCCTACTTCAGAAGCGCGTACAAGAACCCATCGAACCCCTTCTCCCCCACCGTGTGGATCGTCGTCGCCTCCACCTCCCGATCGTCCTTGATATATCGCAACAGCTCACGGACGCCCTCGAGGCTCGCGTTCGTGTTCGAATGGTCGGCAACGCGCCCCGAGCGGCCGACGTTGTCTACAATCTAAATAATCTTCTCGTCAGCGTTGGGACACTGGAGTGGAATAAAGCGAACGCACGATGATGCCGCCCTTGCGCAGAAGTCGTTTTGCCTCAATAAAATACTTTGTATTCGACGGCTTGTCAGCGTCGATGAAAACCAAGTCGAATGGCGCGTTGGGGTCGGCTTCCATTGCCTGCATCGACGCGTGCGCGGGGCCCACGATGACTTTGACTTTCGATGAGAGCCCGGCGTTCTTGACGTTTTCTTCGATTGCCTGTGTAGAGCTGGGTGAGCGGATGAACCTATCCATGATCGTGATATATTTAATTACCTGCGCGTGCAGCTCCTCGAGCTCGAGCGCAATGACTTGCCCGCCCTCCGGGAGGGCGCGCGCCATCCAGATCGCAGAATACCTGGCACGACAGGTTAGCACCCTTCCAGATTCGTGCGAAGGAAGTAAAGCTCACCCGCCGAGACTCCCGACCTCCAGCACGCGCTTCGCGCCGATGGACTGCAGGAGCAGGTTCAGAAACTTGCCCTGCGCGGGGCTGACAGCGATCTCGTATTCGATACCCTTCGCCTTCGTGTTCTCCTGCACCGCTTCGAGAACGGGGTCTGGCTTGAGGAGGAACGCGTTGTGGTACTGGTCCGCGCGCGTCCAGAGCTCTTCGTACGACGACATGCTGCTCGAGGTGATGTTCTGAGGGGAGGGAGGGTGGCGAGAAGTTGGGTGGTGAGCCGACCGAGACGCGCGCTTTTATCTAATTGGGAGAGACGGGTCGTGGAGTCATTTCGGTGATTCGCGCTAAGGCCTGATCACGCGCCTGGAGCTGAGTCAGAGATCCTCGCTGCGCAGTCGTTATCTGACACATAATCTCGTGGACTGAATTAATTGACGGAAGCGATCAGTCTCCGGAGTTGTTATCTGATAACGTCGAGGAGGATCTCCACAAGGACTTATTGAGCCACTTGTACCTTAGACAGTCTCTCTTTTCGCCCCCCCGAACTGTATTCCAATTCTCGCAGACAGCTCCCGGAGGCCAAGGTGGAAGCTCGACTTTCCCTAAAGATCATTCAAGTTGTCAATTGCTCGAGCGCCCTCAGTTTAAAATTCCTTGCTTTCGCTTCTTGATTAATACGCCCGGTGTGTCATGAGGCGACGACGTTTATAATTATCAGATAACTCGAACAAGGACTCGCTGCGGAAACTGCGGAACTAACGGCAACCATCTTTGGTGTTGATCAAAATTGGGACAGGCGACCCAACACCAGTGCGTATTTTAAGGGGCGGGGACGGACTGGGACCAAGCCCACTTGTTTCAGATGCGTTGTTCTGGACGCGACGCGCTGGACTGGCCACGTCTCTTTAATATTTGACCGTGCTCCTTAGACTCGTAACCAGTCTGCCTACGAAGAGCAACAATGTGGCGAGCACGTTGCCGTAGGCAGACTGGTACAACTCGGGCCAAACAACTGACGCGCGGGGAGTTTGAAATTTCTGATGACCCTTGCTCTGGACTCAAATGAGGTCGGATGGTAAAATTTACAACAAAAGGTTTGTTCTGAGAGCGTATTACTTAAATTGTGTCTCCTCAGATTTTTCTCACAGACCCTGGTACGAGTGCTATGAAGGCTTTTTTTGAAATTACTTGAGAAATGATGGGGATTGGTGATCCTGTGATCGGCCATGATCGGCACCACTCAGAATTTCAAACTCCCCGCGCGCATCAGTTGTTTGGCCTGAGTTGTATCAGTCTGCCTACGGCAAAGTGCTTGCCACATTTTTGCCATTCGTAGGTAGGCTGGTAACAAGTCTACGTGCTCCTTCCGTGGTTGGCCATGCTTATTCTGTTCTTCGACTCGTGCGATGCGCATGCTCGTCGTCACGGTCGTCCATGGAGTACATGCCTCGGAGGTAGACTCGTCACCAGTCTGCCTACGAATGACAACAATGTGGCGAGCACGTTGCCGTAGGCAGACTGGTACAATTCGGAAGTGTCAATCGACCTGGGCCTGAGTTTGAAATTCTAGAGGGGTGCCGAAGACTTGCCGATCGCCGGTTCCCGGTCCCTCGGACCGGAAAGTCACTTTCTCGATTAAACTCGGGGACACGCTACAGCAACCTGGGGCCGTAAAATAAAATTCAAAGGAGACAAAAAGCAAGCAATTGCTATGAGATCCAACTCCTCAGCTTTGACCAGAATGAAATGTGAAGATTTGAGCCCAGGGCGTGGCACACAAAGAAATTTAAACTCCGCGCCCACGTCGATTGACACTTCCGAATTGTACCAGTCTGCCTACGGCAACGTGCTCGCCACATTGTTGCCATTTGTAGGCAGACTGGTAACGAGTCTACCTCGGAGGTTCACCATGGGGTTCGGCTAGCATTTCAACCATGCGTTGTTCGAGTATCCATCCATCCAGTCATCATCACAATCAAGGGGGTACGAAAATGCGAAAATATCAACATACCTTCCATTTTTATTTTCAGAGGGTCGAGCTCCCCCCCCCCCCCCCCCCCCCGCCCCCACGTAAGCGATTTGTAAGCAACTAAGCAACACGTGAGCTTCGCTTAGCCTTCCCTTGGCAGTACACATACCAGAGGCCATACTTTTACTATATATGTCTTTTAAATCATCCCCAGTATCGTTCAGATGGGTTTCCAGGCAGTAACTTATATTTTCATTCAAAAAGACATTTCGGCACTGTCCGCCGCGATCAGTACACGTGATGATTTTCTCACTGCCGAGTGAGGCCGAGTGGCTGTACCCCCACCCCCCCCTCCAAATGCAGTAATAATCTTTTGGTCTCTATCTCGACGACCACTCCACCGCTCACCTCGGGAGTGTGATTTTCGGAATCCTCATCGAAAATAGAGTCAGACTGGGACGTCATATAAACTATCCGCATTTCCGAAGCCCCTTGATCACAATAAATCTTTTTTTTTTTCAATAGAATTTGGGTTTGCCAGACAATATTACAGCTCTTTGCGGAACTTAGGGCGCGGACGTTTTTTCTTGCCTTTTCGGGCCGTTTTTGAGAGTTTTAACGAGGACAGCCGCCCCGGGCTCAAATCGTGTCCGTTTCCCCTGAAAGTAGGCGCATTCTCTCCGCGTCAAGGATGCGCAGCGAATGGTCTCTTCGGAATTTCGTTCCAAGACCTAAAGCACATTTGTGGCCCAGGTATTTCTGTTTTCACCGATTTTCTTCAATAATTTTGACGAGGACAGCTGCCCCGGACTCAAATCTCGGCCATTTACCTCGGGAGTAGGCGCGTTCGATTCGAAATCTGAATACGCAGCGAACGGTCTCTTCAGAATCCTTCTCTTGTGCGTAGGATTGATTCTTGGCACAGCTAGTTCTGGTTTGACTGGCTGTCTTCAATTGCTTTGACCAGGACAGTTGCCCTGGCCTTGAATCGTGTCCGTTTCCCTTGGGAATAGGCACGTTGGACTCACGTCCAGCGCAGGGAACCGTCTCCTCAAAATTCATAATCACAGATTTAATATAATCTCTCTTTATTCGGTGAAAATATGCAGGAAATGAACCACAGGGTGTATCACACCAATATAACTACACACTGAGGTAGGGAACAATCGTTAATGCATGCTAATGCAGTCTATCAAAAGTGTAGGTCCCTCATGGCACAGGAAGGAAGGTTATAGCTGTCCTGTGCAGGAATGCGGTCAAAGCTGAATGACCGTGTCAGGAATGTATCGTAGGTGCTGGAAAGATCATCCGAAGACGCGGTTCGCTGCGGAATCTGGACACAAATCGAACGCGCCTATTCCCAAGGGAAACGGACACGATTCAAGGCCAGGGCAACTGTCCTGGTCAAAGCAATTGAAGACAGCCAGTCAAACCAGAACTAGCTGTTCCGAAGAGACCATTCGCTGCGCATCCTTGACGCGGAGAGAATGCGCCTACTTTCAGGGGAAACGGACACGATTTGAGCCCGGGGCGGCTGTCCTCGTTAAAACTCTCAAAAACGGCCCGAAAAGGCAAAAAAAAAACGTCCGCGCCCTAAGTTCCGCAAAGAGCTGTAATATAGACAACGGAATGTGCGGCGAGTGACAAATACTGTAGGGAAGGCGGTAAATTGAACGGCCACCTCCACGTAGGACGAAGGGACATCAAAAGCGACGCCTTGGATGCGGGCGTCTGTCTGTTCGCCTTCAAATTCGCGCCTTCACTCCCGTTCTGCTGCAGCGCATTCAGGACAGTGGCTTGCAGTCGAGTGGTACCTCCCAGGATGCTGCTGCATATGTATGCACGTGAGGTTCAGGAAGCACGATCCGGTGCTACCTTGACGCCCTGAACCTGAACCTGAACCCTGACTAGTATGGTTTACACCAACTCGGAAGCAGGCGGCCCCCGTTCCCCAAGAACCACTAGGCCCCGCAGTGCGCGCTCAGTTCTCGACTGTGCCTCAGCTAAACATTGGGACCATCGACTCGAGACATACATTGTTATAGTATTAGACCTCGGTATCCAGTCCCGATGGGGACGGACTTGTTTGGTTCGTGAGGGTCATGTAGCCTCAGGCTGTAGCCGATCTCTTCAGTCTGAAGAGAACGGTTACAGCCTAACCCTGAACTCTTGACCTACAACATACATGTATTGTTTGCACAAGCCTGAGAGTCATGAGCATCCTACGCCCCCCCCAAACAAAAAAGGCTCGTAGGATCGAGCACAGAGCACCTATATGTAGCTCCCCTGCACACGTAGCGTTGAGTGGGCTTGAGTGTTCCCCAGCTCGGGCCAGGCGTGCACACCCGCCGAGTCCAACCAGCGCACGCCACACGTCGTGGCTAATTCGCACCGCGGAGTCGGGGGTAAGTTGAACCAGACGCGCGCGGCGGTGTGTTTAATTCCCGCGGGGGCACCGCCCGGGTCGGTTGACACCTGAGACGCATGTGCCGCCCGCGAGCAGCACGCCAGTGGAACGCAATGTGCGGCGCCGAGATGGCGCACGCGCGGCGCGTGGAGAGGTGGTGACGAACCCCGATTCGAAGGGCGCGCGTATTGCAATTGTGGTCCGTAGTGCCCCGGCCACAAAAGCAACGGAGTAGCAATTGAACCAGAGTTTGAGCGAGTTGATGACAGAATGGCAGGCGTCATCCGTTCTTCGCTCGAGAGTCGCGGATCGGGCACAGAGCGCGAAGCGCGGTTTTTCTATATTACTGCAATGCCAGTCTTGTCAGATCCGTAATGCGAAGCGTAGGGAAGGACGGAGAGCCCCGCGCGACGGGGGCCTACCACGGGATCACACGGGCGCCACTGTACTGCGAGGGATGAGATCGATGGGAGTAGGGCAGGAATCACAACCCGAGTTATTCGCGGCCCGGATGGAGGGAGTTGTCGTTGTTATGTTGTGAGCACCCCGCGCCGACGGGACGCGATTAGTAAGTTAATATTAATCCCATCTACCACCCAGATAGCACACACGCGAGACGCGAGGCGATATCGTGAGTCGCGATTAATTGAGGACGCAAAGCCGCACGATGTTCCTGCGGGGCGGGACAGCGGCCGTTCGTCGTGGTTATGGGCCCCAAAGCGGCGCACAAAGGAACGGCTGCAAGCCCATGGCCTAGTATTAATTATAACGAGCGTGTTGGGACGACCGCGATAGTGTAGGTGTAAAAACACGGCACCGCGCCGGGAGGAAGCACGAAGCAAGTACTGGCAAGCAGGGGCCAGGCGTAGATTATCGATATGTGGTCCGCTGAGTCCAAGGCGGCGCGCGGTCCGTGGATGTGTAGGCGCGACTGTAGATAGCGGGAGCAGCGCGGGGAGGCTGGTGTGCTGTTTGCATGGGCGACGCCCGAAGCGTGGATGTTCCTGCAGGGGGCATTCGATCAGGCTGCACGCAGAGGCTCTGACTCATACTGATGGATGTGTGCTGGTTGCAGACGACTGTCAGACAAACGCCGTCGCGGGCGGGAATAGATCGCGGTGGTATCCAGTAATTATATATAATACACGCGGCACTGACAAGTTGGTCGATCGGCACTGGTCGGCATTGGCCTCCGCCGAGACTTAATGTCCGTCCATTGGACCCCAACGGAAATCACTGGCTTCCAGTGTAGTCGCCCGTGCCCGCGCCGCTGATGCCCCCCGGGGGGGATTCCAATAAGTCTGGATAAATTCGCAAGTGAACGAAAATCAACCAATGAATTCCGTGTTGGTGGGGGTTTTCACCGTTTGCAGCTTTGCTGAACGTGGTGGTGAGTACATTTCAGGGAGGAATGTGTAAGACTTGTGGCCGCTGGTCCGAGAGAGTATTTTTCTCGCTGAGTTCTCAATCAGGCTCTGCGGAGAGTGGGCATGCACCATGTGAAAATAATTACATGATTAACTCTGTAGCACTGTACATGTACTCATAACTACGGGCAAAGTCCCAAGTGACCACGCAGACAACGCCATGGCATCCTGCCGGGGGTCGGGCAGAGAGTGGCACTTGCGATGCCGCAGATGTCGGGACCGCAAGAGCGGCGGCCAACTGATGCACGTCGTGGCTAATTACTGCGCGCCATCAGCGTACGGAACTCACTGATGCCCGCTGTGCAGTGCGTCCTGATGCGCCGACGGATCGAGTGGCACACGTGTTTCTCGAAGCACTCCAATCCGTAATCGGAAAATGGGACGCGGCGAAGAATGTGAAGACGGTCGACAAGGAGGAAGGGATTGAACTTGCAGCGAAGATGCGAGCGGAGGGGCTGGGTGGCACGGTTGGCCCGACACCTGGTCAGTCTCCGGACCAAACATGTGAGCGTCTCTGTGCCGCTACACTGGAACTCACTACACTATACCCTGCATTTATAATTACTTATTACGCTCGGCTTCGTAGTTTCGCCGTTCTAACCTATTTAGGCCGACAACTCTCGCACTCGGCGCGGTTTTTCGACAAACCTGTCCGGCCATGACCACTCACTGTTCTCTCACTGCTTGGCTCGGTCCAACGAACTCGGATTGTGGCTGTCCGCAATTCTGCGTCGTCGCACTGCAGACCGGTGTCCCACGCCTATTTGTACGTCCTCTTGCGCCGTAGGAACAGACCGGACACTGAAGGAGCCTTACGCCCGAGCTAGGTGTGCTCGCTGGATTCCTTGTTCAACGCCTCACTCTCAATGTCCTCAATTCCCTCTTTTCCTACGTGATAATGCTGTACGCATCTCCATAAGTTCGGTATTTAGGATAATTCAACGGTGCGAGTGAGTTTTATTTAGCATTCAATTAGTTTGGCTACTTCGGAATTGTCATAGCCTATTCATGAACCTTCCGTATGTAGATACACACTGTGCACATTCGAAGCTCCGGCATATCTCGTCGCAGGTTAAAATGAATATTCCAGAGCTCCCTCCAAGCAACCCCAGGAACGGCGCGCCATTTGGTGTTTTGATATTAACTTTCAAAAAAGGTAAGACATTGGATTTCGCCGCAACTGTAAGTAGAATGGCCAGGTAGGTGGTCCTAAATAGTAAGTAATTCTCGTTGTTCAGCTTTTCCCCAAGACTGGGAGATTCAAATATAGTGTACACAAGAAGCAGATGTTAATTAAAGTACTATAATCCATAATGTACAAATGGTACCCAGCGGGAAAAAGGAATATTGGGTTCCTCCCGCAGCTTATCAATTGCGAGGTGGAGTGCCTCAGCCGCTTCTTTGAGATCAGGAATCACTGGGGGGATGGAATTTGGATCACAATTCTTGAAAAGATGTTCATAGAATGTGTCCGATATCTTGGCACCATCACGATCATCCATAGTCCTTCAATTTATGTCAAATGTGTTTCTAAGAGAACTTGAGCACCATACACTCACCACATTGTGGCCACTACTCCACGGAACCCTGCAAAAAGTAGAGTGGCTGCAAGGTGCATTGCCTCATCTGGTAGAGTTTGATCACCCTTTGCTGTTTCACATGCACTGAGAAATGCCAATGACATGGACCTCTTGATAGCATCGGAATTTGGTGTCTCCGGCCGCTGCATTAGCATGGACATCTTGAGGCGACCATTACTGAGCATGAGACCGCTGTCAAGGGGCTGGATCAGATCCTGAATTCCGTGACACGCAAAGTGCACAATTGCGGAATTGCGCAGATGTGTGAGGGCAAGTTCCATTGTGGCCTGTGAAGTTTTGCCCACTGTGGTCAACCACTTGTTGGGCACCCTTTCTACAATTCTTTCCAGCTCTGCCTGTGCTCCTGGCAAACGTGAATAGCCTGGTGCATCTGGCTGAATTACTGCAGTGACTTTGAATGATGGAGGTTGGGAAACCGGGAGGTCGAGCAATGCATGCAGGGTTGGTGTGTAAGATGGCACCACATAGTCTGACATGCAATCTGTTATGGCTGTCCCATAAATCCCGGCCGCGTGGATGGGAAGGAAAGTGAAAGGTCCAGTTGGGCACCACCATAGTCGTGGTGGATCACGAGTTTTCTAAAACATATCAACCGGAATATAATACCTAGACACTGAGCACTTACCTGCAAACTCAGAGCGTCAAACACAGGCTTCACAATTGTCTTCCATAGGTTTGCCAAAAGCCCCCGGAAGATATCATCAGGAGTCCGACTTATTCTCCCTTCGCGTCCGCCCAGAAGTCGACTCTTGAATTCCATCAGGTCCAAAGGCTCAGTTTTCCCTTGTGCACGCATTGCAAGAAATGTGTCCAAATCAAAGCCACGCTGGGCAATTGCATGAGACAGGTCGGCTAGTAGGACGGTTGTGGGAAGCACCATGTGCGGAAGCTTCAGACACTGAACATCTTTGTCCGATGTTACGATGAGGGCACAGCAATTGGAAGTTGTGGTTGTGAGAATGATAATTGGGCCTGCAGCTGCAGCCTGCTTGAGTGCAGTTATGCCTTTGGGTCGGAGAAACTCCTCAAACCCTGGCAACGAGCGCACACACTGAATCAAGCGCTCCCACTCTCCATTCAGTTCCCGGCAACGGCTCCCCTCAGATTCAATAGATATAGCTTTTGTTGGGTATCAATTAAGAGATTACGGGAAGTGTCACGGAAGGATGCGAGCTCCAACTTCTCAGATAATTCTGTGAGTTTGGTGGATAGATCAGGCCTAACTTTTTCTAGGTCATCAAGAGGGACTCGGAGATGCAGAGCCTGGGACCAAAATACTGAACGACTAGCCTCAAGAAATTCCACAGCAATGTTGTACTGATCCATGCCTACGGCATAACTAGCAGCCATGGAAGCAAGACTGATGGCTTTTGTTGAGTACAACATCTGCTGTCGTGCTTGAAGATTCAAGTGAAGTGCAGCCAACTGGGGGAGAAGCTTAATTGCTGCACGGTAAGCAGCCAAGGATGAGGTATGATTGTGACGAGCAGCAGTTATGGCCCACAGGCGTGTGTGTTCGAAGCGGGTGACTGGCGAGGATGACAGGTATGTAGAGGCTTCTTGGAAGAGAGAAAAAGCATAACCAAGATCATGGCTACTAGTTCTTTGAGCATTCATCTTAGCAAGACATATTGAAACAGCAAGCTGTACAAGAGACAATCCTCGATCAGGGTGAGGTGGCGGGCGAAGAACAAGTGCCTCCGTAAAGTGCTCAATTGCCTCATCAATGTCTTTTGTATCTGCCAACATCTCAAACTGTGTCTTGAGAGCATTCCCCAGATTGTTAATGGTTAAACCATGTTCTGGACTGGGAGGCGGATCCAGAAGCAGGGCCATTCTGAAAAGTTCAATTGCCTCATTGATATCCTTTGTGTCTGTGCGAAGCTCCCCTCTGTTACTGAGCATAACTGCTAGATTGTTGAGATACTTGCTGTGGTCTGGATGAGGTGCTGGGTCACAGACAATTGCAGCTCTGAGTGATTCAATAGCTTCTGCAATATCATTTGGATTCTGCTGCTCTGTAAATCTCATTTCAAGGGCACTTGCTAGGTTGTTTAGATAGTTTCCACGACTAGGGTGAGGCGATTCACAAACAGACAGGGCATCCCTGAGAAGTGCGATCACTTCATTGATGTCCTCTGGATCACCATGTTGCTGAAATCTAATTTGGATCACACCTGCCAGGTTGCTAAGGGAGCCACTATGATTTGGATGGGACAATGGATGAAGGGAAAGTGCCTGTCTATGCAGTTGAATGGCTTCATCCAGATCTCTTAAATCACCTTCTTGCGCAAACCTGGTCTTCACAGAAAGTGCTAGATTGTTGAGAGACACGTTATGATCTGGATGAGGTAGTGCACAGAGAGATAGTGCCTCTCTGTGGAGTTTGATAGCCTCATCTATGTCCTGTAAATTGCCGCTCCGGTGAAACCTGTTTCGAAGCACATTTCCCAGATTATCTAGGGAGCTGCTACGATTTGGATGAGGCACTGGACGAAGAGCAAGTGCTTCCCTGTGTAGTTCAATTGCCTCATTGATATCCTTTAAATCCCCCTGGCGTTCAAACCTGTATATCACTGCAACTGCTAGGTTATTGAGAGACCTTCCACGATCCGGGTGAGGTGATTGATAAAGAGTGAGTGCCTCTCTGCAGAGTGCAATCGAATCATTGATGTCATCTATACTTCCTTCCCGCTGAAACCTCACTTGCAGTGCAGTGCAGAGATTGTTGAGAGACATTCCATGGTCTGGATGAGGTGGTGCATGAAGAACCAGTGCTTCCCTATGAAGTTCAACAACATTGTTGATGTCTTCTACATCACCGTAGTGCTCATATCTGGTAATGATAGCAACTGCTAGGTTGTTGAGAAACACACCACGCTTCAGGTGAGGTGGTTCACGAAGAGTGAGTGCCTCTCTGTGAAGTTCAATGGCTTCATTGATATCATCTTTGTTCCCCTCTTGCTGAAACCTGGCTTGAACTACATTTGCAAGATTGTTAAGAGATCTGGCTCGATCAGGATGAGGTGATGAATGAAAACTCAGTGCTTTTCTCTGAAGTTCAATTGCTTCATCAATGTCCTTTGGGTCCCCATTCTGCTCAAATCTGGTGATGATTGCCACTGCAAGATCATTGAGAAAGCCAGTATGATCTGGGTGAGGTGGTAAACGCAGATCCAGTGCCTCTCTGTGGAGTTTGATGGCTTCATTGATGTCCTTCAACTCTCCCCGCTGTTCAAACCTTGTTTGGAGCTCATATGCCAAATGGGTAAGAGCTACACAGTGATCAGGATCCGGTGGAGGAGACAGAGCCAGTGCATCTCTCAGCAGCTCAATAGCTCCATCTTGATCTTTTGGATCTCCTTGCTGCTCAAATCGGTTCATAATTCTAGCAGCCAATTCATCAAGCAAGCTGCCCCGATCTGGATGATGTGGACCCCAAAGAGCTAGCATTTCTCTGCGAATTTCAATGATCTCGTCCACGTCTATTGGCTGCTCCGATTGGTGATATCTTCTTTCGAGTGCATTGGCCAAATTGTCTAAAGCTGTCTCTCGAGATGGATTTGATGATAGACACATGGCCAGGGCTTCTCTCAGCAGTTCAATTTCCTCATCAATGTCTCTTGGATCCCCGTGCTGCTCGAACCTGATCATGAGGGCAGCTACCAGTTCATTGAGAAAGCCACCGCGATCTGGATGCGGTGACGGATGGAAAGATAGTGCCTCCCTCCGCAGTTCAATGACCTTGTCAATGTCGGATTCTGCTCCCATGTCAACGTCTATAGATACCACATTAGTATTATAATTGACACTTGTATCATTCCATGTATCACCTCCTTCTCCTTCCTGGCGGAGTTCACCTGTATTGTCAACGTTTTTTGGCTCTAGCATCTGGTAAAGATTCAGAATTAGTTCAAGGCAAGTCATCATGTTCCTACAATAGTGTCCGCCATCCCGGTGAGAGTTGCGGAAGAATTGTGCCTTTTAATTCACTGGGGTGATCAGACAGCTGCAGATGACATGGAACACGGTTTATATATGTACTTCGCCGTGTATCACGTAAGGAGCACTAGCTTCCGCCATCTGTCATGGCATGCCACATTATAATTGGAATCTAGACGTCAAATCATGCTGAGTTCGGCGATGGTTTTTGTAGAATGATTCAAGGCAGTGAGTGTATGAGTCAGCGCAAATGAATGTGTAATGCTATATCCCAACAATGGTCCCTGCTTACTTGGAACTCAGTGAATAATTACGCAGCCCATGAACGGCGCAGACAAACGGTGTATTTTTGCTCTTCTCGAAGTTCGTCAAGGACAGTACCCAGCACGCTACACCGTGCTTTATGGAGTGCGGCATCCAATGGGACACACAGATGATTCCGCAGCAGATAACAATAGTGAGGCGTCTACTCACGGCCGTGAGATGAAACGGAGGGTGAGAGATCTCTGTGCTCCGTCCGATGATCATCGGATATTATCTAAGAGGAGCGGCAACAGAATGAAGACGAAGGCAAAATGCTGCCGCCACTTCGCTCTGACGGATAATTCTATTCAGAAACCTCGGTTGCAGGCAGAAACCCCCCTCTTATTCGGAAACCCTCCGATTATTAAACTTTTGGGGTTTCTCCGTGATCCGGATTTCCGGCCATCACATGCCAAACACACGAATGTGGGTTTACCTCCAAGTCGCGTCAATGAACGGTTTTCACGCGCTTTTCTCGCTCCTGAAGTCTTCCATTCAAGACTTATTCCGATTGTCATATCGTGCTTCAGCACTTAGATCTGTCCTGTGGTGTTCCTGATGCAGTGATCGCTTCTCAGGGCTTGCTCAGGGCATACACTGAGTTTGCGAATTTATTTTCCATGGTTGGGCTTGGAGAGTTGACTTGGAGCCGTTCCGTGTATGGTCTTGCATGTAGACTGGATCGTCGTCATCTAATAGCAGCCACGGAAGAAATTGAACCTGACAATTTGACAAATATCAGAGTCTTGTGAACCTGGTTCAACTGTCGAGCCAATGTTGTCCCAACCATGGTAAAGGTTTGTGTTTCACTGTTCTGCCTCTACAACCAATACCGCATTTTGATTTTCTTGGTAGCACAAAAGTACATGTCTCCTACTTGGACCCAAATCAGTGGCTTCCGGCCCCATCTGCAACTGGATATCTGTGCGTCTCGCCGCAGTGTAGCACATCAGTATTGCGCGCATATTGGGGGGCCATCTCGCAGGAGGAGGTGGGCAATATTGACATACAGTACCCCCCATTGGGTTCGTACTCAGCAGATATACCGTGGAATTCCAATACGTAACCATGTTATTCGAGGCATTGCTCTCACCTCGGCCGAACGATATCCGCGCCGTCTGCAGACAAAAGGACTCTTACGGTGCGACGATATCCGCGTCATTCTCGTCCGATCCCGACCCGTGCTCAAACTGAAAGATGCTTGATCCTACTGATTTCTTTTTGAGATCCAAAACTACCATCCGAACTGCATTTTTTTCACTCCCTTCTCTTCTGCCGTCGCATTGCCCTAGATGTATGCCCCCCCTTCCCTCGCGTATTACTTCTGCTTGCTCGCTAACAAACACACGCAGCGCCCCGAGTGTGCCAGATTTCTCGACGCCGGATCAGTATGGGGGAGAGGGGGGGCGCGCTAGATGTGAAGTTTCGAGGCTGGATTTGTACGAGGTGAGTCGCAGTTCTGGGAGGTGGGTGTTCCAGGGAGGTGCATGACCAGGTGCTGAAATGTGCGTTGAGAACGAGTGGCCCTCCGTCGACCAAAGGTGCTAAGGCACTCGGCCTCCGGTCTCTGGTAATCTCGCGGTGCTCCGGGGATGGGCCCTCGATTTTCATTACCAGGCTGCTGTGCACAGTCCTACCTCTCGGAATGCATATGCACATTACAGGAAGCCCGATCCGGTGCTACCTTGACGCCCTGAACATGAATCTGAACTCTCGCTAGTAGGGTCCACATCGACGCAGGCGGCCCCCATCCCACTCCCATATCCGAATCCCAGGCCCCCCAGCGCGTGATTCGGATCAGCTCTCGAAAAAAGTAAGTGAGTCTATGTCCCCGCGAAGAAGAACTCGGCACCATCACATTGATCTATACTTTTTTGAACGAACCTAAGCGTCAGGTGCATCGTAGGCCTGAGAAAAAAGGACTCGTTGGATCGAGCTGGTACGGAACATCTATGCCAGTATATCTCCCATCCACACGTGGCGTTGAGCATCTTCCGAACGATCGCGGCAGGCGTGCTGTACGGAGTTGGTTGGACTTGAATGTTCCCCATCTGCAGGCGTGCATGCTCGACCAGTCCAAACAGCGCACGCCACACGTCGTGGCTAATTCGCGCGGCGTAGAAGTTAGAACCAGACGCGCGCGCAAAGACTGACATTGTCCCGCAAAGCAGACACCCGGCCCCGATGCACGCCGAGTCGTGCGTATGCGGTCGCTCGACTGAAACGCAAAGTGCGGCGACCAGAGTTTGAATGAGTTGATGGCAGAATGGGATGCGGCATCCGCTTGCCGCTCGAAAGTCGGGGGTCAGGCCCAGGCGCGGAGCGTAGGGAAGGAAGAAGAGCCCCGCGCGACGGGGGCCTACCACGGGATCAAACAGGCGCCACTGTACTGCGAGGGATGAGATCGATGTGAGTAGGGCAGGAATCACAACCCACCGAGTCATTCGCGGCCCGGAGGGAGGGAGTTGTCTGGAGTTGTTATGTTGTTAGCACCCCGCGCCGATAGCCCCCGGCGTTAATTATATATAACGAGACGCGCGTGTTGGGACGTCCGCGAGCTCCAGTGTAGGTGTAAAAACACGGCACCGCGCCGGGAGGAAGCACGAAGCGAGCAAGCAGGCTCCAGGCGTAGATGATCGATATGTAGTCCGCTGAGTCCAAGGCGGCGCGCGGTCCGTGGAGGTGATGGGGCGCGACTGTAGATAGCAGGAGCAGTGCGGGGAGGCTTGTGTGCTGTTCACACGGGCGGCGTTGTTCCTGCGGGGACAACAGAGGCACCGACTCACTGCAGACAACGGACAAACGCCGTCGCGGGCGGGAACAGAGCGCGGTGAGTGTGAATAAAGTAACTTTTCGTCCTAACTTGGTAACTTTTGTGCGTGTTGTCTCAAGTAGCCTAACTTGTGCGCAACTTTTTCCCACGCGTCGACAAAGTAACTTGTTACTTGCCGACTTGTCCGCTTATTTGATACCTAACTTTGGTACAATAAATTGTTCCACTCCCTTGTCATCCCTTCTCAGGCTAGTACCTTAGTTTCCAGATGTCATATACGGGCACAGTACAAGCAATATGAGCGTGAACGCCTTTGAACAAGTAAGACCGTCGAGCGACACAGAACTTCCAGCGGCTTCACCCAGAAACTGTCAAAAAAAAATGATGAATAATACCCAAGGCACCTCTTTGCCTTTATCGAACACGAATTGGACGGTATTGAAGTATTAATGAGGGTGGATTACACTGATCAATGGCGAGTGGAATTACGAATTTAATCATACATCTCCCTCTTGATCGTTTACTGTAAAATAGAAAACTGGTAACAAACCACTGGGATGGATAATTCAATATCTTTTGTCACCTCAATGAAGCTCTCGATATCTCGGGATGTCTCAAGTTCGCGCTGCAAGTTAGGACGGACCACACAACACCAAGCTAACTTTGATGGCTAATCCAACTTTTGATCGTATTCTACAGGGGACATTCAAGGTCAATTCTCCGTCCTGGTTCCACATTTGGGTGGGGCAATGCCAAATAAATCTAGCTCAGTCATTCAATTTGTATTCTGGCTTGCGCTGGAATAAATCACGCAGTGGTAGGCACTTGGATAGTCAGTTAACCAAGTATTCAGTCCGAGTGCCGGAGGGAGAGCCTCCAGTGTGCCTCCCTCCAAGTAAATTAGCCCTCCAATCCCCTGGGCAACATAAACGTATGGGCTATATAGTGTCCAATAAATAGGACCTCCGAAAATATTCCAGACGACATGTTGAAGAAGGAATCATTGAAATGACATGGCTTCCAAAATCATCGAAATGACACAATCTGCCGAAATGGTCCAGAACACGCCCATGTGACACGGTAATGAAAAACGCGCGAAATGACCCAGCCATGAAAAAGACGCGAGATGACTGCTCCCCAAACTTGAAGGCGTCGGTCTATGCGGTATCTTGGCGCCGCCCGATGCGGCAATGCACATGCTGCAATCATCACTTGATGAAGCTCGGTGTCAGTCAGAATAGACCGCTCCTTTCATGCTGAGGAAAGCCCAGCCTTGTTCAGATGGTTGTAAATTGTGGCACACACTACACCCATGGCCCTGGCTACATGATCCCCAGAAATTACGAGATCATGGAGTAGGATCACTCTCTCGAGATCTAGAACATAAGCTGGACGTCCTCGGCCGGTGTTGTGCTTCCGGGGAATGTGTGCTCGTGCAGGCAGTGGGGGATGGGAAAGAAAATTCTCCAGTAGGCTGAGAAGACTCATTATGAGGGCCCCTAGTGTGTCGCCGGAGAGATGAGGATCATTGAGACCCAGAAGGATATCTCGGATAGCGTCCAACTGGTGTGTAACCCTCTCCACTGCGGGAGTCTCGGCATTTGGGAGAGAGTACACGATGAACTGTGCCTCAGCAGAAATCTCGTGGCATTCCATGAGAAACTGGTGGACAGAGTCCCCATTGTCGTTGGTGGCCATGACGGCAGAAGCAGAGGTGATGAGTGAGTGATAAGACCGCATGGATCATTGACGGTCATTGATCTTGTCAAGTACACTGTACAGTCAGCATTGCCCAGACCCAGTCGAAGTGAAGGCCGATTTCAGCTTTGGGGTCACTGTGTCATTTCAATTGTTTTGACCTCTGCATACCATTTCGATATTTTCAAGGAACAAGCCATTTCAACTGCTTCTGGTTTTGCGTGCCATCTCAACTTATTTCTGGTGCATGCCATCTCGCATTTTGGATGTTGACTGCAAGTCATCTGGACATTTTCTATGGGCAAGGTGCTGTTTCAAAGTATTTTTTAAGATTGGATGTCATTTCACAGCTTATTGTGTCATTTCAAGTGAAATTTTATTTATTGGACAGTATATGTGCCATATAAACGTCATCGGCAAATCTTGAGATGTTCTTGTGGCTGAACTCATGACACTGAAGGCGTCGGGCACTAAAACTACTCACATGGTTGATATAGGTTCACCGTTCAAGGTCTTTCGCTCGATTGAAGTTCCATTTCCGAAGTTAGACACCCTGTAAAACTGGTCTAAATAATGGCTGCCGGGGCCACTCGTACTCTCCAGCTCGCATAAGTTCACCGATACTCACTAAAAGTGTCTAAGATTCCTTGAATGCCAAGCGAGGTGGGCCTAAAATGTCAGATGGCTTCTGTGGGCGGCTCAACAGACATTATCGAGCATGTTGTATGGCTTAGAAAAAACTTGTAAACCCTTGTGTAAACCCTCGAGGAATATCTTTCACCTTTACTTGAAAAGCGACCAAAGCAACTTTGGTCTAACTTTACGTCAACTTTACTTCGACAATTTAAAACCACCGTCAAAGCTACTTTTGCAGGAAAAGTTAGTTTGCACAAGTTAGTTTGTTAATCGCCCGGTGGTATCACACGTTTCAGCGCTTGCGTCACCGGCTACCTCCGGCCCGGGCAACCCTCCCTTCTCGCCTCACAATCGCCCTTGGATCAACGCCGAGCACCCACCCCCCATGTCTCTCGCCACTAACCCCACCGTCCTGCGCATCCTGCGCACCCCCCTCCCCGACGCCGTCCTCGCTGCCATCGGGGGCAGCGCCCCGCGGGAGATCAAAGCGTGGGCAGTCAAGTGGATGGACATCTTCCACGCGCCGCCGCGGTGCTTCGCGGGCGCGGTGACGCGCGGGACGGTCGTGAGCGCGGTGGAGCTGGATGCGGGGCCGCTGAGAGATGGCGACGATGCAGGCGCAAGGGTACTGACGATGGTGTGCGAGGCCGTCGTGGCAGAGGGTGCGACTTGCCTCCCATTTCCCATATTTGCCTCTACGCTGTGATCCTCACGCCATTCTACAGGCTGCCTAAACGCGCAGGAGCAGCTCGCACCGCCTTTCCTCGTCACGGTCATCGACGAGTGCGTCTCCGCCGCCGTCGCGACGCTCGACTATGCCCTCGGCGGCCCCGGCATCTCGGGCGTGAGCCTGAGTCTGGACACGACGTTCCACGCACCGGTCGAGCTGCGCGTTCCCGTCCCCTCTCCTACTCTTGCCTTTTTGACTCCGTCTACATAGAGGCGCCAAGCTGCGCTTCGTCAACACCACCCACGCAGTGTCCGCGCAGGCGACGTCCTGCCGGTGCGAGGTGCGGTCTCTCGCCTCATTCCACCTACCTGCTCTCACTGGCTCTCCTATTCGATTGGGATGCGCAGGTGTGGGACCTCATGCAGCGCCGCCTCGTCGCGACCGCCATCTTCGCCGGCATGCCGTCGTCGATCCCCAAATCCCAAATTCAAGCCGCGCGGCTGTGACGCGCCGCCGCACCGTCCATCGCGCTCGCAATGCGGCCCAGCGGCCATCCCGCTGCGCTGGCAAACGTCCATTTCGCACACACCCCGAGCGATGGGGGTATTTATCTATATAGAGGGTACGCACCAGCGCCCACCTCGACTCCCTGTACCGTGCGGCTGAACTGATGGACGCGTTGACAGGGGGATGTTTACTTTACTATGTCATTATAATCTTGAATCGGCGTGCGCCTTGTCGGAAGTTCCATCAACAGCCACTGGGTGCGTACCCCCTTCGAATATTGTGGTTGCGATGAGGGTACCTCGAATATTGCGATGCAGTCAGTACGCAGATGGCGATGAGTTCAAACTTCAAGACAACGCGCATACGCGTACGCATCCAAATTTACCGAAATTGTACTCACACATTCAGAGCTGCGTGCGGCGATTCCTCGGTCGTTCGTTCGCTGCTACAAATGCGGATTCAAGTTCTCGGGCGGATACGTACCGCGATTTTCTTTAGTGTCCGCCCGCCCGCCCACATTGCGATCGAGTGTTTGCACGCCTCCTTTCTGGATTCACTGGCTCGCTTTTCTGTTTTTTTGAATTTACTTGCTCGATTCGCCCGCCTTGCTCGATTGACCCTCCCTCAATCGTGAACCCCTTGATCAATTGCGACCTTGCACCCATTCCTTCCTTTACTTCTACCGTGCTGGATCCGTTCATTAATTCCGTCTCATCTAAATGTGCGTGCACAGTGACCCTCAATTGCGCGACGACTCGGAGTTACCCAAGTCCTGCAAATGTCACCCACCACCCGCCGACGCCGCGGTCAACTCGAGACCCTAATATTAATGGTTCGTTGGTCGACCAGGGTACCGGAATCGGAATCGGGTGCCCGCTCGGCTTAAAACTGCGGCTTAGGCGACCGCGCTGCGGTCCACCATCCACTGCGTAATTGCCATATATATATATTCCCCGGCATTCTGTCCCCGCTAGCGCTGGTCGGCGCGGCTGCGATGGCATTCGTCACTTTCTCTTGCTGCGTCTCTGTGCGCATCCAACTCGTTCTTGGGTGGGGCCGTCTCTTCTTCTTCTCTCGGCCAAGCCCGCTTCAACTCAGTCTTTAAAACGGCCTATGTAATGTTAGTGCCATTTCTCCGCCAAATTCTGACTCCTGCGCTCAACCGCGCGAGCCTCTTTCCTTGTCTTTTTTATTTTATTTTATTTTATTTGTTTGCGCGGAGTGGTCTCTGGGTTGCTCCTCTTTTCCATCGCACTCCCAGCGAATCCCATTCTGTTACAGGTCATCAATACTGGCCCCTCGCGATCGCAGGTTCAAATGAATATTCCAGAGCTCCCTCCAAGCAACCCGAGGCCTTGCGCGTGTTGGTTTGTGTACGCTTTGCCGACTTCAAACTGTGTGGTTGAAACTAAATGGCTGGGTGTTCTCCACGTCCACTATACCAAACTTAGCTATTTTCACGAGCTACGCAGGACGCCAGAATTCAAACAACGTTGCAGGTTAAACCACCGCACGGTCAATATCAGCATGGAACGCTTGGTCGCTAGGGACGGTGCCGTCTGCTGTGGAACCAGGTAAGAGCAACGACGGCTCAATATCATCTGAAAAGGCTTACGACAGGCTGGGGTCAGGCATCCGCGCAGAGTCTGCAACGGAGTCCGGGTCACAAAGGTCGCCCTGCGGATAAGCCGGCGCAGGAGCGGGCGTTGAACTGGTGCGGCCAAAAGCACCTTGGTGGACTGATAAATCATATCTTGGTCTCACTGGAGCGCTGCTGAATGGAGGACTTTGGCGCTGGCTGTGAGCCTTAGTGTAGGACGACTGGAGGGCGGACGCCGTGTTGCTCCGCGGGTGTGACATTGACATTGGCCCCGCCCATCCCGCGAGGGAAGAATCGGAGTACCGCGCATCCGCGGGGCCCTGGTTCGACGATCCACCAGGCGGTTGCACTTGTGCCATGTATGCTAAGGCTACGCTCCTATCAAGCCTGGCCTGGTCGGCGTATGGCGGTGGTTGGTTGAACGTCGGCGGGCCGGTGTATGGCAACAACGGCGTTGCCTGATGGCCCCTCCAGTCGGAGCTTGTCGAAGCGGGGATTTCACACGCGATCGGTTCCGACCTAACCTCCTCGTACTGGCTGATTGGCACGTATTCGCATATAAGGCCGTTCAATTCACAGCGCTGACAGCGTTTTTGTGAGGTTTTCTCCGGCGGTTTGCACTGAGGGAAAGGTTGAACATTCAATGAATGTATATGTTTGAGCGGGAAATGAGACGCCGACCTTTATCCTGCGCTTCCGACAATTCGAACATGCCATCGGTGTCCGACGCTTCCACAGTACGAATGGTGCGGAAGCCTGCGCGCCATCGGCTGGGGGGGATGAGGAAGACATGACTTGCTTGGGTCGACCAACAGATTGACGATCATGTAGATTGCACAGAACCAAGTCCAAGGGAGCGATACCAAATTACAGTGTAGGTCCGTCTTCGTGATGTCATGGTGAAACCCGACATCCCAGAAACTAATAAGCGGTGAGCAAGGATCAAGGTATCCGAGCTTCGCGCGCGAGCTCTAAACTTACCGCGCGCCGTCGGGGAGTCCTGACATCTCGCGGCACACCGTGCCGTCTACGCTCCCGGGCGGCGCTTCTCGCTGTGATCAAGGCCGACAGAGCAAAACATTGGGGCCTCTCTGAAAAAAATGGACATCGGTGTATGCGCTGGGGTTGAGGGTCATTCAAGTGCGGCGCACACGGCACACTCCAAGTGCAGCACACCGCGCGCCCAGATGCGACACATGTGCCGCACTTGGTTCAAGCTCGGCACTTTCCTCAATGTGCCGATGATGGTCATCAACCCGCCCCACCTGATTTTCGGGTGGGAATAGAACCAAAGATTTGCCCGCCTCTCTCTCCTCTACCACCACTTACCTCCGCCAGCTACCCATCAACCCCGCCGCAACGCGCCCAAAACGCGCCCAAAACGCGCCAAAATGCCTTCAAGACACGCTCCTGCCGGTGAGAAGTTGATTGACAGCCTGCCGATGGGTGTCATCACGTCATTTCGAAGCTCGGTACGTGTTCTCCCACCTCTTGACCGGCCCTTCACGCGCTACAGATCTACCTACCCACCTACGTCGCGTCCAACGTGCATCTGTTTATCACCAACGATTGGATCGATGCGGAGCAGCTTCGTCAGTTTCTCAAGCGCGTCCCCGACCCGGATCGTGATATCGATGCGCCACCCCCCGAATCTCCCCCAGCACGCGTCAAATAGGGATGCACACCGTCCCCGTATTTGCGGGTGAGACGTGTGCTGCTTACGGGTGGCCGTCCGGGCACGTCGCAAGTCACTAGAACTCAAATAGACGTCACTCGACGGCCGTTGACGGGGCCCTCTAAATCTTGACCTCCAAGTTGAGTTTTTGAACGGTCTCTAGGTCATTCTAGTCATTACATGAACAGAGTTTAACGCTAGAGGAATTGTCAGCAAAAATCATCTATTATAAGGCGAAATGTCATAGTTCAAGTCGGTGGCGTTGTTGATGGATTCAACTGCACGAGCTCACGTGCATGGTTCAACTTTGAAATCTTGGAAATTCTGCGTCGAAGTGGGTTCAACCATCTGGAAAACATTGTGTTGCATGATGGGAACCTCGGGCCTACTCTTGAGTAGGCCCCTCCGATGAAATATAGTCAAAATCCGAGGTGACAAAAAAAGTTGAACCCGGCCCGTAATTTTGCGACTGTGGCCGTCTTTTTTACCGTCCCGCCCCGTCTCTAGGGCATGGAGACCCGAAAGACAGCCGTTTTCATGACGGGCCGTAACCGTCTCATCTCCATCAGTCTACGGCCGTCCCCGTTGACGGGACGGTGTGCATCCCGAGCGTCAAACTCGAGGACGACGCGTCCGCGACGCATCTTTCCGCATCAATCTGTAGCCAAATCAGATTCACGAAAAATTGTTCTATTAGTTAGTCTGGAATTTACAATGGAGAGGGCCGCAATCAGTGGCACTCTCAAACTTCACATGTTTATTCAATATCGATGAGATATGAAAGGGAAGCCGAATGTTCATCATTCAGCAACCCTTCCAAAGCACTGGAAAAAAGCAAATTTCAATGCAGTTAAAAGGTGCATTGAGATTCTTTCTTTCAGTTTTTTTTGGGAAAGATTGCCTTACATGGTAAATCATCTTTCATCTCTTGAGCATTGCAAAATAAATCCTCTACGTCCACTCGGAGGAGGCTGTAAACACATCAAAATCAACTTGAACTGCAGAAATGCACGACTGAAGGCTAGTCATCCCAGACATTTGTTTATAGTTTAGGATCTAATGCATTGCTGCTGTGGTAAGCTCAGCATATATTCAAAGTGCAAGGAGAGGTCATCTGTTCGTTGTAATTCAATCAATGTTGAAGGCTAATAGGCCCTGGCGGGTCAATATCGAATTGTATCTAGAGCATGGGAGCTCTCGTAGGAAATTCTGAAAATATTTGAGAAAGCCCAGAGGCTGTCAGTGCAATCTGGAGTCCCATACTCCCGGAGCGAACATCAGTCACGAATATTCTCTATCGCTTCGGGTTTCAACTACCCAAGTACAAATACCCGAGTTTGTTTTCTTATGCAGCACATGGGGGCTGCCACCAACAAGGAAGTTTAACCCTTTAAGTACACTATTGTATCACTCGGATACTGATTACATGCAAATGCAGAGCTCACATGGTCCACTTCTGCTATAGACCTACAGTGAGTGCCAAGTACTACTGAAACTTGAGTTTATTTTGGATGGGACTCTCAATCTTGTACATCTGGCTCCATAGATGCTATACAACTGATTAACCATGAGTTATTTACCAGATCTTATAATTTTCATGGCCCTGGAACAGGCTGCATAATTAGGCATCAAACTACGGTGTCAACCTTTACCATCACACAGGCACTCGTAATAGCTGAAACCGTCTACAGTCAAATTATTTGTGGCCACGCGAGGTATAGGTTGTTCCACATGTCAACTAAATGTTGTCAGGCACTCAATTAAACACTTTCTTTGAAGCCAAAATAACATTTAAGAAGGAGATGGACTACTACTTTTTTGATGTCTGGACAAGTGCCAAAGTTCGGACAAGAATAATGTCCGAGAGTGCCGTGTGGGGATGGCTGATCCCAATGGCCTGTAAATTGAATTGGGAGTTCTGAGCATCCCAAGTGGTGATGAAAATATCAATTAGCTACCGTGTGCTGTCCAGTATCAGAACATTCAAATTCTCATAGACTATACCGTACAATGCGGACTTGTGCGATAAAGTGGATTCTAACCATGTATAGCACGGTAGTTTCGCTCACTTTTGTGCATCCAGTGTTGATTAAATCAACCAAAATGCGGACTCGTGCGATAAAGTTGATTCTAACCATATAAAGCGTTGCAGTTTCTGCTCAATTTTGTCCATCTTTGGTCTCATGGGATGTGACCCCATGAATTCAAACTATATACAAGTCTGTATCACTCGAAGGAAACTCACCCCAGGTTGATGAAGGCACAGGATTGAGCCATGTACGACTAATTTTCCCTGAGATATAAAGGCTCTCAAGTCTACTACCTTTCAGGATGTTCTGGTAACTTGTAGAGAGTCTTCCAGAGCACTATACGGTATCAGGATAAGCTTCGATAACATTCAATGTTGATAGAGAACCCGGTTTCCCTGCAGCAATGTCCCGAAGTCAACCAGGTTTTGGCTCCGACACTCAAGATCGAAATTTATGAAGCACATGGGGGGTGCCATGATAAATTCTCAAAATATTTGAAGACCATCCATGGAATTTTCATTCTTTTTGAGTGCCAGGATCATGGAGCGAACATCTGCCAGGAATAAATTCTGGGTTTCCTACTGCGAACCAACAGTTGAGCAGCTTGACGAGGGTGTTATAGAAGGTCTGACGCTCTTATCAGAGATACAGCTCCACGGGAGACTTAGAACCAATTTATACTGCTTTATTGATCACTTTGGGGAATTTTGCAAGGTCAGGATCAAGTGGTTTAAATTGACGGTGTCTGTCTCTATGGGAGCACAGCCACTCGTAGAGACAGACACCGTCAATTTAGATATGGCCACCACGGAGTTCCTGTATGCTTGGAGGATGTAGAGACAGTAACATTAATGCGACGCACTATAAGGGCAGGGCACATTGCAATATCCCTCCTTTCCTTAGTGCTTGGAGCTCTCTAGATACCCTCACACCTTTATTAAAAGTCGCTCTCTGAAGCCAGAATAATATTTAATTGAAAGAAATAAGGGTGCGAGTTGAAACAACTCCGTCTCTATCTTTCTGGGCTGATGTAATTTGCATTTCATCTCCAGACGTTCATTCCAATCCTGGCGTGTGTTTCTTCAGCGATTCCTCCCGAGGTCTGCTCTCTCGTTCAATCTCCGCCAATACTCCTTTGCCCGCGTAACCCCTTTGCTGAATCTGACTCTCGGTACAATCTCCGAGCCATTTGTCAATCTATGCACCCCCTGTGCTCTTCCACCTCCAGGATGTATGGCATGGTCTTAACGGCATGCCTCTCGGTCTCATGATCTGGACAATGAGCAAATTTATTCAACGTGGCTCACAGCTCGATGCATCTCGCCAAATTTCACATCGCCAGGCTTCGGCGACCGACCGAAAAGATTCGACTCGCCCGTTCCTGTTCATTCGCGGCGCCATTATCGTCGTACCTTTATTTATTCCCCTTCGAGGTATGCTCGTCCTCAGCTCAATAAGCCTCTTCTGATTTTCGGCACGGTCGTCTAGCATATGCCTAGCCGAGACTAGCCGCAGCGTGCAACAGCTCGCCAGCCCTCGGCTACCAAGCCCCTGAATGCAGTGAAGCATGCAGTCTTTACTCAACTTGCCTACTTACCTATCTATCTAGCCATGCCGAAGGCCGGACCGCCAAGAGAAGCGCCGTACAGTGAGATTGAATTGGAAGGCGCCTGAAATGAAATGTGAAATAAATGAATGCTGGGAGGCTAACTTGGAACAGAAGTTCTAGAAGAGTCGGCGTCTGGCTTTGCTTCTGGCTTTGCATTCTCGAATCAATATAAGACAAGCAATTCGATTCTTTTCACGTTTTGACTTCTCTCGACTCTGCGAATATTTCAAGCCGGGGGGCAAACCGTTATGACGGTCAATAGTCAGCATCATCATTCTCGGAATCGGCGGGAGCGGTTGGAACGCACGGTCGACGCAGATCTCGGGGCACGAGCCGCACCCGGTGCACACGGGCGGCCAGAACCAGATCTGCAAGCAGTCATCGAACTGGGGGACACAGCCGATGTTGGGGTCGAATTGGCACGGGCAGTCGCGCAGGAATCCACACCCTACAGCGCGCGCATTAGCATCCTGCTTGGGTGACGAGATGCGCAGCGGTGCAGACTCACAGCGCTTGGTGAGGCTGGTGCTCAGCCGCGGGGCCGCCTGCACAGTAGACACGAGGACGGCAATGGCAACGAAAGCGCAACTGAAGTGCATGATTCTCCTGAGGAATTGAAGGTGCGCGACTCTCCCCTCTTATACTTCCGAGACATGACCGAGTCCGACGTGGTAGAGCTATTGCTTTAAGCAGTGGAAAATGTACTTTAACTATGTTAGATGGCCTGCGCTATGGAACATACCTAGGACATAATCCCGTAGACTTACGGTAGTATAATACCTCGCTCTTTCCAAATCTTTTTCTCTTTACCAAAGTTCAACATCCGGCCCGCTCCACAGCCCCGCATGTAAAGATACTCCGGGGGAACTCAATTGCGCGGCCCACGGGGCCCCAGGCAGGGCGCTTCGAGCTGATCGACCCCTCCATTTTTTCTGTCTTTCTTTTTGCTTCAGGTATTGCGGATCGGGTAAATTTGGATACCGTACTAGCCCGCACGGTTCCCGAAATCTGTGTCTCTACCGCGGCCTGCGAGCAGGGATGTTAACGGCATTATTCGTAGAAAGCCATGGTCAACGCTCACTGGAGCGCCCCGTCCACAGGTCAGCTTCCAGGCTATCAAATTCAAATTAATTCTCAGCATCGTGTATAGTGAAGTATTTTATCGAGGGAGAGTACTGGACGTCATTTTCCTTTGATTGAGGGCGGCCAGGTGCCTTACGCTTTGTGCAGGATCAAGTTACGTTTTTTTTCACCCCATCTGATCTGTCGTTCCCCGTAATCCAGTATGCAGTTACTTGCATACTTTGCGCACTCTGGGTTCCCTGAAGTTGTGAATGGAAAGTGCATGTCTCTAGGCCCGGCGTTCGAAAGCGAGACCGTGCCGTGTAATCTTACCTAACTTACCTACTCACCTATTTACTGTGGTGGAAGATCAACGCCAAGAATTCGAACAGTCCCCTACGGATCAAGGTGCCTGTTGTACGCACCGTGACCAACTGGAGACATAGATCGGCGGAGAACGAGACTGAATTAGAAGGCCACGGATATGAAATAAAGCAACGGTGAATTAGGCAAATAAAATAAATGCAGGGAGGCTAAGAAATCGCCGAGGGCGGAGACATATTACGTCCTTGTACCAGGCGCCACTTCGCCGTCGGGGAGGATGGAACGAGGATCGCGGGGTGGTGATGTGCATCTCAAACTTGCCATTTGAGGACCGGAGGTAGATGCGTGCATGCAAAGAAGCACATTCGCATTGAAGAACGGTGCGAACGAAGCCAGTACAGCGTTGCGCGAACTGCAACCTGCTTGTTGCGTATGACGTTCACTTTGCACATTTATTCTCGCGCAACACATTTTGATGAGCGCAACACTTTTTGTCACAGCGCAACACTTTTTCCGGCGCGCAACACTTTTGTCTTGCCTTATTGGGCCTTCGGCTGATGCCGGGATATGGTGCTGCTTGGCTGCAGCCACCCCGGCCATCACGTGCGTTGATCTCGGGCCGCGATCGAACGCGTACACACGGCCAAACTCAACTTCGCCGCACCAGTAAGAATAGTCCAAAAGCATGGGAAGTAGGCGCTATAAGTTTTGCATGCACCTAATTTAGGACCGTAATTTAATGGTTTTTGAGCTTGTTTTGACTGTTTTCTGCACCAAACCAGCCACCAGAATGAGATAATTCAGACTGGTCTCGAGTTCATATATATATTCATTGCCCAAGTTGAATTCAAACCAGCCATTGTACTTGAAATAATCAACTTTACACCTCATGAGTTGTATCCAAGGGGATCCTACTCAAGTAGCGTCCTTCAGCAGAAGCCAAGCAGAAGCGGTACATATTGTAAGTGTGTCATTTGCTTTTGCCTTTTTGCTTCGATTTCGAGATCATAATTCTGGCTTGACTTCGTTCTGGACCACGGCGCACTCGTCAAGATATCTGTGCATCTCTGGAGCTATCTTCATGCATAATGGGTCCATGAACCAAGTATCATAGATTAGATCATTTCAATGATTAACTACATAGTTCCAAACCTCTAACTCGGTCTAAAAGCAATCCATTGAGGATCACTTGACTGCCTACGTTACTCAAGTCAATACATAAGTAATACGACTTGGTGTCCCTCTGCAACAAGATAAGATAACCTCTGAAATGTATTGTTATCACCCGGAAAGGGGACACCTCGGGATCTGTGCTATAGCTTTACAAATGAGCAGTACCATCAGTACCATAAAATACAACCAGCTGCTTGCTTTAGCATCTGTGGAACAATTTCTCACGAGAAGGCTGGAATCAACTTCAGGCCAATTTGGCACGGTGGCTGTCGCGGATGGGTTGAACTGCAAGGTCCACTGGTAGTTGATTTCTAATCTCCAGAAGTTGTCCACAACAGAAAGTGGACACTGGGTGCGTGAAAGAATGATTTGCCCGTGTGTACGTGTTTGTACTGACGCGGCGAAGTTGAGCTGGGCCGTGTGTACGCGTTCGATCGTGGCTGCAGCCAAGCAGCACCATATCCCGGCATCAGCCGAATGCCCAATAAGGCAAGGCAAAAGTGTTGCGTGCCGGAAAAAGTGTTGCGCTGTGACAAAAAGTGTTGCGCTCATCAAAATGTGTTGCACGAGAATAAATGTGCAAAGTGAACGTCATAGTTGCTTGCAATCGCAGAACCCAGGATAGTGCCCCGGTGCATTTACGTGAATTATCAGTGGAGGAATCGAATTGAATTATGAATGTGGCCCGGTCTGTCATGTGAACTCTGAGAGTGTTTGATCTCCGAATCGGATCGGTGCTGCCGGTCCGGAACTTGGAGCTGGAGTCATGCGGTTTAGGCATGGAGCCCGGCGTACATACGAAAGAGGAGTTTTTTCTGATCGAGTATAAGCTGGTGCGTAATTCGAGATACCGCTTTAGATTCTGAGCGAGGCAAGAGAAGCCTCCGGCCGAGAAGTAACATGGCTTCGAATCCATGTATATCGCGGTGCAACGCCCGAAACCACGGACATGGAAACCAGGTCGAAGAGAAAATTCATCGTATGCGCGGGAGATGCGTTACAAGTACCAGATATACTAATTGAATTCGAAGACTCGGACGAACTCTGCGCACCTCCAGCATAATATTTCCGCGTATTCAAGTGGGAAGCACCGAGCTCCTTGAATGCCACTGAGACAATCTGAGTAAAAATCTCAATCCTGAATTACATCCAATAAAATCCGCTCGTTCTGTTCATTATATTGAAGCGCCGACCACAGCACCATAAGGCGTACTCGGATCGGGCCACGGCATGATCGGAGCTGAGCGGCAACTTGGCATCCGTGCGGCCTAGGCGCTCGGTCTGTCGGTGTCGGCGTGGCATGGGATCCCGGCCGGCATGCAATTCCTGACGTGCCACAAGTTTGAGATGTGGACTAAAATATGGACAGTTCCTGCACTCACCGCATGCCGGTGACCGGGGCCAGAGTGCTTTACGGGTGTGGAATTCGGCGATTCAACCGCGAACTCAACTTCAATCTTGCTTCAACCCGAAATTTAATCTGCCCGCGACTCACAACGGTGCTGCTCCCGGTCTATGCGGAAGCCCTGATGTTCGTGCCACAAGAAGAAGTATGCTGGCTTGGCATGATATATATCGCGGTGCACGGGAGTCTCAGCTTTTCTTAGCCTCTCTGCATTTCATTTCATTCGCTTTATGTAAGTCAATTCAGGTAAAGCTCATTTCTGGGAGTCAGGAACGACCCGGATGGGGTGCGTTACATAAAATTAAAGGTAGATTAGTGCTCCTGAAACCGGGTTGCGATTCCGAAGCGGGGGCGTGCCGTGAAATATGTTATGTACCTCGTACCCATGTGTTACGTGGATGTACAGTATTATGTCCCCAGTCAGGTCTAGGCACGGCACGTCCCCCGTACCCGTGGATCCCTCTTGGCGTTGATCCCTCGATGCTCGTCGGGGCATGCGCATTGAATTCATTCAATACGTTCTATTGGCGCGCGCCCATGACGGGGCATGTCATTCAGCACCGGTACTACCGGCGAAGGCGGGCGGGGCAGAGTTCAAGATGGCTGTCGATGCTCCTTCCGAGTCGGATCCGGCATAGCGGAATGCTATAAAGGGGCGAAGGAAATCGGTCCGCCTCCCTCCAAGCAGCCATGCAACTCACCCGCTCCGTACTTTCACTCGCCTCGCTCTTGCTCGCCGCGACCTACGTGCAAGGCGCACCTGGCCCGAAGACGAGTCTCACCAAACGCTGTGCGTGCCCATCCACATGTTTCCCTTTCCACGGCACTTGAAGCTAACCGTATGTTAACGTTTATCACAGGGTGTGGCTTCGAGCGCGACTGCCCGTGCAAGTTCAACCCCAAGACAGGGTGTGTCCCGAAGTTCGACGAGTGCCAGCGCGTGTGGTTCTGGCCGCCCGCGTGCGAGTCGTGCGGCGACGGCTGCCCGGAGCTTTGTGTCGATTCACGTGCGTTTACCTTCCCCGCATCGCGGGAAGGCAGTACGGACTAACGTACCTGCACGCAGTCGTATGCAACCCCGCACCAAGCGGATCCCCCTACTAGGTGTCGCGGTGGCGGAGTACGCCGAAGTCGAAGTCAGAATTATGGTGGGCGTTGGTGGGCGGGCAGGGATTGTTTCTTTCGTTACCGAACATGTAGTTATGCCGATCAGAGAGTGCAGTGGATTGAACATATTAAGTGTGAAATCCAGCGAGTATCGAGACCGCGTACTTTGGGATCGAGGTCGAACATTTGGATTTAGTCTAAATCGTAGGGAAAGCCGGAGCACCAGTGGAACTAGTGATGTTACGGGCCCGGCTTGGCCTGGAAGCCCGGACTTGGGCCTGGCTTGAGCGGGCTTGGGCTTCAGATATCCCAAGCCCGAGCCCGAGCCTTGGAAGCCGGGCCTAAAGCCCGCGGCCCAGGCTTGGGCCCGGGCTTCGCACAGTTTTTTTTCCATATCTACGAGCATATCTATACCATAAAGCAGGTCGCGACAAATTATGCACTTCAGAAACTGCAGTGCCTCCACGATATCCAGCTTGAAACGATTGCGGGTCGGGATTGTCGCGTGAGCCGCGGGAGGTCGCCATGATGAGCGCGAAGCTTGACGTGTACAGTCAACGTGCAGTCACAGTTTGTCACGTTTTTTATACCCAGAGAGATGCCGAAACATGCCGAGAGACGGCTGAGGATTGGAACAGTAGTTGAGCACGCTCATGTCAATGAAAAATGAGCCCACAAAGAAATGGGACCATTTTTTATTGACATGAGCGCAGACGCAGTGCAGAAAATCGGCATCCCAGAAGCCCGAGCGCCGAGCGCGGTTGATCCACCCAGGCCCGGGCTTGGCTTGGCATGGGCCTCATCGGGCTTGGCCTGGCAGGCCTCGGGCTTGATGTCGAGCCCGTAACATCACTAAGCACCACGCTTTGAACCAGGTGATGCCATCAGCTCCATTGTGTGATGGCCGTAGAGAGTGCCGATAGCTCGACAAAAGTATTTGGCTACTAGGTGTCGCCCGGTTTAGAGGGTCAAAACGATGGCTAGGGGCAGCAAACTAGTATATGAATCAGTTGAATACTCTGAACCAATAAAGCTGGATTACAGCCATTTGCGGAACTTAGGGCACGGCCGATTTTTTTTTTTTTTTTTTCTATTTTGAGCTATTTTTGATCCCTTTCACCAAATCAACCGCCCCGGCCTGAATTCTTCACGTAAGGCAATAGAAAGTATATGACCAGGATCGCGCTGTGATTCCGCAGCGGGTGTCGTCCTCCGATTTGTTATATTTAGATTTTTGAAAATGCAGTATAGGATTCTTATATCTGGTCCTGTGCGGGTAGACAAAGTTCAAATAGGATATATAGTCATTCAATAATACCTTTGCCTGTGTGAAGGGGACCTCGTTGTCTGAATGTGATTTCTGGACCGTGGATGCGTAAAAGAAGCTGTTGAATCCAAAGACTTACAGTTTTGGAACTTCTTGCTCAGCAGTGCTGCCCGCTGGTGCTCTCTACCCCAGTGCGTGAAGTACACACATGGGCGCCCACTACCCGAGACTGCAGAGATTTTATACGCAGAGATTTTATACGACTCACATTTGCGTTATGTGCCCTAGTTCTACGATGCGATGCGCCCCATTATGGACAATCATCAAAATGGGAAAAGAAAATCGGCCGCGCCCTAAGTTCCGCAACTGGCGGTAATGATCAGATGAATCTTCGAAGATTAATCATTTTAAACCTCATCAGATCAAGTCTCTGACTGAGGTCGGAGAAGCAGAGGTTCTGTAGACACGGTGAGATAATTGGAGGATAAACGAGCTGTATTTACGGCTCAATGAGTTTTTGGTGTTGAACATTGAAAGTTTCGATTTTCGACGCCCAGTTTGGAAAGCCAATGAAATCACAACCGAGGGATCAGATACGTGCTGATCGCGTTCGGGACATCTGCCAAGCGCATATCCGGAAAAATCGATTGTGCGTCAATACTGGATTTCGAAACATCCGAGACACAGTATTTAACCGTGATGCGAAACACTCAGGCCGTGCAGCCAATTGTGGACTTAATAACACTCCAATGCCATCATAATTTGTTGTAGGCTTGTTCAGTGTCGTCCCAGCTACCTGACCATACAAAGAACCATGCAATTATGTGCTGTTCTCATGGAGAAAGGCCCACAGGGAGGGATAACTGTATGACCTATCCTAAAACATTCAAAAGGTACGCTGAAAACATTTTCAATAAATTTCCGATGTTATATGGAAAATGTTCAAAATAACTTCTCAATGACTAGGGTTATTCACTTCACAGTTAAATACTGTAAGTTGGGAGATAGACATGTACTCCATCAGTACGTACATTACTATTTTCGACCAGGAAACCAGCCACACGAGGAAACCGGCCACTTGACTCTCATTGAGTCAGGACCTTCCGTTCTTTCTAAGTTTCGGGTTTGGGGAAGTGGGACCTCTAAGGCTGGTGTATACCTAATTTCAACCAAAAATGATGGTCAGATCAAAAGGTATGACACGTACAGTGGCGGCCGAAGCGCTCCGATCACTGTTTTCTTGTTTTGCCACAACCGCCCTCACTCTATCTCTACCAATTCTCCGTCTTTTCGGGGACTTCTTAGGCTCATTCTACTCGCGCAAATCCCGGGCATCAATCCCTGATTGCATTCTGCCTCCATTCATGCCACGTATTCTCGATATGAGCCGACTTGATCTTCACCTCATTCCGGACTGGCTCAGGCTGGTTACGGCCATAGCAGGCAGCCGATCCATGCTACGGGTCTGGATCTTTTGGAGAGCCTTTTAGAGTTGGAACCATTCACTATGGTGTGTGTCTGCACTTCTTGCACTGTGATGTCGCTTCTCATCGCTGCCCTTTTCCCCGACCCATTAAAATTTGGTGTCCGAGATGTTTGGATCTTTCTGGGGAGCTGGTGCCATCTCAGCAGCAAGGGGTACTGTGCTGCGAATAGCGGACCAGGGGCCGGTTTTTGAAATTCTGGCCTCTTGGGCGGACCAACCAACCACGTAATATCCCCATAGAGGAATTTGTCACGTGTTTAGGCCGTAGCCCTCTTTCTATCGTACCCCACAACGTTTCTGCTATGGATTGAAGCATAGCTGCGGACGCAACCATTCTTTTGTCACTATAATTCATCCTCCCAATATTATTCTATCCCAATTGGCGAAGAACAGGCCGGAATCACCAATACTCTTTATTTCTGTGCGCTTTATTTAGCAACCCGACGACGCTTTACGGCAGGGCGAGCGGCCTCGCACACCCAGTTCTCCAGAACACTTCCCTGTTCGATACAGGCTAAGTGATACTAAGCAGTGTCAGTTAGAATGTAATAAATACAAGGGAAATGCTTCCCCATTGGGTTTCGCAGCCGTCGAATTTGCACTTAGCAACATTTGTAGCCGCTGCCGAATCTACAGGTTCCGCAGACTCCCCGCAAAGACACTGAGCGAGACTTTGTGGCAGGTCAGCTAGCTCCTCTCGGTTCTTACGTTTTCGATTTGGACGTTATGTTGCTGTCATGTCTGCCGAAAGGTTGGCATTTGAGCCAGTTGCTACGGTTGGTTCACTCTGTAATATTTGAGCATAAGGACCAACAGCATTGCATTCCACTTGCCTGGTCTACGTCTTCGGCAGGTTCGGCCTTTTGATTATCCATTGATGCGCACCAGCGCTCCCTTAGTGTGGGATCCGGAGTTTGCGACAGCTGGGTTGCGACCGGAGTTTCCCACGTTTGATTCAATTTGCCTTTGCAGTTTCCGGACTTGTTCCTGGCTCGACTGACGGAGTTCAACTCCGTACGGACTTCTTATGACCGGATTTTCCCACGGTTTGACACAATTTCCCTTTTCGGTTTCCGGACTTGTTCCTGGCTCAACTGACGGAGTTCAACTCCGTACGGACTTCTCGACACTCCGCTCCATATACAGCCACACTGTACGAGTCATAGAGGCTGCCATGTGTCTCCATTTAGATATTTATTCCCACCCATGTACTATAAAAGGCCCCCGAGTTTACGATGTACAGTAGTGACTTGCACCCCCCTGCAATACAGCTCACATTCTCATCAGTCCAGTGCATTGCTTCACAGTGTATCATCCATGTCCTCGCGTCCACAGTCGACCTCCGATCACAGTCTTTCCCGAGCCCTAGATATCGACCCACGTATTAGATTAGTTTAGTGTCCTTTGTCGACCTCCGATCACAGTCCTTAGCCAGTCCCATATTAGCCCCCCTCGTGTCCTTCGCCACCCTCGACCATAGTCGCGCACCGTTTGCGCCCACGCCTCTCGCCCATCGCCGGAGTTGCCCTCACGCTTACCTGACTGGTATTGACATCTTAGACCCACCTCGCACACCCTCGTCTATTACTCCTGCACTCAGAGTTGTTGTTGTTCATTTATTTGTTCAGCTCCCGCTCTTAGCCCCGGAGTAGGCGTATCACCATTAGCTAGGTCGAAGTATATTTCCCTTCACCCACCGGGATTCCTGAGGTCATAGAAAGGAACGGGAATTGTCGTTATCGAGTGCCGCAGTGAAATTTTGATTTCCTTGTGATTTTTATTCAAGTTATTTGCATATCGTTGAATAAGGGTCAGAAGGCTATGTGTGAACATCTATATGCTCTCAGACACCAACCTGACTTGTTTCCAGCCAAAAACAAGATGGTTCCCAGAAGAAAAAAATCGGCCTGGCGGCAGGACCAACCAACCGGCCCCTGGTCCGGCGTTCACGGACCGGCACCCCCTTGCTCAGCAGGGAGATGAGAGGCCTAGTATGTTGGCATACTTCATATAACACTATATGGCTTTTGTTTTTGCCCGCTGCCGCGGGTGGTCCTGACGAGCCACCAGTGTAGCCGGAATCTGCAATTCCGCAGGTTAGCGCTGCCATCACACCCGCCAAATTTGCCCAGTCCCATCCCTTGCACGTACACCCAAAGCATACCATATAGTATCTAGATCACCCTTGTATCATTCCTGAATGAAACATCCCCGAGTTTGCACCCATGGCACTTGATTGGCGGGGTGACTGGTTTCCTAGTACTGTACGACCCTGTAGGGGAGCAACATCTCGAGGACCGTGACAAGGCCGTTGCCTCTTTTCCAGGCAACGGGCCCCACCGTGAGCGTGACTGTTGCTCAAGGAAGCAATATGTTGAATAATCATTAGATTTTTTTTTGCCATTATCAGCTGTGTTTTTGGCATGTCAGAGTTGATATCTACCATTTGATACACCCCAGGAGTGGCTTTCCATGATTTAAGGCAATTTCTGGACCCTAAACATGTTGCCAATTTTCTTCAAACCATGTCACGATTGTTTTGAAGCAACGGCTCGCACCGTGACAGTGACCGAACAGAAAAAAGGCAACGCAACGGCCTTCCAGTGACCGTGACTGTTACTCCCCTACAGGGTCGTACAGTATACATGTTGGGAGTGTCGGCCGAAGGAAATTCACTGCTCCATCTACACGGCATGTAAATTCGGGGAAACTATATGAAACTGTTCGTGGGATGCCTACCTTCGTTCTGATACACTGTGGCTTGCATAGAGCTAGTGTGGCTGTCGAGAACCAGCCATAAATGCTAAGGTGGCCGGTTGCCCAGTCGAAAATAATACGTCCTGGCACTCCTCCGCTGGGACGCTCCATTCCGGCGTGAACACCATATCCTCCCTCCCGAATCCTAAGCCGGCGGTGCTCAGATTCTTTGGAAAACGTCCGCAGCGGAACTAGCAAGCGCAAAGACAGAGCGCGTAAAGGACATGACTGACTGTACTGAATGAAGCATTGAAGCCCCCTTTTATACCTATCACCATGACTAGTACTGGTTGGGTACGGAAGACGGAAGACGGAAGACGGAAGACGGGCGCCGCGACACATTCCCTCGGTCTTACGGCAGACAATTCCATCATCCACGTTCATACATTTAATTTTACCCCGGAGTCTCGAACTAATACACGTTTCACATTGGCCTCGCTACTTTTCCCGCGTGCGATTCACTTGCAGATGGAGAGTCACTGCATGTGAACTTCGTTGTGCGTCGAGACCCTCGGTATTCTTCGACGGAACGGCTGCGAACGGCGTTATCCCGAAAACCCCCGCCCCGAAACCACGCTACGGTGAACTCTTAGGTCCGAGAGCTTGTTACACACACAGCGGAAATCCAAATTCCAAACCACCCGGCATCATCTCTTCATCTAAGTATTTCAGGGTACGTTCAATCTGCGCTCATGCGTGTTCTGCACATCGGTCCCGAAATAACCCTTAACTCTTGCCCGGCAGAACCACCAACACCCCCTCCTCACTCCGCGCTGAGGCAGATCTATTTGGCAGATGCGCTGGGCGCCGGGTTACACACGACTGCGCGCAGCCACGTTAGTCAGTATCGTCTTCACCCGCCCGAGAAGGGGGAACATAAGCGGAACGTACGTGAGTCAACACAAACCTCCGGACAGCCGTCCCCGCACGCGTTGCACGCGGGCGGCCAGAACCACACGCGCTGGCACTCGTCGAACTGCGGCACGCACCCCGTCTCGGGGTTAAACTCGCAGGGACAGTCACGCTCAAAGCCGCACCCTGCGCGAAACAGTGAGGACAAGGTTCAAAGGCTGAGTGGATATGGAAGGGCACGCACAGCGTTTGGTGAGACTCGTCTTCGGGCCGGGCGCGCCTTGCACGTAGGTCGCGGCGAGCAAGATCGAGGCGAGAGAAAGTACGGAGCGGGTGAGCTGCATGGTTCCTTTGGATGAGGGATAGCGCATTACCTGCCTCTCTTTATAGGACTCACCTATACTAGATCCAAGGGGGTATCGCCAGCTATCTTTATCTATCCTCCGCCTCGCCACGCCCGCCGTCGCCGAGGAGATGAAAAATATTTGTACGCTCCAAGACAAGGTATTCAATGAATTGAATGCGCCTATTATCCCATTTCTAGCGTCGCCTTGCCCATTCCGTGGATCAACGCCAAGAGAGATCCCACAGGTACGGGGTACGCCGTGCCCAGACCTACCCGGAGACATAATACATCCACGGGTCGCGTAGGCACTTCGGTACGCTCATATCATCCGGCAGGGTCTCGCCTCGGAACGCCGGTTTCAGGAGTCTTACATACACCCAATTTTATGTAACGCACCCCATCCGAGTCGTTCTTAACCCCACAAATGAGATTCACTTGAATTCACTTACATAAAGCGAATGAAATAAAATGCAGGGAGGCTAAGAAAAGGCGAAACTCCCGTCGGACGCGATGCATGTCATGCCAAGCCAGCTTGCGCCAAGACCAGATGCGCCTTCCCTATGGGGAGGATGAACTTCGCGTTGGGGAGGTTGGGTCCACTTCGTCAATCTGAGGGCTTCCGTGGACAAAGGAGTTACTTAAGTACTAGTCTGGCGACACGATGTGCGTCGAGGAGTTCCTCAGGCAGATTAAATTTCAGGTTGAAGTTGATTTTGCGGTTGAATCTCGGAATTCGATACTCATAAAGCACTCTGGCATGCGGCGAGTGCGGGTATGTCACTGGATGTATTTCAGTACATATCTCAAACTTGTGGCACGTCGGGGCCTTCTCCAATTGTATACCGGCCGGGATTCCGCGCTTCGCCGACGCCTTCCACGATGTCAGAGGCCGCAGGAATGCCGAGTTGCCGCTCTGGTCCGATAATGCCGAAGCTCGATCCGAAGGTGCCCCACAGTGATGTGGTCGGCGCCTCAGATGATGAATGGAACCTGAGCATTTGATTTTCATCCAGAATGCCCATTGCTACTTCGGCTTGTCGGAGTTCCACGAGCGTGCCCGCTCCAATACGTGAAAATATTGCGATGGAGGAGAACTTGTCCCCAAATCCAAGGAGCACCCCCATCTTTGTATAACCCTGTCCTTGGCATTGTGCTTTGCTCCCATCTTTGAGGCTCCATATCTTGACACGTAGGACGCCACCTGATCCCTGTGATACTTCTGCAGCATCTCCTCCGGATCAATGCTGGATACCCTGCGAATAAATGCATCCAAATGCCCTGCTGTGATTTTCAACCTCCCGTTCACCACCCTGTTTCTCCGGGTATCTCATTCTCGCTGGCATCTGTGTTCAAGAACCAACCACTCACCTTTCTGGGAAGCTTCCATCGGTTCTCGCAGTCTCAAAATGTCCTCGGACATATCGGCGCGGGCGAATGGCGCACCAGCTTAAGCTTAGTCCACATAGAGTGCTGTCGATCAAATCGTCTAGTTCTTGCGCGCGGGACGTCTGGCGCACGATTGACTGAAAGCGGCAAGCTCCATGTCCGGGTGCTGCTGCTGCTGCAACAGCTCTAGGCATCCGACGAAAAGGAAAAGTGCAATCGCATGATGATATGCACTTGCAGAATGCCAAAAACCCCTCCCGATCTCCTAAAGTCCGGGCCTGTCAGTGTCGAAGGTATTGTATGCGCCGCATTCAACGAACCACCCCACCCGGAGTGCATTCCAGGCCCATGAATCTGGCTACGCGTACCACTCTGGATGCGTCCCATCCCATCATAGCAAGTCGAGTCGCCAGCCGGAGGGAAGAGCCCAGGAGGACAGGAATGTCTCCGGCCACTGCTGATATATTCGAGATACGTGGTGGTCGTGAACGCTCAAGACTGCAGCGGCACTGCGACTCGCATTTTTCTTTTCATCGAGTCGCCCGTGCTCTCGCCATCATGCACGCCGCGATTCTCCTCTGGTATGATGAGCGTATCGAAACGGTACGTATTCGCTTCAGCCCATTCTGACCGACTTCTCTTATTAGCATCTGAAATTATGTGATATGTGAAAATCGACTCTTCAATGGAGAATATGCCAAAGCTTGGCAAGGCCCGGGGTAGGAACTGCGGCGTAGTGTCTCCATGTTGATTTCGCGAGTTGTATTATGAGCGAGGTAACTTTTCCGCGTGGTAGATCTCGCTCAATCATTAAAATTCAGCTTGTCCGAAGCCATACTATCTCCATCCAGGGCCGTGTTGGCGTCATGCTCCGCTTCCATGCCATGGTCAGAGGCTGGTAGGTAGGTAGGTAGATTATACGGCACGGGCCCGCTCAGGAGGGCCGGTTATCACGCTACAGTCCTCCTAAACTCTTTGAATAATTGTGGTGGTATAGTTCAAGTAAACAACCTACATTTGGGAGGGTATATCGACAGTATGCGCCAAAAACACGAGTACTCGCAGGTTCTACAAAACTCGTGAGTACTCCCTCAACCTGCGGGTCGAATCAACGCGGATCCGAGTATGGTCCTCAGAGCCACAGGTACCCATAGTCACGGATCCGCACCCGCGAGTTAACTCGTGCTATTCCTTACTGGTCCTTGGATTCTACAGCTTTTTTCCGCGGGGCATCTAGATGTGCTGTGGAGATGTATCTCATGATTCCACAGCTTTGGACTGCTGTTGAACATTTTACTATTCTGGCCCGTCGTTCTCACTTCGGCGGAGCAAGCAGCTTTCTTCTGAGCTGCGGCCACATACACCTGGTATCAGGAGGACGTCGTGGGGCTTTGGCAGCTCGAAATCTCTCAATCTTTCTCGGTTCTCTTTGGCCATTTCTCAACGGTCGGTTGCTGTCAAGTATCTGTTTTCTGTGGCAATCTGCCATCCTTCACGGCGGCTTAAGGTTTTGACCACCCCACCTGTGACGCGGATATATGAGCGCATTTGCACCCGCGTCCATCAGCCAACAACCCGTTGAGGAAATTGGCTATATTGGGTTCGCATCGACGGCACCTGGGCGAACGTCAAAATAGGGAACGACCAACAATAATTATCCAGTCTGTGCAACGCGGGAGCGAGAGGCTCAAACGATCTGGAGCACCTAGGGAGCGTTCCCGACACCAGGTTTACTTCCGGTGGAGTTCCACAAATTCGTGGATCCGTGACCGAGAGTTATCTGTGATTTTCATACGTCATCGAGGCCAACGGAGGAGCCATCCTCAAGGCAGCTGCGTGTTTTGCGCTATAGCATTTTATCATTAGAATTGGCCTCCACAAGTTCGCAAGATCGGCTCCAAACAAGCTGTGGTCATCATTTTCGGTCCAATACAGTCGAGCGCTAGGCGCGGGATATAACCTTCTATGGGATGGCATGGGTCAAAGAAGCCATGAGATCAGATGGTGACGACTGAGCATTCTCTCATCGGTGCGAGTATTTAAACTGACCGCTTTTTGACCCGCCAGCTCCACCCTCGAGTGCGCCATGCCTTCAAGACGCGTCCGGTTTGCCTCGACGGACACCTTCTACTCGCCGCCTCCCCCTCCTCATTGACTCCTCGCCCTCATCATCCACCTCCTCGCTTGGTCCGCTCACGCCGCCGCCGCTGTATGCGGCCGCACCATTAACACCGAAAGACCTCTACCGCGCATCAGCTGCGATGAAAGTGCAGGCCCACAATCTCATCGCCCTGTCGCCGATTCCTCTCCTTCAATACGATGCTTCCCTGCATCCCTCCATCATTTCTAGCCACCGCCCCGGCCCCTCCGCGGCGGCGTTCCTCGAGCCCGCCGTCTATCCTCCGCGGCTCTCCCTCTCCCTTGTCACACCACACCTGCCCTGGACGATCCCCGTCCCGGCATCAAATCGCCGATACGTCTCAGTGGGCGACGTCCTCTCCGCCATCTACCGCACGCTGCGCGTGAACGCGACGCCGGCAGAGTTCAACGCGCTGGGCACCGAAAAACTCATGCGGCGCGCGTCTACAGCGTACATGCGACGGTGCGAGCGGCTGCGCGGGCACAGCGGCTACTCCCAAGAAAAACGCGAAGGCATGAAGCGGGTGGACTTCTTGATGGGGTACACCACCTTCCAAGGGATCGCGCCCACCGGTGGGGCACCCGACGTCTGGCAACTTACTATATCGTGAGATTCATGCGTTGACCGCTAGACTATTTGATTGCGCCTCTGATTGTATAGTACCTCGTTTGTATCCATAGCTCTATGTAGTGTAGCCGCGCCTCGCGTCCAGTACGCTGGCAGTATTTCTGTTGATGCAGGAGGCAGATCCCAGTTGCGATTATGCCTCCTCGCGTCCAGTACGCTAGCAGTGTTTCTGTCGATGCAGAGGCAGATTTCCAGTCGCTAGTTCATATGTGCCTCCTCGCGTCCAGTACCTAGTAGTATTTCTGTTGATGCAGGAAGCAGATTTCCGGTTGCGGGATTAGCCGTGCTTCTTCGCGTCCAGTACCTAGTTGTATTTTTGTTGAAACAAGAGGCAGCTTTCCCGTGGCGACTTGGAATTCATCTCGTTCAACCTCAGTAGATCGGACGCAATATTATCAAGGGCCGCCCGAAAGATCGTTTGCTTGGTTGTATTTGTCACCTATGCGCGCGACGCGACGGGTCACACGTGATATATCTTGAGTCGGCCGAATTCGGCTCTGCCTTCCTTATCCCACCACCACCTTGTCCGGTTACGTCCTGTTTTGAACCGGCGACGCCTGCTTATCCATATATTTCAAGCATTTCTCTGGAGAAAAGCTTCGCTGCCTCGTCTCTCCCTCCTCGCTGCCGGAGACCTGGTTTCACCGAAGCAATCCAAAGTGTCAAGCGAATCCAGATTCTTCTGTGTCAGCCCGGCGATTCGAAGGCGCGGGCTCGCGATTGCCCTGAGTTATTCTGGTCGCAAGCAATCCAAAATTTGAAGCGAAGTCAGAGTCGTCTCTTTCAGCCCAGAAATTCCATCCGAAGACGCCGGCTGGTGTTTGTCCTGAGTTACCCTAGTAATCCGCTCCCAACAGAACAATTTCATTATCTGTTCAGGCAAGATTCCCGAATGCAAGCGAATTCAGAGTCTTCTGTGTCAGCCCGATGATTCGATTCAAAGACGCGGTCTGGCGTTTGCCCTTAATTACCCAGGTCATCCGCTCCCAACAGAGCAATTTAATTGCCTGTTCAGCCTTGGTTCAGTCAAAAATCCCGACTGCATATATCGAATTTGCTTTATGACGGCGGCCCCCAAATCCCTTAAAAGCTGAGTTCATTTTCCCTCTTCGTCCCATCTTCCCTGTTTTACCCTCACCTCTTGTAATGCACGCCTTCTCATCGACCTCTCTGCTTCCTGGCGCTGTCTGTTTCGAGCGTCGTGCTTCACCTGTCTCGCTCGCCTCCGAGACACCAATCTCGCTTGACTCGCTTGATTAACCGTTCTTTAAGCAAATGGCTCCTCGGCTGACAGCTGTGCCATTGCCCCATATATCTTTGCTCCTTCTCTTTTCCTCTGTGCATCTACTCTGTTCAACCCCTTTCATACCAACTTTTGCTCCGCTTTCTTCTCACCGTCGCCCCTATGTTTCTGATCCGTAAACCTGGCCCCAGGTCGGAAATTCTTTAAGGCCAAAATCGGACCTCCAGAAGCAAACCTGGCTTCTTTTCAGTCTTCAAGGCTCAAAACGGGCTGGAAGAATGTTTAATTTTGTCTCTTTTCCAGCCAACCTGGCTCTGGACAAACCTGGCTTTTTACCGATATAGCAACGTTTGAGCAAACCTGGGTCATACCAACCTGGCTTTGGGTTGATTTAGCACCGTTCTGAGCAAACCTGGCTTGGCAAACTTGGCTTTTTCCTGATTCAGAGACGTTTTGAGCAAACCTGGCTCTGTTTTTTCTTTAAGCCCCAAAACGGGCCTGGAGAATATTCAATTTCTGTCTGTTTTCAGCCAACCTGGCTTTTTACCAATTCAAGACATTCTGAGCAAACCTGGCTTTGGGCCAACCTGGCTTTTTGTCAATACAGCAACGTTTTGAGCAACCCTGGCTTTTACTCACAAACTTGGCTTTTTCCTATACAGTTGCTGCTTCGTTCTGTGGTACAGAACATGGCTGTGCTTGTTGAAGTTACAACTGCCTCATTACTTCGGTTCAACAGCCCTCTTTACAGCTCCTCTTTACAGCTCCCCATTATGGTATTCCCTCCACAGCTCTTTACAGTCTTTTTGTAGTATATATTCGAGTCTTTCGGAGTTTGCATCTGGACTTCATCTCGCACTCCCTGGGCCGGGGATTCTCGTGTGGTCTGAGCCCCCTCGTTCGCTGCGCGGTTGAAAGTTCTCTGGGATGCTGCAAGGTACTAAATACGGACATCAGGGCTCTGTATACTACGGATAAATGAAAAGGAAGTAATCAAGGAGTGTGGTATCTTGGCGACGACAATCGCGTCAAGTCGTAGTCAAAGAAAGTTGAACAGAGTTAGGAGTCCGAGCGTACCGTTACACTCAGGATTAATCTCCTGGGCCTCCAAAATGAGATGGTGGTCCCGGTGGTCCAGATGGTCCCAAGTGGGGCGGATTCTCGCCTCCCCAGACGTCTAGCATGTACCCGTCGTTGTTTCTTTCCTGCTCTGGTCCTAATGATTGGAAATGCGGCGGCAATCCAGATGATTCCAAGTGAGGTGGTAATGACTGGAAATGCCGTGGTGGTCCAGATGATTCCAAGTGAGGTGGTGGTGGTCCCGATGACTGGAAATGCCGTGGTGGTCCAGATGACAACAAGTGAGGTGGTGGTACCACAACTTCAAAGTCCGTGGAGGGTGCGACAACCTCCGTGTATACATCCGGAGGTCGGGTACGAAAATCGGACATAAGATGTGGACGGGGCGCAGAATGTGGCATATCGGGCGTAGGATGTGGAACATTGACCGTAGCTTCTTGCCGTGGGGCTACGTGCACGGCCCTAGAGATGTCTAGTGGGATGGAAGTCATGTAGATCCCGCGTCAAAGAAGGACGAAACTTACCCAAGTGCATATACCTCAAATCGTAAGGAGACAAATCCCGAGACGTGAAAAACGCAAGGGTTCTCTCCACCTCAATAGCCATCGCACGGTTCACCGAGAGTCGCACCGAAAGCGCCTGCAATACGTTCCCGTTCCATTGTGCAAACGCCATCTGGTGGTCGGCGTCAGTTTATGTGGCAGATGCGCACTAAGAATAATTGACCGTACATTTTTCACCGTGTCGACTGTATCTTCTAATCTTTGGCGTTCGATTTTCACGAGGTTGGAATTCATGGGTCTGAAGAGGCGATTGAGGGATAGTGCTCCTCTTGAATATGCGCGCCATCTCTCATTGTAGAAATACGCTAGATCCCTGTCGCTACCCAGTGCTAGTGCCTGCTGTGATTTTAAGGCGACATTAATACCGCAAGGGATGTTTCTAGACAATATGAGAGCGCCATACCTGACGGATGCTCTGGGTATACCCAGACAAATAAGTGGAAAGCCGTCGATGTAGACCTGTAGAATACAATCTCAAACGGGTTCGAAGTTGCTATTAACACGTACCCCGCGATGTCGCATTGGTTGAAATTATCCGAAAGCAGACACTGAACTCTGTGTATGTCAGTTGCGTGCCGCTCAGCGTGGAGCCAAGCGGTCCCTTGAAGCTTGCTCCAGGTCTGTGTGCTGTCGGAGTCGTCGACGGGAGTGGCACGCTCGCCGTCCCTCGGGCGGTGGCTACCATTGTCACCATCGGGGACACCGATTGCTATATCCGTAGGGCCGGAAACTCTGTAGATAGGGAGAGATGAGATGCCGCGCGTGGTCGAAGCTGGGAGTTGACTGACGAAGACTCCGATAGCGGCCAAGATACCCGAATAGGAACACAATCGCCGCCTTTGCTTGACAAGATGAAGTTGTAATGTTCAAAAACACTGATCCTGAATTCCGACGGCCACTTCAGGAGCTCGTGATCCTCTTCCAACGTCTCCAGTTGCATTGCATGCCCGGGATTGATGGTGAGGTCAGCACGATGGAACTCGATGTCTTGAGTATCCTCCCTCATCCTGCAAAGGACTGTGTGCTTTCCCTCGAGAATGATGTACAGCATTTCGGTGCTGCCCTGAGCAGTTTTCGATCTGATCCAGGAATACCAATGACGGAATCCGTGGATCTTCCTCATTTCGTTAATATTCACCGGACCGGAATAAGCCGTCAGCGCCTCCCAAAATCTGGTCTCGTGGATGATTTTGAACGTCCCGGGTGGATTCTCGTTGGTGCCCAACGTGTGCTGGAGTGGCTTGGATTTCCGAGGGTGTACTTTCAACCACAAGCCGTCCGAATCGTCCCAAGACGGATTGGACGCCCAGGTCAGGAGCCGGATCGCAGCCAACGCCGCCTCCGCACCAAGCCAGATATACGTGTCTGACGGGACGGAGGAATTTTGGACGATGGTGAAGCAGCCGACATAGCCGACGAGTGTCATCAGGAACCCGAGCAGCAGTGCGGATAGCATGGTCAGCCATCCCCAGGTATCCGTGAGATACGGCTTCATGGCCAGCGCAAGTTCTGCCGGCGTCGATTTTGCTGGCAGATGCAAGACCTGGGAAAGAAGGTCGATGAAAGGTGCGACATTCCGGGTCTTTGCCATAGGTGTCTTCAGAAATTGAACAAGGGAGAGGAGGCACGCTTCGGATGCGTGTGACTCATCCCACGGGCAGATGTATCGAGTGGGAATCTTGACATTCCGGTCAGTCAAGAGGTCGTTGATCCCTTTGAACAGAATACGCCGTTTCAGGATCTTCTCGATCCTGTACTGCAGAATGAGCTGGCCCGGAAAAACACATAATAGGCCTCCGACGACGCGACAGAACGGGAAAAATAGGGTGAGAGCGTGAGAGGAAGTGTGGTGGAGCGAGAAGTGAATGTAGGGTGTGACACCTAGCCATGCGACAAAGAGCGAGGCTAGGAGCAGCTTCAAGTTCCATGGACGGAGCGGAAATGGAAAGGGTCGGTAAGGAAGAGCTGGGCGATCTATTGAGAGGTTTTGCGCGCTCCGGACATAGTGCTTGTTTAGAAATTTGAGCAGACGTCTTTCCGCGACATATCGATCACCATCAAGCACGGTGATGGCTAGGGCGTCGCCCTTGGCCTCGAAACCTAGGTGTCGTAGCGTCCGGGCGCCGACGAGGGGCACGCTAGCAAACATAATACTGACCGCCGCCTTTGCGGGGCCAAGGCTACCGAAGATGGAGACTGGGGTGATGGCAGCGTAGAGGTAGCCCCCGCGCCCCCCTCCACGGAGCGCCGATCCGACGTGGAGTTCGCACTCCTCTGTGCCGAAAAGGGAGAGGATGGCAGAGACGTCCTGGATGCCTGAAGAGAAGGTCGCCCCGAATGAAGACATGCGATGGTGGTGAGTGTCAATGGGAAGTCGGGAATCAAATTGGCGCTCGCCGCTGGGACTCTTGAGGGAGCCTTCACGCCCGTGAGCGTTCCTATATAATTATACGTGATCTTTGAGACAGGGAGAATTATTGGAGGCGCTTGAGGAAATTGGCGCTCGCCGCTGGGACTCTTGAGGGAGCCTTCACGCCCGTGAGCGTTCCTATATAATTATACGTGATCTTTGAGACAGGGAGAATTGTTGGAGGCGCTTGAGGTTTTGAATGGAAGACGTAACATCGACTTTGATGAAGTTCGACCGCCGGAGTGTAATTTTCTTTTCTGCATTCAAATTGCAATCCCAGAGACTTGTATGAATTATCAGCCTGAGGATTGACAAGACCTGGGGACATCGATCAGAGGGGAAAGAGACCAATAGTAAGGTGAATGTATCAGCTTTAGATAGCCGAGTAGACAGGCCGCGTACGTCGGAGCGCCGCACAGTTTGACGCCCGGGAGTGAAACTACAATTGCCCGAGGGACGTGGGTGAACTATAAGTCTGTGTAGCTGAAGTTCCCAGATGGCCTAGAAAAGTAAGAGACCAGCAGCCAAGCATAGTCGTCACACGCGTGACGCGAAGCAAACTGTAGGAGCCTGCCGAAGATCAGAATCTTGAGCACCTAGACATCGAGCACACGGCGGAATCGGGCCCGTAAGGATCTTTGCTTTCGCCGCTTTGGCCCTTGCTGAATTCGGACACTGCGCGGGAGTCAGGCTGTCAATATCCCGAGTCCCAAGTCAGTAATTTTTGAAGTTTGCAAATAGAGATATATCGGCAGAGAAAGCTGCGATTCAGCCACAGAGAAATTGATGCTCGGATGGACTGGGTGATTATCAATTCTCGATCCAGGGCCTCGCGGTTTTGAGCTCAAGGGCGATGTTCCGCGCCCCGAGCCTTAGCTTGCGGAATAACGGTACCCATTCGAAAACGAGAGACCACGGATGTTCGATGCTGGCGGAGACACTCAAAGCGGTGCGAAGATGGAGATTAGAGCCAGTGGAAATGCAGCGCGATGTCGGATGTCGTGGTCTGAGATCAAGGAATGTCGGCAACATTGTGCGATTCCCGCCGGATACGGTAGCGACCTCCGGCCCCGGCTTTATCTTTATTGCCGGTTCTCTGTCCGTGCTCTTGCCGCGCACGAAGCGTCCTTCTAGCTGCCACCCGGTTTAGAGGGTTAAAACGGTGGCTATGTCACTGGCTATTTCCGCGGTGGCTATGTCCATCCGTTTTGACCCTCCAAGCGGGGCGGCAAACTAGTATATAAACCAGTTGAATACTCTGAACCAATAAAGCTGGATTAATGACCAGATGAGTCCTTTAAGCATTTTAAACCTAATCAAATCAAATCTCTGACTGAGGTCGGAGAAGCATTGACAGACCTGCAAATCAGGCAACTGGTTGACTACACAACACTGCTAAATCACAGATGAAAGATCAATATCGATCAATGTTTAATCGGTCCGGCGTGAATGTGGGAAGATAAATCATGCTTCTTACTTAGGTCGAATTTGATGTGGCGGTGAAAATTAAACAAAAATGTTCAACGGGCAGAAAAAGATGCATACCGTGAGGAAACCTCCATGCCTGGGAAGCTGACTGCTGGTCATATCCACTTCCAGTCACATCGAGGAAGAGATTGGGGCACAGGTCGTGGAACTGTCCCCGACCAAGCGACCTCATCATATGACAGAACAATCTGGGATACAGAGAATGGTCTTGGTGCATTTAGTAACACGCTGTTCATGGTTTTTAAGTCCTTTTGCGGAGCTGTGTGGTTCGATTCGCGCAAGGTGTGTCATGTTTTGCCGCTTTGAACCAGGATCAATTCTTGTTTAATCCTTCCATGGTCGGATTAATCCATCACTGATTTAATCCAGGATTAGTGTCTCAACCTCCGTTGTTTAAGTAAAAGTCCTAGGGCTTCATACGGTTTGAATTGAATGAATAGCACACATTATTTTTGGGTGCGACACACGTAGAACAAAAATTTAAGGATGCAGGCTCCATTAATAGGTAAGAACGTATCTTCCCTCACAAACGAGATGCACGAAAACCTACGCACGGCAGCTCTGAAATCTGCAAATCAATAAGATAGCTGTGGGCGAATAAAATGAAGTGTACCGAAAGAGAGGAAACACACCTCCGCTACACTCGGCCATTTTGTAAGAGGTTAACCAGATAGTTCGCAAGCCGAGTCCGGGTTCGACTCCCTACTGGTGCATATCAAAAATTATGCACCCCTATTGATCCGCTGTTGGTGGGTCTGATAGGCAAAGAATGGGAATAGTTTGCCGAGGCGGCCGGCGATGACGCGGTAGTTCGGGTGAGTCGGGTGAGACCGTGAGAGTTTCAGGGCGGCGTTAGGCGAACTTTAAGCGGGTTAGCCGTGGACCACCCGGGACGGCCGTTTTTCAACGGCCGTCGGCGAGCGCAAAAAATCGCTGACGGAACGGGCACGGCACCCGTTCAACGGGTGCCGTCGGCCCGTGGCGACGGCACGTGGCGACGGCGACGGGCGGGAGCCCTAGCGGCAGCATCGTCGACCGTGTTTCTCGGCTCTTCAAGCTTCAACCTTGTTCTGTTCAAAACCTCGACGTTGTGGCCCAACTCTGAGTCGTTCCTGGCCAAGTCGTCGGAGCGGACGTGGCGGGTGCCAAATACAATCATCTGACAAAGTTTCTTTTCCCCGGGCCGATGGACTCCACCATGCCCGCTCAGGCGCATGCGCATTCCTCCCCACTGCTGCGTCACCAGGCAATAGTATCTTCGCCGATGCGCGGGGTGACTGTCCAGGTGTTGATCGAACGCGTCCCAATACCCAGCTTGTGCTTCTCAACGTCCGAGTCTCCGAGACAACCCCGTCGATGGGAGAAGTCGCCCTCCAACGGTGCACGACCAGGGCCGCGTGACAGTTCACGTGAGGCTGCTTCTCCTCGTAGCTCGTTGGTCATCGACACGTTCAAAATGCTCATATAGCACCCGGTCCCCCCACCCACGGAAAGTGACCAGAGATGTTCCAGTTTTCCTCACTCCTCGCGTTGTGTCTTGTTGCCACGCTCGTCGCCGCCGGGCCCTGCGACCTCTATGCCTCCGGCGGCACGCCCTGCGTCGCTGCGCACAGCACCACCCGCGCGCTGTTCAGCGCCTTCTCTGGCTCCCTCTACCAGGTGAAACGCGGCTCCGACGGCGCCACGACCAACATCGCGCCGCTGTCCGCGGGCGGTGTCGCCAACGCCGCCGCGCAGGACTCGTTCTGTGCCAGCACCACCTGCCTGATCACCACCATCTTCGACCAGTCCTGGCCGTGGCAACCACCTCACGCAGGCTCCGCCCGGCGGCTTCAGCGGCCCCGAGGCCAATGGTTTCGACAATCTGGCCGCCGCGAATGGCGCGCCGGTCACGCTGAACGGACAGAAGGCGTACGGCGTCTTCGTCTCGCCTGGCACTGGCTACCGCAACGACGCCACCAATGGCATCGCCACCGGTCAGTCTTCTTACCTGTCATTCTCTACCTCCGTGTGCTGACAGCGACGATTATCTTCATAAGGGCGACGCTGCGGAGGGCATGTACGCGGTCCTCGACGGCACTCATTTTAACGGCGCCTGTTGTTTCGACTATGGTAATGGGGAGACCTCAGCGCGCGACACGGGCAACGGGCACATGGAGGCCATCTACTTCGGCAGCAGTACGACCTGGGGCACGGGCTCCTGGCAGCGGTCCCTGGATCATGGCTGACCTCGAGAACGGCCTGTTCTCCGGAATCACCACGGGCAACAACGCCGCCGACCAGACCATCACCTCGCGCTTCGTCACGGCCGCCGTGAAAGGCGAGCCGGGCATGTGGGCGATCCGCGGCGGGAACGCCGCGTCTGGCTCGCTATCGACGTTCTACAGCGGCGCGCGCCCCACCGTGTCGGGCTACAACCCAATGCACAAGGAGGGCGCGATCATCCTCGGCATCGGCGGCGACAACAGCGTGGGCGCGCAGGGGACGTTCTACGAGGGCGTGATGACGTCCGGCTACCCGTCCGACGCGACCGAGAACTCGGTCCAGGCCAACATCGTCGCGGCCAAGTACGCCGTCGCCCCGCTCACGAGCGGGCCCGCGATCAGCGTGGGATCCGCGGTGTCGTTCCGCGCGACGACGGCGTGCTGCACGACCCGCTTCATCGCGCACACGGGCACGACCGTCAACACGCAGGTGGTGTCCTCGAGCAGCACGAGCGCGCTGAAGCTGTCCGCGAGCTGGACGGTCGTCGCGGGTCTCGCGAACAGCGCGTGCGTGTCGTTCGAGTCGCGCGACACGTCGGGCAGCTTCATCCGGCACGCCAACTTCATGCTGCTCGTGAACGCAAACGACGGCACGAAGCAGTTCAAAGAGGATGCGACGTTCTGCCCGCAGGCAGGCCTCAACGGGCAGGGCAACTCGATCCGCGCGTGGGGCTACCCGACGCGCTACTTCCGACACTTCAACAACCTCGGATACATCGCGGACAACGGTGGCGTGAACACGTTCGACGCCGCCGCGTCTTTCAACGACGACGTCAGCTTCGTCGTCAGCGCCGCCTTTGCTTAAGTCCTCGCCCGGAAAACGAGTAAGAGCACCGCGCATCGCATCGTGTACAACACCAGTAGAATCAAAATTTACTTGTTGACCTGTCGGTCTTTTGTACTTGTCGCGAAAAAATAAAATGACAGCAATGATGAGATCACAGCGCGCGCCTCGATTTTTTGTTTTTTGGCGGACTTGTCGAGCAATGGACATAGCTTGTGCTCTTCTCGACTGGCCGGCTTTTATTGCTTGTCCAAGCACCGGCAAGTAAGTTGTTAAAAGGCCGATGAAGCTAGCTGCTGCTTTCGCTCGCTCACTGTCTTTTACGCGCTGTAAGGACGAAAAGGGGATAATTCTATTTGGCAACTCCCGCGCCAGGAGGACAGGGGTTGCCCTATAACCGATTTCTATACCCTTGATGATGAGATTGTACGGCCCGCCATCAGACGTGTATGTAATCTTTCTGTGCTTCATCGTATGTGGTACGTTTACCCTCCACACAGAATTTTTCACGATAATATTGCTTTAATCTGTCCAATACATCTAGTTTTCTGTGCTTGAAACTCGAATGCGATGATCAATCGCAGCGGAAAGTTTTCATCTGTCTAGCTATCCTGCCTATGCTACCCTGCCTATGCTACCCTGTTCGAGTCGGTCGCAAGCTGTCACCAAGCGCCGCCGCCGCTGTACGAAACCGCCGCCGCTGTACGAAATATTTCAGGCGACACAGGCACATTCTGTGAGCCTTGTTCCTCAGATGTATTGATTCCCCGTGTGTTTGCAAGGATCTTACGCTATTCCAGAGCAAAGGCAATGGCTACATTTATTTCAACATCCTCATCAATCACGCTCGCAGCTTACTCTGCCCCCGCCCCAAATACCTTGTTCTCTGCGGAGCACTTTGCTAGTATTACACTTGTAGAAGCCGACAGCATCATCCGCAACCATCGCCTTCCTCGCATCCTCCCAAAAACAGTATTAAAAACTGGGTTTTTGACACCACTGAGCCTCTCTCGGCGATCGTTGGCTGCCATTTCTTCAGGATTTCTGGTGTTGCTATCGTGCCGTCTCTCCGGAGGACTTCGAAACGCAGTGGCGGTCGCTTGTCGATAAATACCCGGCAGCCCGAGCGTACTTGCAGGTGCTCCACTAAGTCCGTGACCGCTGGGCATGGGCTTGGATCAGCATCATTTTCACTGCCGGAATTCGAACCAATGGGCACGTCGAAGCGGAGAATCGTGTCACGAAAGGTATCACTGGGGCCAATAAGACACTGTTCCAAGTTTTTAACGCCTTGACCACTCGAACTCTCGAGCAGCACAGGAATGAGAACCTCCGGGTGCCGCATGCGAGAGGTAATACCGCCGCTCGAGTCTTAATCTTCCGGGCTGGCTTGATGGGTCAGGAGAAAATGACGCGGTGACGCGCCATTGACGCGGCACTGACGCTCCATTGACGCGCAATGTCCCACGGTATACCTAGCGAGGCTAACGTATCTTTGTTCATTCAAGTGTAGTTTTCCGAAGCTTCTCATGCATTTCGGGCCCTTAAGTGCCCCTATATCAGTGTTTCAAACCATAAACATAAGAGTGGGAGCCCAACTCCTCATCTACTTCAGCCCACACTTGGTTCAAACGGGAGGTGAGTGCTTACCAAGGGTAGTGCAGCAGAAATTAGGCTATTAGGCTTGGCTACACTTAGTTTGAACTGGACACATTCCGGGTCAGGGCCGCGTCAAAGCGCGTCAGTACCGCGTCAGTGCGCGCCGATGCCGCGTCAGTGCGCGCCGGTGCCGCGTCAGTGGTGCGTCAGTGCGCGTCAATGCCGCGTCAACACGGCCGCCACCGCGTCAGTGTTTCATCTTTAATTTCTGTTTCGTTCACATAAATCCCTGAGGTTCCGAGTTTGTTGGAGGGTAAGAAACACCTGTGAGACTTCCTACGAGTGAACAGGCTTTGGGTCAACTAGGTGCTGCGTGTGTCGCAGTGCTGAGCCATAGCACCTCATCGGTGGCCTGCTCTTACTTGGAGACTTACAGCATGCTAACTGTACCATCAATAGTCTTTTGTTGCTGGCAGACCGCACAATTTTGAAGCTTAACTATATTGACTCGACGAACGGCGAGAAGGATGTTCACATGCCCGATGCGCAGACAAGTAGACCAAGGCGTACATTACGACAGCCGAAGAAAGGTCTGAAGATTATTAGCAAGCTCAACTGATTTTGCCATATTACCCAGCCTATTCGACTCGGCTTGAATATATCTTGAACTTTCTTTGCCATTTGGGATTGGGAGTGAAATAAGTGTTCGTTTGAGTCTTCTGGTGGTTCAAACCGGCTACGACGTCCAGCGCAGCTTCTGACAAAGCTAGGGAAGTCCCTCAAATATTGTGTGAGAGAAGGGAGAAATGTGTCCTGCACATTTCCCAATAATGTTTCTGCTGGGAGACCTGCACCTTCAAGGCTAAATAAATCTCAGGCAAACTTATCTTGTTGTACAGTAAATTAAAGGCTTGGAAGTATGTAAATATGCAAATGGTAACCCTATGGGCTTTTGTAGCCAGTCTCAGATCGAGCAGACCGGTGGAACTGGAATAATAATACAGAACATGTTCCCTCGCTGGTGTCAGGGTCCCAGTGGCAAAAGCTCAGTTTAAGTCTCGTACTAGCTTAGTGATTTGCAGAGATGTGATATGACCCAGTTTTATCGGAGACATTGTCGTTGTAACTAAAGTACTACAGTACAGGTATTAAGCTCTCTGTATTCAAAGTAGAACGTGGCAAGACTTGAGGCATGAGTACTTGCTGTCGAAAATAGTATCTGGATTTACCCTTGTGAATACCCTGCCTGGTGTACCAATAAGTCGTTCAGGCCGAGGTTTAGAACATCATCATATACTTGTTCCACAGAGGGACAACCCGCACTATTTCACCTTCCTCTATTCTTGGAAGTTTCCCTGAGGCGAATCCTTCTGATTAAATACCAGTATTCAGCTGTAAAAAGGTAGAAATGCCCGGGGAAACCTAGTTGGCTTAGTCAACACCTTAGTACATTTTGGTTTAGGATTTTGTGTACCAAACGATGTATTGAGATGTAAAACCTTCGCCGACACTCGACTTAGGGTCCAGAGAGTGTTGGTTGAGGACATAGGCGGTGCGCCGGCGGCGCGTCAATGACACAGCCACCGCCGCGTCACACCACTACCGCGCCAATACCGCGTCAGTGCGCGGCGGCCCGCGCCACCCCTTATTTTTACCAGACCCATCTGAGAGTCTCTCGCCATTGCGCCTCTATCGGTTTGGCTGTAATCAACTGGAGAATGGTGAGCATGCCATGTTTGGCATGTGCACGCGCTCTCCGGAGGTGACTGTTAGGAGGGCTAGCGGTGGCGTCAAAAATACCCGACATCTGGATAGTTAATGAACGGACTGCAACTGAGACACTGTCTGCCAGGCTGCGAAGTTTGCGTATCACATGTTCCAGATTTTGGCGGCATTGCTTCTGCGTCGTCCTTGGTGGATGTGTGTTTCTGTTTCCCCTGTGTGCTCTTATTCGGCCCAAGCTCTGTTCTGTTGCTAATGCTGGTTACTTAGACTCTTTACAGCCTTAAATGTGGTCAGCTCGTCGAAGGTAGATAGGTATTGGCGTAGTTTAGAGCACATAAATGGGCCGGATGTACTCGAGGCTGCCCCCCGGCATGCTCCGAAATGGGACATAGCCGGGCTATAATTTTATCCTGCTTCTTATCTGCAGGACTACATAACTGAGTACGTGTTTAGCGATGTGGGCCCCAACTCCGAGTTTGGCATGCACTTGGATAGATATATGTTGGAGAACTAGAGTCATTAACTTTGTAAAACTCCAGATCATTGACTAACTTCGTTTAATCTCTGAATCGGTGACCTGGGACTGAGTGAGAGTCATAGAGTGCTCAAATAAGCAAGAATAGTCATTGGGTAGTTGGGAGTGAAAAAAAATTGGGTTTGGTTTTTTTTGCGCTCAGACAATGTATTGGTGCGTGAAAACGTTTGCTCGCAGTTAAATTTGGGTGGAATGAGCATTGCGGGATAAATTAGAGGCTGCGCGCCAACGGCGCGTCAATGACACAGCCACCGTGCGTCACACCGCGTCACTGCCGCGTCAATGCGCGTCAGTGCGCGCCGCTGCCGCGTCATTTTTACCAGACCCTGGCTTGATCACCGGGCGTCCAGACGGCAGCACCCCACCCCAACCGACTCTTTATTCAAACCGATCCTTGATTTGTTGCGCAAGTATGTCGGACCGTTCGCATTACAGACTTGTTTCAATCAAATGAAACTTTCAGCGCATTACGAAGCAAAAGCCCTCCAGTTACCTGAAGGAGTACGTGACTGGGTGAGCCCTCCATCCACTCCCTTAAGATGTCCTTCGCATCATGAGTTCAGTCCGAGTACGCTATAGCATTGAACGACGTTGAGCCGGGCTTTACTTACTTGGGAGCAGAACGAGCAGGAGGCGAGTTTAAGCCGCCCTAATTTATTTATTTTACTCATAGAAAAACCAGCGGCCGATGAATGACTTTGCCAATGATAACGCTTACATTGGGACGAGGTTTTTGCAGCGCCTCGTCCACGAGCAGGGGCTCGTTCCAGCGCACCTTCTCAAAATCAACCATAGAGACCGGCGCAACTCATATTATCCCAATTCTTCCCAATGGTAGATATCTGTGTGATTGCTGCATGGGCATGAATCTGGGCGTTGTTTGCCGCCACTATCTTGTTGCATAGGATAAAATCCCTGGTCTGCCATTTAATCTCCCTCTAATCAGAGCGCGGTATGTGGATTCTCTCACTTTATTTTCTGTTACTGTACATGAAGCTTATATATGCCAGGTGGTATCATTCAGGACAGGGGCGACAAGTCAAAGTGTTCGCTTTCTGCAATCCCCTCCTAGGAGCATCAATTACAAACCCGGTTCGTCGCAGGCATTTCTTTCCCAAAATGCTAATACAAATGCCACACCCCCTCCTCCAACGCCAACGATCCCGCAGGGCGCAGTTTATACTGCATTGCAGGCCGATTTGCGCTCGATAATGAGCGGGATTCAAACACAGGAGCAGCTGGACGACGCGCGCTTGAGAATGGCCGAAGTTGGGCAAGTGATCCATTCCAGTAACCCAATTACAGTTAACTGTCTTTGGGAATAGGCGAGCTTCCCAGCTACAGGAAATGCGTGAGCAGATTCGAGACCCTCCAACGATTGGTCGCAAGGGTAGGCCCTTGACTTCTAACTGCCCAACGTCCAGGGCACCGCCGGCTTCTACCGAACACTGCCAAATTTCAGTGGTGCATAAAGATGTATTTTTTTGGACGGGTTATGGGTATGTGGAACACATCTTCTGCAATTAGATATGTTTATATACATCCTATGGAGCCCTCTAGGCTGTAATTCAAGGTGTCCGTGCGGTCTGTGCCTTGTACGGCAAGCCATTCAGTCAACAGTGTCATTTCAGCCACCTCCGAAGCCGGCAAAAGGAAATAATTATGGTCCCCATATTTCTTTCTCAGGTGTACAGTTGGTCTTCACAAAATAGTGTACTTATACCCCCTTAACTATTAAGTATGTATTGGGCTAAGTAGTATGTCCACCATCTAACAATTTAAGGGGGTGGCCGACTAGCGTGTTTCTGGCTATTTTTGGGTACCGCCGCAAAATAAATTCCGCAAGCCAAATCATCATCTAAATTGTGGGGAAAAGTGTGAACTTACTCCAAGGATGGATACCATCGTCCCTGGACCCACAGGCATGTATCCGCTTGACGTTATGTACGGGCCCGAGTTCAAAAGTGCTAGGGTGGCCGAGTACGCTGTCGAAGAACCGAGTTCGAGGCTGGTAGATAGACAATGGGTCGGAAGTCCGGGAAATGGGGTGCAAGGATGGAATAGAAAGTTGTCGAACGGTCCCAGAAATGTCGTAGAGGCGTAGAATGAAAATAGAACGTCGATGGAGGAATATGCCGTGCAGGCGTGGGGTACGGGCGTAGCGCGTATAGGCTTGGTGGGGATGATTTCGTAGGACTCGGGTGGATTGTGTTCACTTGCGCCGTAGCCACGGTGGACTACTCAGTTCACTGGGCGCGTCGATTGTGGTCGTTCGGGTGTAAGGAGGTTATATTTGGACATATGTACCTACGAAACAAATATCGGGCCCGATGGCCGATGTACCGAAGGCTAAAGACAAAAATAGGGATAGGGGAGATGGCGACGAGCGGTCCATCCCCCCCTTCCACAACGCAGTCTCAGATAACAGAAGAAGGAATTATGTGAATAATGTGCCATCATCCATGGTCTCGCACCTCAAGGCCAGGTACTATTTGGGACCACCTACCTGGCCACCCTACTTAGTTGGCCATTTGGCCACTAGGAGGGCAGGTCTTGAGAGTTATTACCGGGCAGAGGGTAGGAACAAAGCCCGACCTCTAACGAAGGTTGAGACCAAATTTCAGCTGAAAGTGATGGGTTGATTGAAAGCTATGGCATCGGGGATCAGAATCCGAAGCGTGGAAACATCAGTCCTCATGATGTTCCTTCTTCCTGTGCAAGTCTTCTCCACTGCTCTCTTGAATGCGTCTGAATCTTTGGCTTTGCGCGCGGCCCGGGGACATCATTCTTCGGCGACGTTATAGCTCCTCCTCTGCCACCACGGTCTGCAATAACATTACGGATATCGGCGTCTCTAACTCGAGGACTTTCGCGATTGCAGGTACACTTAACGTCTCGCGCGCTGCACTACTCGCATCTCGGGTACCGTTGTCTCCGACTGCTCCTCTGCCGGCTGGCAGCAGCGGCTCCCTCTCACGTCTTTCTAAATTCGTAGAAGATGCAAGATGCATGCCATAATAAACGAGATCTAAGTCCACTTGAACGGTTCTCGCAATGAACTCTACGGTCCTCATCCTATCTCTGCTCGTGGCTTCTGTGTAACTCTTATTGCGCTCGGCATGTCCCGGTATTTTGTGATTTCACTTACGACTTCGATGGGCTTGAATCTCCAGCTTTGTGCTCAATGACTTTGTTGAGCGACGGACGGATTCGGGGTGGGACTTGTGCGTCCCATGCTGCTACTCTCTCGTTGTCTTGCGATATATCGCCGCTTGCATCCCTTCGTCTCCGGGATTTAGTGCTGTCCAGTCCCTGCGCCGGGCGTACCTTCTCACCCGGGTCTTCGCAGCCACTCGTTAATCCGCCACTGATCCTTGGAATACGTCGGAACGCACGACTTGTTCTCTGCTTGGTAGCGCACAGCACTTCCCTGGGGGCGTCACAGTACTTGTGTACTGTTCGGACTCAAATATATCTCTCACTTCCCGCGGTCCATCCTCATTCCGCCTAAACGTTCCTGCGGTAAGATCACAATGAATCAACCGCACTAGTTCATTCAATCCAATGGACTTGGGCTCGTACCGTGGCTCTCGCTCACTTCTGCGCCGGCAGAAAAAGATCTTATGAAGGGCGATGGCCCAGCCCGAGTCGAACAGGCAGCGCTGCGAGGATGCGGGTTGTATGGTTTATTACTGCATGCAGGTGTGGTCCCGAGGCGCTTCCTGGCAAGCACCGCATCCTGTATATAAGGTAAGTAAGTACGGTGTCTTCATCAGTCGTCATCTCATCCTCGCTGACACCAGGCATGGAGGCCGGAAAGATTGTCTACCGATGGTATAAGGTCCAAGCTCCAGTCGAACGGGCACACTCTGCTGACTTCATTTGGCGAGTTGGGTATGTATGTATTGTAGGATGGTTTGAACCGTGTGAAGGAGGGGTGGGGCGCCGATTTACTAGGATGAGGAGGCACGTCGCGCATGCAAAGCTAAATAAATCGGCGTACCGATGGAGCCTCGGCTATAGAGATGAGCAGTGCGCTAGAGCATAGTACGCCCAAAGTACTCGTTCGAGAGGCAGCACACAGGTGGTTTGAATTGTGTCAGAAAACTGAAATAGGAAACCATTCCTACCTCCTGCCCTTCGTAAGTCCGGTGAGCCAGATATTCACGGGAAGCTTCTGCCTGAAACACGCAGCCCCAGAGGTAGGTGTCAGAGGTTACCAAGTGTTAAATCAATCTGTGATATGTTTAAAGCGACAGACAGTCTGAAGGAACTGATGATACTACGAACGGGGTACTAATTGTGGATCCCGCTGATTCCAGATGTTTTTCGTCATCTCACCCGGAAAAGGACCTGGATTCGGCTGAAATTTCATACCAGCTTGCAGCTAGTGTAAACGGATGGGAGTGTGCGGTGGAACAGATTGAATAGCTAAAAATCGCGGCCATATTCCGTAGGAATGGAGCCTGTTACCTACATTCCTTGAATCCGACTCATATTCGTTCGTCGGAATTTTGACCCGCGTTCAGTTAATACAGGATGATGGCGGATTATGACCAGGGATCCGACGGCTTCATCATCGTCCCCTCATGTCCCATGTCATACTCCATCTTCTCCTCCAACGGCAATGCCATCGTCTCCGCCGCCATTTCAAGCATCTCGTCAACCGCCTCATCAACGCCGTGGTTCTTAAGGCTGGTAAAATCTCGTTAATCAATTTTCGTCTCTGCTGCCCAATAAATTGGCACGTACTACCGAAAGCCCAGCTTCGTTACGGCCGTCCACAGCTGCTCGATCTCATCCGGGTCCCCGGTCTTGGTACCCTCGTAGTCGATGACGAGCAGCGGGTGCGCGTGGATGTCTCCTGGAAAAGGCGGGAGTGTAGCGGAAACCATGAGGTTCATGTGGGCTACCGCGCTGTCCAATCTCGTTGTAATTATGTCTCGTTCTCCGGATCGAGAGCTTCTCGATTGTGATCACGAGAATGAGGCCCAGGGGCATATAACAACTGAACCGCCAACACGAACTTGCTAACGACTGTAGGATGACTCCGATAAGATCTAAATCGAACTGGTTTGAGGGGACTTTGAAGTACATTGCGTTGAAAGTTATCGATTTCAAGCGCAGGCTAATATAGTTACACTCGATTCTGGGGACAGCTAGATTGTTACATGGAGAAAACTACATTCTTACTTACATTGCTCCCCCAGTTGAAAATGTCCGTGGCATAACGACCTCTCGTGATCTTCTCAAACTTCGCAATGGCCTTGTCAGCATCAATCTCATTGGCACGCTTGATTATTCTCGATGAGAGCTGCCTTGATACTTTTCGCCACAGAGCCCGACCCGCAAGTGAAGGACTTCATAGATCCAGTTTAGGTTGGGTTAACCCAACTGTGTTTCAGTGAGCGCTGGGTTAACCCAGGATTAAGCCGATTAATCTGGCGGTCTACACTATCTGCAGTGAACAAGAGAAATATCCCATAATTAAGCCTATTAATCTGTTTGACCCAAATGACCCAACGAGGTGTTTAATCCAGCGCTCAAACCTATTAACCCGGCTGAACCGGTGAAACGGTGCACCAACATATAGGCTGCAAATATAGCTAGAAATAGATAGAAGACTCCGAGGAGAAATCACACTAAAAACCAACCAACACACACAACTCACTACACACAACCAATATGATGTGCTGATAATTGAGTTCGGGTCACCCTGAAGTATACAGGTAAGATTGATCCTTCTCTCGTATAGTTTGAACAATATCAACTCTAAGAAAGTCTTGTTAGGACTTCCACGGAGCGCAGTAGTTATAAATAACCACTAGTAGTCAACCACTCTGATACCGCGGAGGGTATTTTCGGGGTGTATGGAAATATGAAAGTGTCCGCGGACTACCAACTTATGGGTCCTCGGGATCTCTGCGCAATGTACGACCGTCCTACTAAGGCGGGGAGCGATTCCAATATAAAGGCAAACTGTGACCGTCCTGCTCAACGGAGGCGATTCCAACAGTCACTCAGATACGACCGCCCTGCTATACAGGAGCGATTCCAATACCCTGGCTACGGCCGTCCTACTAAAGCGGGGAGCGATTCCAATAGCCGACCTTGCTACTTAACAAGGTTCCTTTAACGGTTTCTCAACTCCGCGGAGCGAAGCGAGGTGTAGAAGGCTTAAGATGAACTTAAAGCTTTTTAGAGCCAACAAATATCAAAGCTTCAATTTAATGAATATACACTGCCATTGGTCGGGCACCTGGCCACAACCTGCATGCAACATGTGTGCAAGGTGCAGTCGGCAGGTGGCTGTCAGCTGTGGTGCCGCTGGAGTCCAGGACCATTCGCCTATGGGGCCAGCATGGCGCCAGGTCTAGCTGGCCACCAGCTGGACGTTAAGGCTGGCATGCCTCTGCACTGTGAGACATGGTCGTCAGGTGCCCCCCTCATTCAATTTCATTTCTTTCCCGCTTTGAATCGTAAATCTCAATATACATTGGTCAAGAAAAATTACAGCCATGCCTACTACTTCCATCTACGCCTCCTCTTCTCCTTCAGCTGATGCTTGTCCTTGAGCCGATGTGGCTGCATCAACATCCCCCACTTCAATGAGGTCATCGACACTCTGTTGGAACTCATCGACGTCCTTCTCGTCATCAAGCTCGTAGTTCTTGACGCCATGCGTATTCTGGTCATCGGTCAAGGCGAAGCGGAAGGCTCTAAACGAAGATGATTGGATGATGCCAATGATCAGTCATTGGCACGTACCTGATGAGCTTGTTGGCATCACCACTGGACTCCTTGTGAATCGTTACCAAGCGATCATCTAACTTGTCCCAGAACTTGACGCCAGGATGCTTGATATAGACTTTACGCTAGAGATATGTTAAGAGACTGCACCGCAGCGATAAAAACGGACAAGGCACTTACCATTAAAGCGATGCGAGCGCATAGGATAACGTTCACGGAGCATTGGGACCCTTTGATGATAGCTTGGGCAAGTTCAAAGATATTCTGGCGTTTTGGTGGAGGCGTGAAATCTTTATCCTTGCTGTTGATCCTCAGGCTCCGCCCGATCTAGGGAAGTACTGGAAGACAAGACAACCGCTTCTGGGTGAGGGCATCTTCGACGACCGCTACGACTTTGGCCCAGTCAGCTGGGATGTTCTCGGTATTCGCAGGGATGCCGAAGCGGTGTTTTTTGATGATGGCCTAACAAGGAGATGGCATGTACAGTACTGCATGTCGGGGTGAGAGCAACGTACTAAAAGGATATTTGTGATGCCGTCTCCCTTGTAGATATTCATCTTGCTCGATAGGAGCACAGCAGGGGCGTAGTTGTTGATGTTCTTCTGTGGGTATAGATAACTATGTGGAATGTCGGACAAAAACTAACAGCATACCTTAAGATCCGGAGAGACTTCAAACACAGGAGTGGTTGCAATGATTTTGCTCATCTGGTTCCCAAGAGCCAAGAGGTTGGTGAAGACTTTGGCCTCCCAGAGTGAAGGGGGCTCCTTGTAGTGAGTCAGAACACAAATGTAGACGAAGCAAAGAACGCACACTCAAGAAGACGTCGACTTCGGTGGCTTGCTCGGGACGGAGCCGTTTCTTGACGGTATAGCATTTTGCTGCCATGACAATGTTTTGGTGTCCGAGCGCTAAAGGAGGAGCAGGGGCGGCCGGCTGGTCCTTGTCTGAGGTGTCATCATCATCACTGAGCATCGCTCCATGGCTGCGTTTTGTGAGCCCCCGAGCAGGGGATTCTTGGCCCATGGCATCCAGCATGCCACGGAGATCATCGTCGTCGTCAATGGGGGCAGAGCTTGCATGAGAGGACATTGGGGTTGAGGAGGTGAATGGTCACTTGAGCTGTCTTTTAAGTTTTCTCGCTTTCCTGTTTGGGAAGTCGGGTGTGGTAGCCTCCAGGGTGGGCCCAGATGCGACCAGTCGAATAGACTCAAATGCGACATAACTGAGCGTCGGCTCTTCACAGCCTAGTAACCGATGGAGGCCCCAACAAAGCTTAATCTTGCTCTTGACCGATGCCGCCGAAAGGGAGTGGACATTTCGTGAAGCAGGTAATATTTTGAATGCATGGGGAGGTCTTGAAGCCAATTTTCTGTAGACTTCAGATACAATGAAGATTGCACCAAAGTGCAATGCAGAGTCTGCGCATTTGGAGTTCCTGTGGAATGACAAAGTTGGATTGTGGTCAAAAGTGCCGCTCGACATTTGACTTCTGGGCCACACTTGCTGGCTGTGGGGCTTGCTGAAGATCGTGCCAACAGACTGGAGAATCTCCGGAAGGAGAGAGGCCAACTCTGCGACCACTGAGCTCCGAGATATCCAGATCGCGCCACCGTAATTCGACGGGCCCATTGCGAGTGCTGCAAACATGATGACCGAAGCGGAGGCTAAGATGTGGGCGGACTACGGAGAGAATGGAGCCAACTTCTCTGCTGGATTTGACTTTGAAGATCCGGATGCACGGCACAGGCAGTTGCGTCAAGAGGGGGAGTCTTTTGGCTTGTGGAATCCCAATGTGATGGCCAGGAAGTTGGGGTTCGGACCCGAGGATGAAGAAGTAGACCCTTGATGGCTGCTGAGGATGACGAGGATGACTTCCTTGCCAATGTCATGTGCAATATCGGTGAGCTTTATCTTGCAGTGGTGGTCCACTGGCAAGTACGTGATGGTTTGGTTTGGATCACATGATGTGCTGCCATGCTCACGTGCCTGACTCACGCTTTTTCGCATTGGCTCTGTTCATTAAACCACCACAATGCGCTGCCTGTTTTTCGAATCTTTTACTCATGGACTTCTAGCCCAGAGCTTGGTGAGCCAGAACCAGAGGGAATTCAAGGTGGCAGCAAAGCCGATGCCTCGAGCGAGTGGTTTCCATACCCGTCAAAAATGGTGATAGTTCGTCAGAGGATATGGATGAAGAGTATAACGGTTCAGATGGCAATTATTCGGATTAGAGTGCTTTATTAATAATATTAGTGCCTCATGGAGCCAGATTATTCTGCAACCTGGCCAATACATGGGAGGGCAGGTGGAGGGAAGCTGCACCCAAATCTGCCATGTGCAGCTGGCCGCCAGCCGATTGCCACCTGGACTCAGGTTTTGCGACAGGTGTCTGTCGCATGACCGCATCAGCTGTGGGCAACGTGCCAGCACTTTGGCGGTGTACACAAAGAGATGTTTTATATCACAAATTTCTGCGTGGATACAGAGGACACCAAGGCTGGTTAATGGCAGGTGCCTTTTGACTACTGTCTGGGCACCTCCGTGGGCAAGGATGAACTGCTGTACTGCGGGTTTTCCATGGGCTTTTATACTACTTTCTAAATAAATTACAAACAGCAGATGTGTAACAGGAAATAAAAGAGACTGAGTAATACAGAGCGGAATAGGAAGAAACATGCGGCCAAGGCCTCTCTAGTTTGGTGGGTCGGCAGTCGAGAGTCATGTTGAATGACTCCGTGGACCCGTTTTGGGTATATTTGAAATTCCTGCAGAAGAGCCGAACACATTCGTGTCCATGGCCGCCCTGCAGAAGGGTACGTCCCACGCCGGCATGGTTGATAATCCCAGCCATTGTGTCATCTCCCAGCAAGTAAGCTGGTACGGTATTTGTCCTACTGTGCCATGTGTACAGCTCAGCTTCAGCCAACAGTGCCTGTTTAATCCCTCGGATCAGCGATCACTGCGATGCTTTTGTTTAGTCTCCCTCGGGCGCGTCGCGTCCATCACATGTGTCTATTTCCAGAGTACTGAGTCCGCGGAAACTCTCTCTGGGCTCTCGCTCGTCGACTTTGGCAGTCCCGCGGGGCCTTCGCCCCTCGGTTTGTCAGGTATCTAGTCAGAGTCCATTTTCACGGGCTCAACAATATCATTCCGTGGACTGGTCAGTCCAGTGCTTTCGGACACTACTAGTCCACAACTGTTCGTCTAGGCTTTTTAATGTTTAATCTCCTTGGTATGGTATCTAGCCAACAGGGCAAGCCATATCCCAGAAATACAGGAATAACTCTGTCTGTGCACGTATCCGCCCCACGGAGCGCTATGCTGACCCCCAATGGTAAAAGGACCGAGCCTTAGCGCGTCCACAACTGGATACATGCTCTCGCATCATCAATACACAGCTAGCAGCTTGGAGCTCACTCTAACTCTAATTGTATATCACCAGGCAGGGGCTCCGCAGAGTCGTAGTACACTGCTAAAAGAATGAATTTACGGCTGGTTGTATCCAGGCCGTATCATCTCCCCTTCACTAAATCTTGACCGTCCTCGGTCAACAGACTTTAGTGGTCTTAGAATGGTAGCTTCATAAGACGGCAATATATTTTTGTGTTTTTGTGCCCATATGACTCCCAATTATTTTCCAATTCATGTCTTTGTTTGCAACTGATTTATTTTTGACTTTTTGAACCAGCCGCGGGTAGACTTTGATACCCATTTAGATATAGATCACAAATAGTAATCCATCAGACAGGATCTGCCTCCGTCCCGAGGACTCTTGATTTCTGTGTTGTCATCAATTTTGATGGGTTTGGGATCAGCGGTACAGACTTAGCAGCCCACGGATATTTTCCGTGGCCCCTATGTCTCATTTTGCCTCTCTCTACCACGCTCCTTTGTCCCTGGACTTTCCCTACAGGCTTATTACGTCTTCGCCGCTGCAGTTCCATTCCTATCAAGCACGCAGCATTCTAGAACCGATATTTTTGGGTACATCATATGTTTGAGGCCCAATTTTGGCATTCAATTCAACGGGCTTCTTACGCTGATGGGCATTTCCCAATCTAGCACTGCAGCCACTTCATCTCTTTATCTCTTGCTACCAACACCCCCACCCTCCTCTGGCTTTGTTGGGTGCTAGTCGCCCAGCGGGTCTCTTCTCATCCCGCTCTCTTCTCGTTTCGTCAATCCCACGGCCATGTCTGGTGCCAACAAGCGCAAGGTCACCGCCCTTTTCCCTCTTCCACTGCTCGAGCGTCCAGTCGAGCAGGATGAGTGGCAGATCTTCTATGGAACCTTGGCTGCCAAGACCCTCATCGCTTGCCTCCGGCAAGACTGGAACCAAAACATCTCCACCAGCAGTGCCCTGCAGGCCCTACGGGAGTTTCTCCCACTGCTGGTGCATGTCTTTTCATTCTTATTTTCTTTTTATGCTGATTTTTACGCTCCCCTTTGCCAGGTGCACTATAACCATCATAAAGGCGCTGCCAATCCTCCTGACATTGTCGAAGCTTTTCTCTTTCAAGTCAATGTCTTTGCGCGCAATTTTCTCAACTATTGCATCAACAGAAATATTCGTGTGGAGGATGGTTTGGACAAGTTGCGGGACCAGATACGGGAGCAGTGCCCACACGCTGCTGACGCCCACATACACTTCTTTTTATTCTATTTCGTCCCAACAACTGACTCTTTTTCATGCAGATGAAGTCATTATTCATCTCGCATTCCTTCGTCATACCCGAACCCGTTGATTCACAATTTTCCTTTGAACACCTTGATGGGCTCGAAGGCCCTAGCGCCAAGTGTGCGCACACCGAAAATGCTCATGGCTCAAGCTCCCATCACGACTGCAAACCCAAGGCCAAGGTCGATGACGACTTCGAATTCCCCAAGGCCGCAGAGGCCTCCACGGTGTGCTTCCTCCAAAGCGCTCGCTAATTTTGAGAACTAATTATTATTTTCTTTTTAGCCTGCCCCGCATGCTTCCAGCTTGCGTTCTGCGGCTGCTAGAGCTCCGCCCGACCGCCAGATGCCCAAGCTTGCACCCAAAGCATGCGTCGCCAAAACCGAGACCAAGTGCCATGGTTCAAAAGGCAGGGGTCGAGCTGTGGACCTGGAACCTGAGGTTGTCGAGATCCCCGACTCCGCGGAAGAGGAGGAAGCAGCCTTCACCAATGGTAAGCCAGCCCCCATTCCGCTTTGTCTTTTGCTTATTTTATTTTATTTTTGCAGAGTCTTCCCCTGCGACCGACGACGCCCATTTTCCGACTGCCGTTTCTGTGGAGTTGGTAAACTCTGTGCTCACGCAAGTCGACGTTCACCGCGTAAGTCTTCTTTAACCTGCAGGTTCGTTTGCCACGGACTTGTGTGCATTCCCTGCCCGTTCAAAAAACTCAAGTGCTCGTTCAAGGAGAAGGTGGTGAACCTGGTGCTAGTCCAGGACCGTTTGAAGGATTTTATGGATATCGGGAACCCCGGTGCATTGCCCATTTATTTTATTTTAATGCTTTTTATTGACCTTTCTCCCTGCGGCCAGCTCTTGCCACCCAACTTTGCAACATGGTTCACATGCGCCACAACCTTGACCTCTTCCAGGCCCTTGCACACCGTTATCTGGTGGACTACAACCTCGCAATCAGCCAGTTTGCGGCACTTTACTTCCGCACTCGCAATGTGCTGCCCCTTGAGGACTTCGTCCAGCGCTTCGAGGACCCCACCATCATCGAGACCATTGAAGGCTTTTTGGATCGTGCCAACGTCACCGAGGAGACTGTCCACGGATGCTGGGAGGAGTTCTTCCCTGGTGAAGTTCACTACACCGCTAAAAGAACGAATTTACGGCTGGTTGTATCCAGGCCGTATCAATGGTGCACCTAAGTATAGGCTGGAATGCAGTAAGGTCTTCAGATAGATGCCAACGAATAGCACCACACTAAATCACTAACACACACTGATATGCTTACTCCAGGGCTAAGAGCGGGAGCTGAACAAATAAATGAACAACAACAACTCCGAGTGCAGGAGTAATAGACGAGGGTGTGTGAGGTGGGTCTAAGACGTCCCAATACCAGTCAGGTAAGTGTGAGGGTGACTCCAGCTATGGGCGAGAGGCGTGGACGAGGGCGTGAGCGCAAACGGTGCGCAACTGTAGTCGAGGGCGGCGAAGGACATGGGGCTAATACTGCGAAGGCTAAAGATGGTGATCGGGGGTCAACGTAGGACACTAAGCTAATCTAATACGGGGTCGATATCTAATGCGGGGAAAGACTGTGATCGGAGGACGACGGAGGACGATACGCTGCAAAGCGAGGCTAATGTGAGCTGTATTGCAGGGGGGTGCAAGTCACTACTGTACATCGTAAACTTGGGGGCCTTTTATAGTACATGGGTGGGAATAAATATCTAAATGGAGACATACAGTGGACTCTAGGACTCGGATAGCGTGCCTGAATATGGAGCGGAGTTCCACGAAGTCCGTATGGAGTTGAACTCCATCAGTTGAGCCAGGAACAAGTCTGGAAACCAAAAAGGGAAATTGAGTCAAACCATGGGAGACTCCGGTCGCAAGAAGTCCGTACTGTTAAGATTTAGCAATTTACGAGCATAAGGCAGTAATAGAATTACTGAAGTTGTGAGTGATGTTTTTGGAATATTAGTTGGTTAGTCGTTAGTCGTAAGTCGTTAGAGCGTATCTGAGTGATAGCAGATAGCGAAGTTCGTTAATTCTCAATGCGAGTGACTCAAACTTAAATAAGTCAAACAGGAACACTACAAGTGTGACCTTGTGTCTCAGTGGGCTCTGCGCTTAACAAGAGATTACACAAGGCGGATAACTTCCTATAGGCGACGATGGGCTAGGTAGTTACTTGAAGTCGGCTATAGGCCAGTTGGCTAGCTTATTCGAGAGGTAGTTGTAGATGCTATGTGATGGATTGAAGTAAAGATGTGGTGCTGTCACATGAGGACAGGCTCTCATTATATACTAAGTGGATATACTAGAAGGTTCTACGTAGCATTGGAACATTCTTATGTTGCACTAGAATGTTCCTTGGAAGGTTAAGGAAAGAGTTGCGGCAAATGTTCTAGAATATTCCGGGGAGTCCAGGAATATTCCCAAAACATCTCACAGGAGCTGGGTAAGTACAGGATTGTCTACATACAATGGCCATGCACTGAGCTATAAGGGCTTAGTGCTTAATGATCCTGAAAAACATGTGAGAAACATGTTTTTCGAGTCCAAACGGGTTCACATCAATCTCAGATAGTTCCGATCAAATGTTGATGGGTGCGAACACACTTGAGCGGAAGTTCATTCAGAAGCTTCAACTTAATTCTGAGTCGCATTCTTGTCTCAGAATTATTGCTTAGAAGTGTAGCTTCGCTTCAGAACCAAAAGAGAATTTATGAACAGTAATATGCAGGGATATTCGAAAATACTACAAATTCCGTTACATTCCACAACACGCACAGAGTTGAACTCCATCAGTCGAGCCAGGAACAAGTCTGGAAACCAAAAAGGGAAATTGAATCAAACGTGGGAAACTCCGGTCGCAACCCAGCTGTCACAAACTCCGGATCCCACGCTAAGGGAGCACTGGTGCGCATCAACACACAACACACAACCAATACGAAGTGCAAGATATTTGAGTTCGGGTCACCCTGCAGTATACAGGTAAGATGGAACGTTGTGGGACGGGGTCAACTCAAAGAAGGATCAAATAGAACCTCTAGGAGTCCACAGTAGTTTGAAAACCACTAAAAGTGCACAGCTCTGACACAAGGTATCGGAGTTTAAGTAGATGAAAGCTTGCTCTGGGAACCACAGTAGGTTTGCAAACTGTGCACAGCTACGACCAGCCTACTAAATGGGGCTGATTCCAATAGCGGACATGACTACGACCGTTCTACTAAGGCGGGAACGATTCCAATAGCCCAACTACGACTGGCCTACTATGCATGGATGATTCCAATAGAACACTAGCCTGCCTCGTGCAACTTAACAGAGGACTTTCGTGAACTCGCCGTGACTCTCCATGAGACGAGGTGACGTGATTGGCTTAGATGATCCTTTAAAGCTTATGGAGCCAACAAAATCAAAGTTTCTGTATTAATAAATCTACACAAGAGAAATGTTTTATATCACAAATCTCCACACAGACACAGAGGACACCAACACCTTTGACAGGTGGCTTCGACTTCCGTCTAAGCGCAACCAAGGGGGCAAGGATGAACTAGAAATCCATCTAGAACACCGAGGGTGAGCTGCTGTAAGGCAGGTTCTACGTGGTCTTTTTATACGTTTTCGATAAATACATGACAGATGACTATGAATAAGAAAAAATAAGAGAAAATGAGTAAACTGAGAGCTTCGGAACGGAATAGGAATAGTGACACGGCCTTCTAGTGGTGGTGGGATAGGTGCCCGGCATCGGACAGTCATCAGAAATGACTTCGTGAACCATATTGGGTATATTTGAAATATTTCAGTACAGGCTGAAGGGTTTCGCAACCCGGCCTGCCGCCTTGGCATACACATCCCACATCGGCATGGTTGATAATCCACTGCTATATGTCTGCCCTGCTCTCATAAGAGCGGTAAATAGTCTGTTCGGCTGTTCGCAAACGCAAGGCCCTTTGGCTTCAGCTCAAGAATACTCCGATCACCAATATGCTTCCACTTTGGCATTATTTGGCCCTCGCGACCGCATCGCGATCATCGCATGTGGCTTCCCAGGCCCAGTGCTGGCTACTGCTTAAACCAACTCTGGCAAAGTACCAATAGTAAGATTTCACGAACTCAACATGGTTCTCAAACTCGTTCTGAAGCCCTTCCAGCCATAAGTCCGCTGAAAGTGAGGTTTGCAAATATCAATGTTTGTTTTGCGAACTCGTTTTTGAGACCTTCCTGCATGGAAGTTGTGTTCGCAAACTGTTCCCTGCCCTTGTCTGGTGCAGTACAATCCACAAAGGGTGTCAAGGCTTTTATTATATCTCCTGGGTATGGTATCTAGCCTGCAGGGCAAGCTGTTTCCTGGATCACAAGAAACAACTCTGTCTGACGGAGTTTGCGAACACTTCTAGGATTATGAAGCAGATCCCCTATGTTTATAAGGACCGCGCTTCTATGTCTCCACAGTGCGTGCTAACTCCTCTAGCATCATTAATACACAGTCGGCAGTTCAGAGCTCACTCCGGCTCTAATTGTATACCACCGAACAGAGGTTCTTAGAATAGTGCTAAGAATCGTGAAAATGCGTGATTACACGGGTTGTTCAAAACCAGTCATATCACCGGTTAACCCAGTCATGGGAGGTACATCACTTGGTGATTCGGCTGCAAGATGATTTCTGTGTCAGTGCCAAACGAGAAGCTGTCAAGCAAATGGACATGTCACTGCAACAAACAAAATCAGCATTCTGTATCTTGAATGTACGCACACGCTCACTTTGAGTGCTGGCGAGTAAGGTGTTGCTGCTTGTCCGCCACGGGGATGGTGCAGCCGTAGAGGCTCTGGCAGTCGGGCATGGCGGTGGGCTTGTGGTCGGGCACCTGGTGCGGGTCCAGTGGGGCAAATGGCAAGCGGGTTCCTCAGTGACAAGCGGCGGGGTGGCGCCTGTGGGGCCTTTGGTGGGATGTCGGGGTGGGATTTGTGGCACTTGGATGCCCCCAGCATGGCTTAGGTATGCTCGCTGTTGGCGACGACAAGTGAGAGGGTATACACCAAACAGCTTGGAAGCAAGCCGATTAAGTGGCACAGGGATGAAAATAAGGCTCCAACCATTTTGTTTTCATTTGTGAAAGTCCACAAACCGAACGGAAACGGTGAAAATATGTTTGAAAACTGTTTAAACTGTTTATAAATGGTATGGTCGGGTAACATTCTTGTACCTCTGTGCAACCTCTGTGAATGGATTCACAGTAGTGCTTGGGGCCACTTGATGGCTTCCAGAGTCTCATATCTATCTCCAACAACAATGCTGGGAGTTATTTAGGTCCTGAACAGACAAGTTTAGTTTCACCGAGATGCCCGGGGGCGGTCAGTTCTGGAGATATCTCATCAATCGAGTATCCACGGTGAGAGTTGAACATCTTGTGGTTAGTTCAAATGTTCAACTGTCTTGTTGTGCACCATAATTACAGCAGATGTTGGAAAAAATCGGTCACCAGGTGGTTTATCTCCACAACCATTTAAACTGTTTGTTTACTATCCATTTATCATTTACGCAGGTCCATAAAATAAACGGAAATAGAAACAGTTTTATCTGTTTAAAACATTTAAAAATGGAAATGGTTGGAGCCATAGATGAAAAATTCTCCCCAGCACTGCAGAATATCATGCACGGAAATTTTGGTAAGCACAATCCACTCACCAGTATACATATGATGCATAGGGCAGATTGACACCAGGCAGGGAATATGGGCAATGACGGCTGGCAATGGTGACAGTCAGAGGAGACAAACACTGAAACGGCGAACAAAGGTGGCATGCACGTGATTTGATGGTGGCAATCGAAAAAACGCAAGGCACGAACAAACAGCCGTGTTTTGACCTCTCTTTGTCTCCCACTCTCTCCACCAAGATCTGCAAGCATTTGTAGTCTTCCCTGGCCATCAGTGCTATTGCACCAGCAGTCCCAAGCTATGCAGGAAACAGTATCTTGTTTGACCTTCAAACTCGGGTTCACAACAGGTTTCGGTGTATACTGTGTCACCCAAGTGGCACTCGTGCCCAACGACACACGATACTCTTGGTAAGCACTCGCAGACAGCAACATATGAGTACTGTTTGTCAGATAGTGCAATGTCGCTGAAAGAGCTTCACAGGCTATACGGCTGATTCGGCTTGATTCGGCTTGACCGGGTTTATTGGCTTGACGCGCTGAATCGGCTTCACGGCCGCGGCTGAAATTTGGCTTATTGGAGTGAACGGGTGAACTGGATGAAACGGCTTAATTGGCTTAATTGTCAACACATATATTTGCCCGTCGTATGCTACAGACTCCTTGTACTGGTAGTAGAGGCTTTAAGCGGGTTAACCCACTTTAAGCCAGTGCTCGTCAAAACGTAGTTGGGTTAACCCAACGTAAACTTGTGACAGGGACTTCAGAATCGGATTTAGAGAATTGTTAGCAGTGGAAGCGACACAAGCACTGAGCAAGAGTCGGGTAGTTCCGGAACACGAAAGGTTCGGTTCGGTTGGATGGTCGGTCCAACAAGGTGAGTGGCGTAAGGATAGTATTGACCAGGCAATTAACTACAGACATCAAAGGGCTATATACTACTAGAAACGGGGGTTGACAGAATAGATGAATGTGATCAACAGGTCTTGGCATCGGAGAGTAAGAGTAAGGACAGTGGATCAAGGATAATCAGAAATATAGCAGGTGCGGAGCGTACCGGTACATCCGCCCTCCAGGTCGACGATGCACGGCGACCTAGACCTCGTCGTTGAAGTCTTGAATAAATATCTCGCGTGCGCCTTGAGTGCGATCCGGCATAAAGAAATGCTCAAGACCAGAATTCATCTTGAACAAAATTCCTGGCAGCTGAGTGGACCAGTTCAGGTACTCTGAATCAGTCTTTCCATGTTCATTCAGCAAGTCGGCGTCGGCGCAAGCCGCGCAATTTGGTTCCGCGGAGGTCGGCACGATAAGCGGTGACGGATCAACGGGATCTTCGCATGGCTGTGCATCCCTTCGCTCTTTTGCTCCCATGTCAGCGTTATACGCTGGTGTCGGTTTTAACTCTTCCCTCAATATCTTATGGATACTTCCCTCCATTGCGGATGTCAGGATCCCTGGCCCAAACAGCTGGCCATGGTCGTCTTTCGAGTTCTCGTCGACGGTGTCCAGTGCGCGAGCGGCAAGCTAATCAACTCGCAGGTCTTCCACAATGCGCAATCTCCGCTTCGTTGCACGCAAGTTTTGGTAGTTCATGGGCTCGGACTGACTACCGCTCATCAAGTTCTTCATCACCATCAATTACTTCAAGTGAAGATATGTCTGAATCCGAATCATTCTCGGAGTCGATATCGTTGCAAGGCTCATCGTAGAAGTTCCAGGAAGAGGCTTCGAAAAATTCCAGGGGATCCACCCCGCCCTCCTCGACTTCGAGAGGGATGTCAAAGAGCATGCTTCCGACGTGCAAAGTGCTCATTTCAGTGGAATCAATGCTCCCATACAGCGCATCGCGCGCGCTTAAGCTCTACTGTTCTGGGCCACCCACTCAGTTTACCTCATCGTACACACCTGGTCTCATTGGTTCAATCTTACAGCTCGGATCCTTGCTAATCTTGTCCAAGGGATATGGTAATATCTGAACCAGAGCTGACAAGGGCAGGTGGCCTACCTGCTCTATGTACCTGCTCCATGTGTGTTGCTCCAGGGGTGGTAGAATTTCTGATTCGCCGTTCTCAACACTTCATCAGTGCTCGCTTCCACACACGAGACTCGGTAGGACTCGGTAACTCTGCGGAGTCTGCGCACAATGTTGTTTAAATTGTGTTAAACGTTGTGCTAACCAAGTGCTAACCTTATAATTTAACTACGATTGCCACCCGAAGCTTGTTCAATTTGTCCTATGCAGTAATTTCAGCTAACTTGACTTCTACTCGATTTCAGTACAATGTCGGAGCACCCAGAGCGGTTTTCGGTAACATTCAAAAGGAGTTCCACAAGACTCGATGTCCAAACTCTCAAAAATGTAATGCTCAATATTATGGGATCCCCAGGGTCAACATGAGAAACAATCATAGACTATGAGAGTCCCGGCTCAGTTATATAGTCCGCCATAGACCCCATAGCCCATCATAAACCCCGGGTAAGATGGAAAGACCACGATAGACCGCGAGAGACCATTATAATGTCCGCTTGTACTTCATAGCATTTCAGATTTTCCTGATGCGGCAATCTCCAGCGAGGCGGCCCTGTGGCTATCCATCCTCTGAATGCAGTGAGTGAGAGCCGACTACATCGGCACAGACCTATGTGCCTGTGTTCCTTACCAGAGCGGTTGCCACAGGTGTATATATATATATATATTGGTGATGTCCACAAATATTTCCACAACCTCGCCCCTGGTTCCCTCTTGTGGGTGCCGTAAATGCAGACAGTGCCCAGGTACCAGGACATCACATTTGCAAAGTTTGGGACGAGTGGCTCAAATAGCTAGCTGTCAGTAGGCTCTACCTCCGTCCAACATGTATATATATTGGTGATTTCCACAGATATTTCCAGTATTACACATTACAGCGCCTTGTATTATGCAAGTGGCCCACTAGGCAGTCGCTGATAATACCCACGTTCCCCTCATTCCCAGATGAAATCTTTGAATTTTGAATCACGTCCTGCTACTTGGTGATAAAGGGAAAGGCCGTATTTTCTCTCAAACACGGCTCTTGGGCCGTGGATGGCGTCCAAGTGCCGTGTTTCATCCGAAGGGCCGTGTTTCCCGATTAGGCGTGCGGGCCGCGTGTCGTCGATCCCAGCCTTCGCGGGCTCCTCCAGGGCGGATATACTTATTCCTATGTGACGGAGAATCGGAACCACTGTTCGTGCGCATAGGTGTAAATTCACGTGAGTTGGCGCCGGATCGTCCATACCAGGAACAGGCACGGTTGGACTGACGGAGGATACAATCAGATGCAATTATTCCAGAAAATGTGCGACCCTTGAAGTTGACTCGGACCTTGTACATGCCACCGCGCTGTCGCCCATCGTCAATCTAAGAGGTTCAGGATGATCATGAGTATCGATATGATATAGAAGAGGCGCATTAGTGCGTACGGCCGCATAAAAGTGAGTTATCGGTCCAATAAATATTGCTGTTGTATGAATCCTGGATAAGAGTCTCCTTGTACAGTATCTGCACATTCTGTTACCCTTGCAGGTTTCTCGATACTATCTGCTATATGCAGCCCGGGCATTATTACAATCGCGGTGAAACGGATTGACGGGTGGGCCTCACCTCCGCGACAAATTCCTTCTCGAAAGCGACCATCTCCTGATACGATCCGCCCGATTGGTCCAATCTTCATATTATGGTCAAGAATTAATGTATACAGCGCGCAGTAATACAACGGTTTTGTATTCGGATCGTTATTAAACACCTGCAACACCGGTGTCATGGTCCACCGACGACGCTAAGCCCGAATCGTTCACCTTCAGGGTGGGGTTCATCGCCCCGCTCAGCTCGCCGGTGGAGTAGGACACATCCCCCGCCGAGCGCGTCATCCCAGAGCGCTGCGGGGCAAAGTACACGCTGCTAAGCTGAATGGACTGGTGTCCGCTAGCGAGCGTCGGCAAGCTAAGTCCCTGGCCGCCGCCGCGCGTGAGTCCCAGCATTGTGTTGCGGTAGACGCGGCACGCCATCATGCTCGTCAGCGTTACGTTCGGGATGACCAGAAGCCCGTGGTACAGAGAGCTGCTGGTCGGGACATACACCAGCACCGTGGTGATGATGTTGGTCACCACCGTAACCCTGGGGATAGGGGAAGGATTGATTAGCCGGCGAGACAAGGCTGCAGAGACAGCGACGTACATGTAGTACATTTGCCCGTCAGTAAACAGGGATTTTGAGAACGCGGGCAAGCTTGCACCACTGAAAAGCTCCTTGACCTGATCTCCCCGCGTCTGCTCCGCGTGCGCGAAAGTTTGCGACCAGCCGGTAGGAGATGGCGAAGAAGACGATTGTGTCAGTGGATCGTTATTGTGACCCCAGACGATCCACCATGCGCACCGTGGCGCGCCAACGTGAGGCACTGCGGCGGGTCTCCGATCGAAGTTCCCCGGCCGCTGACGGGGACGGTTATCGACGTCGCCAGGACCGCGAGCCATAGGACTCCGAATATTCCAGTGACGACACGCGAGCCGCCGTATATTGCCCGGACACGGAAGAAGAACAGGAAGGCCGAGGATGACACGGTGATTGTGTAGAAGCTATTGAACGCGATGAAGGCGGTGTTGCATGCAGACAAAGGATATGCTAAATGGCATCAATGTCTGTGTTCGTGGCCATCAGCCAAATGCTCACTTGCGAACAACGTGAATCCCAGAGTGTAAACCAAAGAGGCGATTCTGCTCGCTTTCTGGTTAGCGAAGTGAGAGTGCCCATAATTAGTTCTGCTTTACCTGGACACCACATACGCCGCGGTTGCGGGGGACATTTTGTGTCTGAACAACAGTGAATAGTCGTTCCGTAAGTTGTTCAGGATATCCCAAACGAGGACCTAAACCACTGGTCAGCGAGGTAAACAAGGAAAGATATAGCGCGGTTTCGCACCGCAGCGGAGCCCGTAAACACATATGCCACAATCTGGAGTGGCCTTTGGAGAGAGGCCGGTATTTCTTGAGAGGTTCCCGACGACTGGGACATGCTGCGGCGGCTTCGCAGGGAGGTGAGGCGGGGACGACGCCAGGATGGGAGGACGCAGTCCGGATTTTGTCGCAGGGACATCGGCTGAGGTAACAAATTGGTGTCTGTCAGGTTCGGCTACCCCTCCCGTACGCCACACGAAACGAAACTATTAGGAGATGGTCTGATCTAATCTTAGAATGTTAGCTTTAACCCACTGTTTTCGGATCGAGATCTATGTAGGGCTCAAAATGCCACCCCCCCGCTCACCGTTGGCTCACCATTCAAAATCCATTAACTTCCAACCTGTCGTTCGCATTTCCGTGTCCCCCGCCCCGCCGCACTGGTCGACAGGTAGATAAAAGTTGCGCACATTCAATGGTATGTAACCGCGTTTGGCATGCTGGACCAGATAGCATCGGACAGCACAGGTCCGCAGCAGGATGAGATGTTCGGCTTTCGGGGCAAAAGTCAATATCCCTTTTGAAGATGGACGGTGATTGAAATGGTGTGAGACTGGTCACTGAGACACAAGGCCAAGGGGAGGGCGTAGGCTTCCCTCTCGATACTTGGGTATGGCCATTGAGAGGCATCACGAGTGCGTGTGCGCCACCCATGGCATTTGATCGCCGTTTGGTAATTTTTATACTGGACAGCCGTGTTGCAAGGGTCGCGCCTTGGTCTCGATGCCGAAGTCCGCTTTGCCGCAGCTCCGCAGACGGCGGCGTAGCCGTAGTAGTTACTTCTAGTCAGTTTCCCGCGACGTGATCGCAAGACTGCGTCCGTGAGCTCGGCTATGGGGGTGTAGGGAGGTCCAGGGGCAATAGTGTACGTTGCGCGTGTACACTTCATTACTCCCTGGAAACCGGCGTTCCTAAGTGGGGCCGGCCGTGTAATACTACCTACTTACCTACCTACCTACCCGGACACCTGGAGGGTCCTCTAGATAGGTATAAATTAGGGTTTGGCTAGGGCGGGCTTGTACGGCTTGGGCTTGGGTGTGGCTTGGCTTGTGCTCAATTACACCAAGCCTAAACACCATAGCTGGTGCTTCCATTAAGGCCCTTGGTGCTTCATGACTGTCAGGCACTCCCCTGGTGCCATCAAAAGTAACTTATGTAAATTAACTTGCCCTGCTAAAATTAACTTTACGGTACTTATGGCGGGGCAAGTTAATTTCACACGTAAAGTTAAGCGAAAGTTACTTATAAGTTATTTTCACCCCCTTTACTTGAGTTAACTTGTGGCGAAGTTGGAGGAGCTAGGCGGATTCCTTCGAGGTTGCTTGGCCATTTAATGGTCATATACCATGTGTGGGTGTCTGCAGCACCTGCTGAGTAGAAAGGCAGGTAGTCGCGACAGTGTAACCGAATTTCTTGAAATGGACCAGCTACTTCGTAGCTTTCCCAGACCCCGCGGAAGGCATTGATTCTCCATAACGGGATTATCCCACTCTCCATTATATGAATTGATTTCCCGTCGACCAGACTGGATTGGTATGATATCAAACGGACAATGACGGCATTCTCTGTTAAATACTCAGAGCTTGATTGAAATCACGTCACGATAGACGGGGTCCTGGGATCGAAAATATCTAAGTGGTTTATACACCCCCCGAGCATGATGCATGCTCAGAGAACACTGGCAGCGTGTGAGCTTGGAGTCATATCCCGATTCCCGTCTGTGACAGTGTTTGTACCTTCCAGAATTGCCTGTCAAGGGTTCTCCCAGGCCATCTGAATGCAAAAAATCTCCTTTGAATGAAGATTGAATGCATAATCAACTCCTAGGAGGTCCGCTACTTGCATTGTGGACTAACTTGGCGGCGTTTGATACCATCTGATGGGATACGTTACTTGTCGCAGGGTATTGATGCCATCTGATGGCATAAGTTACTTGTTTTGATCTAACTTGGCGGGCTAAGTGAACTAAGTAACTTACCGCTAAGTTAAGTATAAACTGAAGCAAGGTAAACTTATCATAGCTTTCAGTTACTTGATACCTGTTCTCCAGGTTTCATTGTGAGTGTCCTTCGAACCTGAACTTCATTCACCTGGAATGTCAAGGGATGTTCGATCCGATGCGATGGGCCCTGAATTGGCCCTGAACACTTCATTGATTATGGTCTCTCTCCCATCCCTTTTGCACAATCAGACACGGATTCCCCGCAGTACCCGCGCCATTGTCAATTCGTTCGAATCCTTGGTCCAGTCTTGATTAAATTTGCCAGAGGGAGCTTACCGACTCATGGAAAGTGGCCTCTGCACACAAAAGTCAAATTGCATCTTAGCAAACATCAGATTGCTCAATGAATTGCCATTCACGGCATCAAACTGCACCGGGTATCTGGCTACAAGCGGCGTGATTCAGTAAATATTAAATATTTTTTGGTTCATTAGATCTCTCATCTTCCAGAACATTGTGAGCACCGTGGCGAAGCACGGGTCACTGCTATTCCACTATAATGAACAATCATTGGGGCGTAATCCTCGGAGCTGTCGGCCCGGGCCCGTACTGAATTCCATTCGCATTTATTTGGTACCTGAAGGTTGCTTTGATCGTTTACCGAGAGTCATGGATGTGTCTTACACCATAGCACCATGTGTAGAGTAGTTAGATGTTACAGAACAATCTCCACCCCACTGAACCGTGATGATCTGGAAGGCGGACGGGATTCCTAGGGTAGCCGCCATAGCCGTGCGGGCGGAGTTTGAAATAAGTTAGATTCGCCACGCGTGGGAAAACTTAAGTTAACGTACCGCACGCATGCCGAAAGGGGCACGTAAAGTTAAAGTTATTTCACATAAGTTACTTTTCACGCACTCCCCTGTACGGCATCTCTCTCACATCCCTACCTTGCCTCTCACGGAAATTAACCCGCACAAAATATGCCGGATGTCGGAGGAGAATACACTCTGTGCCCTTCCTGCTGTTCCATCATTCTACGAACTGTTCCGTCATTCCACGAAACCTCGCAGACACGAACATCGAACATCTGATGGCTTGAATTCCTTCCGCTCAGTCATAAACAATTGGCAGTCACAGGTGCGTCACATTCGTCCGTGAGCTAGACGACCATATATTCTGCTTCTCACCTTCAACTAGGAAATCCCGATTCAAAGTGAGTAGGGCTTATAATAACCGAATCAAGTCAGCCATTGTCAGCTGGCCCAAGCCATTCCGCACGTGAGATCAAGACACTGCATGCATCCCGCAAGCCGGGCTAATTAGCTCGAGTTCAACGCAGTTGTCGTTAGCAATTAAATAGGCCTTCAAGTATTCTCCCCGCAGTTAATTCTGAACCGCCAGGTAGAACGTGACCGCTGAGGTGAGTCTAAGAAAGAAAACGAACTCGTTTAGGGTGAAATTTGAAGGGAGACTCAGACATTACTCATTTGTTGAAGTGGAGTGGTTGCTCTTCAAATACTTCACCCAACCGGTGGGACTACTTCCAAGCCATTGTGCGATGACACAAGCCATTTTAAACAAGCCGCCAATGCTCAACCCTCAAGCCTCGCTTCGCCCGACTCCGAGCCCAACTCGTGATATTGTTGCGATTGCTATGAGGTTGTATTCATTGTTTCCTGGAATTTGGAGAGTATTGACTCAACTCCGACGTTACGCGGCATGAGGTTAAATTTATTATTTCCCAGCAGGGCGAGGCCCGGCGAGCAGAAGCCTTTGGGCGGGGTTTGTGGCACGTGACACAGTCCATTCTGCCAACTTTAGCAAGTCCGAGTCGGTTCCAGCGTCAGAAGTCTGCTCTATTAGCCTGACAATACATCTCAGCTGCAAATATTAACTTTGAGCATTTGAAACTGCCAATTGACTGGGAGATGAGTGCATTTGCACAGGACATCACACTCATTTATCAACTTAACACAGGGCAGCCCTCAGGCAAAAACGATGGTTCGCTTGAGATGCGATGCATCCTAGGTATCTCAGTGTCCGCCCTTAAGGCCTTAAATCGAGGTTCGAGAATCCTTAAGGCCTTATTAAGGGCAAGGGCTTAAATATAAGGGTAGTTTAAGGGCTTAGATATATTTTCCCACGCCCCAGGCACCGCCGAAATCCCAGTGAACTATAGTTGGAACTTGTCAGAGCCAATCTCGACGGTGCCATACATCTTGTGGGACCGCCCTCTGCAGCCTCCGTCAGTGCCTACGGTAAAACCTCCTCCAGAGTCTTTAAATGCCCGGGAGCCTTCCACCACGCCGGTCGTAGTCGCTCCAATGCTGTCCAGCTGGTGGGACACGCAAGCCTTGCAGTACGTCTGTTTCACGGTATTTTTCGGATCCTCGGGGCAGAAATAATCCTTTAAAGACATGTCCGACGACGCGCAATGGCACGTGATAGCTTAAGGCCTTGTTAAGGCCTTAAAACTTAGCTGAAAATCCTTAAGGCCTTATTTAAGGTCTTAATTAAGGCCTTAAACTTTTAAGGCTTAGCCCTTCGGGCGAACACTGAGGTATCTAGCGTTCAGTTGGCCCTGAGAAGTTCGCCTGGCGAACAATGTTGCCCCCCATCGAAAAAGTTCAACACAAGCGGCTATCAATCCCTGGAACAAGTATGTAGGCCCACCAGAATTCTAGACGGTGTCCCACTGGCCATCGATAGCACTGCAGACCTATCGATTTTCCGCTTGAAGCAATAGAACAGTGTTTTCTCGCGAATTAAATATTGCATTACATGCAGGTTCAGCATTGAAAAGAGGGGGTTTGCCTCATTCTCTGGACATAGAATGGTAATCCAGTGCAAAGAAGATATATCGAGGGCAACAAGCCCCTAATTTATTGTACAATCGGTGTCGTAGTTCATGGTCGGGCCGGCCTTGCCGATGTATAAGCACTGCGACATGCAAAATGCGAGCAATAAACTTGATAGACCTCCAGTACAGACTCAGAGAATGCTATTGCGATACTCAGGATGAATAGATAGGCCACCGTGGGCTTGCAATATGCTCAAGCCACTCGTTTTATTTTGAGTTATGCCAAGCCGGCAAAATGGCTTGCAAGCCATTCGGCCGGGCTTGGGCTTGGGCTACCACCAAAATCCAAGCCCAAGCCAAAACAAGCCATTCTGCGCTGGTGCGAGACATTCGGCCAAGCGAAAAAGTGAACTCTGATATAAATAGTCTGCACTCACCAGTAGTTAGGCATTCTTGTCAACGACGGAGTTTTACCGACTCGACCTTCTCAAGTCTAAGTAAAACTCACCCGACTTGGATCATCGTATGCTACGACTTCCCTTCCAGGAACTCCATAGCCTCACATTTTTGTTGAGTCGATTTTTTTCTCATTCTTTGTGTTGACTCTTCAGTCGGATTGATCATCCGATTGAATTGGCTCAGGCGCATCGGTTATATTCACTACGTAAAAGACAGTAGTGAACATGCGCGAGAAGGTGTACACTTCAGTCGCGCTCGGTATCCGGACTTCCCCAGACAGCATTCTTGGGGAAGTAGCCAATGGAGAGGCCCCGCTCGAAGTTCTGAACGGCGGCGTTGTAGCGGAGGGCGAGCTTCGAGTTAGAAGCTCGCCGGCTGCGAATTTCGGCGCTGAAAAAAGTGCGGCAGATGCCTCGCTCAAGGTTAAGCTTTGCGGCATCGCAGTCGATGGCGGGTTAAACGAGAGCCCGACGACTGCAGTTCCAGGTGCAATGGACCGCGCACTGAAAGATTGGACCTCCCGATCAAGTGTTGCCCGGGAGGCGGCCAATATCAATGCCCCGCTCGATGATGAGCAGGGCGGCACAGCAGTCGAGGGCGGGTTTGACGCACTGAACCTGACAACCGCGATTTCCGGCGCACCAGGCGTCTTGGAAATGTCTGCATTTTGTGGATCTGGGGAAAAATCACCTTGCTATGGCAGTCTGGAAGCGCTATGGATTGCTATCATAGCGCTGCGTAGCGCCGTAGCAAGGTTATTTTCGTCCTGATGAGGCTGGGTTATTGACTCGCTTCAAAGCCTATCGGGCACTGATCAAACGACTGCTTTGATCTATTGATGCATAGGTACTGGCTCGAGTCTAGGTATATGTGTCCCATTGAGGGCTAGTAGAACGGGAAAGTCCAGAACCGACGGGCAAACACTGTTTTCGGGCTTGCAACGGATGGGATCAAAAGGAAAGTATGTCGTGGCTGGCAAATTGTGGCCCGTTTCGAACGCGCCGCCGGGGGTGAGTATGAGGGATATATGCATGCTGATCAGGCCGAAAGATGCATAAGAGGGAGAGGTTTAGGTGTGGAAAAAACCAGGGAGATCGAATGTCAAAAATGGGTACATGGCGGTCTCGTGTATTCGTATGGGGGTACTATACGGGCTATATAGTGTGCAATAATTCGGGCCTAAAACAAGAAACAGACACACATGTCAATTCGACAGCAGAAAATTTGACCCAGTTTGTCTCTGCTGTAAAGATGCCCAAAATTACGCACCATGTTTTGAGATGAAAAAGCGACACAACTTAGTTCCGGTTTCGTTCGGTCCTCTCTCATTAATTAATGCACCACCTGGCTATACTTCCAGTTCACAATGACTGGGTTAGCATGTAGATTAAAGCGGGGTCAGACCTTGTCCATCATTCTCATTTTATCATTTTCTCCGCTGTCCTTTTCTTCTCATCTCTGTGGTCAGCTGTCAGATGAAATCGGGATTGCAGGGGGGAAGCGTTCCCTGCGCCTTCATATTTTAATACATCAAATATCCTCTCCGAAGCTAATCATATATCCTATATAAGAAAAGAGCATGGCACCGCCACTAAATCACATGATACGTCACATTGAAGAGTCATGTGACCTCTCCGCCGTTCCCGCCCTGCTGCCGCTCCTCAACGCCTCAAGGCCTCAACATTAATGATAAGGACACTTTGCCTCTGCCCCTCATCTTACTCTCTGCTCCTTCTCATTCCAGGTTTGTTACTCCCTCTCTGCTCTCAATTCCTGACACCTCTTTAATGATTTCCACAGCTATACCCCTATCTGTCAACTACATTTCATTCAACTTCCCCCACCACTTTTCACTGTGCTTATGATCTTCTGTGTGTACCCACAATTGACTCTTCAGATTTAGCCCTACTAATTCCAAATCAGCTACAGCCTGGCCCTGAATGCAGGTACTTTCTATTTTCTTTGTATCAGTCTAACTTTTGCCGCTCTGAAACAGATTTGTGGTACTGACTTCTGTTACAGGTAGTTTATATTCATAGTCGAATGCTATGGCATTATTTTTCGCTATTTAATAGTAGTCCGTAGGCGAAAGTTTCGGTGCAGAACGAAGTTGGAAGTCTGAAGTGTGGATCACGGGTTGAGCCCGGACCGAGTCCTGTGGAATGCCCAGATTAGAAATCTGGCCCCTATCCGAGCCTTCTTTATCCACAAAAAGGGCATCCAAGAGCACAGGATACTTCAAAGAAAATCCTCATGCGGATAGCAAGATATTATTGACCTTGGGAAGTCTTCTCAGCAACGGATGAAATAATTTGGGTCTCATGCGCTGAACACTCATGGCTTTTTGTCATGTTATCTCTTCTTCTTTATATATACCATTGGTTTGAGGTACTTTCACTGCCCAATTTGAGGTATTAGTGTACATATACTATATTTGGGGCCTTATGCAACATCTCAGAGGGTCCCTCCGGGCGAGCAGAGGTGCAAGGCAATATTTCAATGCGTGAGAATAATCCTGTCACTGTCTTGCCGAGAATGCCGAGATCAATCGGACTTCGACTTCAGACTACCACTTTCGACGACCACTTTCCACACTTCCGACTTGGTACTTCAGGGAAAATATAGACTTCAGCCTAGAATCCACGGAAACAGCATTCGACTATGAATATTCTGCCAAAATTGATCCCATAAGTTTAGGTGTAGTTGATGGCCAAGTATATAAAAAACCCCGCAACTGAGAATTAACTGCAACGTGGCGCGCCGAAGGCACGGGTCTAAACTTGTCCTATACATGAAAAGACAACGGACACAGCCACTGGAATCACATGATAAAGTCACGTTTATCGCACGTGAATTCATCATGTGCCTTTTGCCTCGGAATCAGCCGTGTCTGTGGCGAACCCCGGGAACTCGGAATCTGCTGGGCGTTGGCGAAACTGAGACTTTGCTGTGTGTTGAAGACTCTGCGCGACGAAGTTGGGCCGAATATACTTGTTTCTTCTATAAACTGAGAATTAGCTGCAAACGTGGCGCGCCGAAGGCACGGGCCTAAACTTGTACTTTAAGAGACGAGGAGCACAGCTTTTTTTGATAATGTCAGGTGATTTTGTCACGTGTGAATACCCACGATTTCAGCCGTGCCTGTGGCGAACTGGGAAACTCGGAATCCGCCGGGCGTTGGCGAAACTGAGAGTCCACCGGGCTTCTCCGTGACGAAGGCACGGGTCGAATAAACTGGTGTACCTCTTATGAATGGTATGGTTCCCATGAAGTCACATGATTGATTCGAACCTTGCAGATAATAGCAAGGATAATTGAGCATCATCATCAGATTACCTTATGTTTTTTGAAAAGCTGGTGGGTACCAGGATATCTTCCTGTTTGCCTTGACTTCGACCTGTGTGTTTTTACCAGCCAGAAAATGAGGTGTGTGTTTTCATGGAGGAAGATGTGTTAACTTGCGCTCTTTTGCTACTGGTTCTCCCAACTTGAGTGTTTAAAGCTGCGGTGTGCATTAATTTAATTATTGCACAGTATATGTGCCATACCTCGTTACACGCGTGCAGGCTCCTTTCTTCATCGCCGCCGACCACCGGGGCGCTGTTCACCATGATCTTGGAGAGGGAGAAGATGGAGGTGCGTGCGTTCGACGCAGAGAAGAACATGGCCAAAAAGGAAAGAAGGAGAAACAAGGGAAAAGAGAAGAGAAGAGAATGGCACGCTCAGAGTTGCCTCGCGCCTTTATACGCCGTCGCAAATGCCGGCGCAGGCAACTCCCGACAACGAGCGATCGGAGACGCATTTTCGACTCGAAATTTCATTATAACAGATTGAAATAATGATCTCCCTGCCAAGCATCGCGTTAGCGCGACAGCATAGATACAGCACCTAGAGCCCGAAATAGGCTGGCGGACATACCATGTAAATAGACACGGCCGGCAGCGCGCCGCGGCGAGTGCGACTTGTGCGCCGTAATTGAAGAGGCGGAAGTGGCCATTGGCATAGTTTAAGATGCGGAAGTGCGCGATAATCTAGGCTGCGGAAGCGAAGGCGGCGAGGCGCAAGTGGCATTACACCCGCGCAGCTTGAGGTTGCATTTGAGATGCAGATTTGGGGAGGGAAGAGGGCATGCCGGCGAAGACAGCGGTGGCGACGAGGCGGCGCTGCGTGAGGTGCCAGACTTCGCACCGGCAGGACGTCGCCTGCGCGGACACTACGTGCGTCGTGTTCATGAAGCGCAGCGTCGCGCCGCTGGAGGACGTTCCAATATCAGCGTCAATATAACGAGCTACGGCGAGCTGGGCCGGGGAGGGGGAGGGAAGGGAAACGCACAGGGCGACGGGGGCATGGAACGTCGTGTTCAGACTCAGGCTGACGCCGGAGAGGCCGGGGCCGCCGCGCGCGTAGTCGAGCGTGGCGACGGCGGCGGAGACGCACTCGTCGATGACCGTGACGATCTGGTCCTGTGCGTTGAGACACCCTACGCGACGCGCGACGTCAGCGTGCCGATCACAGCGTCATAGGCATTAAGTTCGGCGCACTTCAGTGACCTCGACCTCGCACACCATCGTCAGCACCCTCGCCCCGCCCTCTTCGTCGTCCCCAAGCGGCCCCCGGCTCGAGCTCCGCCTTGCGCACGACCGTCCCACGTGTCAGAGCGCCGACGAAGCACCGCGGCGGCGCGTGGTAGATCTCCATCCACTTGACCGCCCACGCCTTCACCTCGCGCGGGGCGCCGCCTTCTATCCTTGCGAGGAGCGCGTCGGGGAGCGGCGTGCACAGGGTGCGCACCGTGGTGGGGTTGGTGCTGTCGAGCTGCATGGTGGGCGTCAAAGGGGGGTGAAGGAAGGAAGGGAAGGGCGAAGAAGGTTGATCGGGCCGGAGGTATCAACCAGCGAGCGTTTCATTGTGGAGCCATGAATCCCCAACAGAGGTGTTGGTCAATTTACGCGCAGAATGGCGACGAGAGTTAAGCCACCTGGAGTGAATATCGTCTGCGCATCCATCGGAGGCCGCCTACCAGCACCAAAGTGCCTACAATTTTCGGAGCAAAACGCAACAGAGGGTTCTGGAGGATACGCTCATGCTCATGTGGCCGTCCATGTTTCGGGGTGATGAAAATGCATATGCGTCAGAAGGTAGCAGGTAGTAGGTTGGCAGGTAGTCGGAAGGCCAGCGGACACGGTCTTCCATGGCCTTTTGTTCACAGTGTGGTACTCAATCCATTAATGCGACAAGAACCGTGGAACAAGAAACACGGCCGGCCCCGAGTCGAACAGCGTGGATATTGTCTTTGAGCGCAGCTCATCACTCATGTAACGTCGGTATGTGCCACACGGTTCCCGGCGTTGATGTCGGTTGACGGAGAATGAAGGAGGAATAAAGGAACGTTCGTTTGATCCCGGGTGCACTTCAAATTCATAACACATTTGGTGTCGGCCAAGAGGTACCCACCTCAGAAATTTGGCACACTAGGTATAAAAACTGACTTAAGCTCCTTGACCCCCCTCCCTCTCTCTTTACATAAGCATTCCATAAGCGCACGTGCCTACCAGAAGCGGTAATTTCGTTCAATTGTTCTCAGCATTGAAGTAATTATTCATCGCAGCGAAATAAAAAGAGTTCGGCACCTAAAAGTGCCCCTTATCTCCTGCCTAATACCTAGCACAACCCTTTTTACTAGCCCTTCCACCAGCATTTATACGGCACTCGTCATCATGTACCACTCGGATAGTTTTCAAGCCTGCACAACACAAATGAAACTTGGAAGAGATTGAGCTGTGTGCAGTGAGTCTGTAAACACAAATCTTGGAGCCACAAGCTCGGCCAGCACATTCAACCATTTCAATGTTACCAGTTCCAACCTCATCAGCAGTGATCTTGGTGGCGGGCACAGTATTTTCAGCCAATGTGGGAGGTCTACTGAGGTGTATGTGCTTGCCATCGATGTCGATCACATTGGAGTCGAATTCGGATGAGCCAAACTTGCTCCCCGAGTGCCCATGGCCACCCAAAGAAAGTCAAAAAAGATAGATTTTTTTTTATCATTGTCTGAAATGTGTTTTGAGGTGTCCCGCAACTTTTTCCAAAAAGTGAAAGAAGGATCTCAGACCCCCCCTCCCCTCTTACCTAATGTCTCGGCATTCTCCGGCGGGTACCCCTTGGTGTCGGCAGGCGCCATTGCAGTGCAGGAAAGTGAGCTAACCACTAGTCACTCCGGAAAGAAATACCCAGTAATGAATTGACATCGTCTAGATATCATACATCATTCAAGGAGGAGTTTTTCAATGTCCGCATGGGTAATTACGTAATCGTGCATTCTGACCACATCTGGAAAAAGTGGATCCACGACTCAAGGCTATGTAGTCTATGTACTCCTTGTACCCGCGTTGCATTTGACAGATGCTACAGGTGACTATAGAAGCCTTGGCTACAGAAGATTTTTCTGACGCAGATTAGCGCGCTAAAGACAAACTTTTGCGTGGGCGTCAATATGGTAGTTGCCGATCATCAGAGTGATCTCAGCCACCTAGCAGCGACGTGGAACTGTCACCAACAAACAGAGAGGGACAAGTGCTTGGTATGAATCGGTTCTTTCAAGGCTACAAGGCGGTTACAAGGGGTATACAACACAGCAAAGGATAGAGTGAGTGCGAGTCGCGACAAAAATTGATACATCAGGACCACTCGAAAAACTAAAATAGAAACACAGCTGTTGTGTGCCCCTTAATACACATAGCTATATGTGTGGCTCACTTAGGTACCCAAATGAACGAGCCATATGTGTAGGCAGACTCTGCTTACTGGGGTCGGCCGACGTAGACCGCGTCGTTGCCTACTGGGGCTCGGAATGCAGTGATCGCCCTCCGCTTTCCCTTTTTTGGGCGGCAGACCAGGCATCGGTGTAGCATTGAACAACATACACATATGCGGTCTCTTTTTGTTTCTCCGTAATGATTTTGGTCCTCCACGGTGGCTCACAAAACAGGTCGCAAAGCTTCGGAGAGGGCGCCCAAGTCGTTGCAACATACTGAGGAAACACAAGATCACCGGACCCTCAACGACTTCGCCCTCAGTCAGACTCCGATATTTAGCCAGTTGATAAGTTATGATTTTTCAAATGTTGTCTTTTCTTCACCACGTTGATATTTTTAGCCCCAATGACAAACAGAACGCACCTTGCCTACAAATTTGATTCTGTTGTCACCAGTGATCGGTGTCAGCCCTTACTTATATATCGCCTTCATATCACTGGAACATTCATCCCCTCCTCCCTTTCCCTCACGTAGGCCAGCCACGAGTCCAAACACACTGGTTGTCTTCGGTGCGTGCATCTAGGCAGGAATTCCCAGCACTCACTGTTTCGCGCGTCCAGGTGTAAATGAAGACTCCTTTTTTCTCGGTCACGGACGTCGACACACCTTCCAAGGTGTTCCACAGGATTTCGCCACGCAAGTTCAAGGCGTCGATTTGCCCGTCACACAAACGGGGTGGATTTCGTATGTGCGATCCATCGCGGTTCCTCTTCGGCCCTCAAGAGCCCTACAGATTTGATCCCTCTGGCACAAAATACATCGCATTGAATTACAACCGGAACCAGTGTACTTCCCCCGTGGCGTGCAACCATCATCACAATTTAACTCTGGGCCTCAGTCTACTATAGCTCCGACATTTCCCAGGACCTTATCGGCCATTTGAACTCAAACGGCGTCTCATTCGCTACTCTCGCCAGTGATGGCAACTACTTCATCAAACACAAGAATGGATGGAATGCGCGGCTTCCCCCCAAGCATTCAGAGAATTTAGGTGAACTCAAACGGCACGTGGCAAATTTTGACGGCATGATTCGAGGGGTAAGTAGTCCCCACCATCTCGCAGTGGTCGGTTAACTTATGACGAACCCAGCTTCTGTTTGGCCACGGACAGACTCACATCTTTTTTGCGGGAGGTTTCACCTCGGAGTTGAACGAGGAGACCGAGAACAATGCCGAGCATCCGCTCACCAAGGTACACCCTCTCAGAACTATTCCTCGCCATATCGAAAAAAAAAATCGCGGGTCCTGGCCGAATTTGGTGAAGGATGGTGTATCGAGCCGGGCTCGACACTCTGCCCCTACTCTGATCGCTACTTCTTTTTGAAATTCAAGAGGCCCAACGACACAGTTATACAGATGAGATGGTTTCTGCCTGAAGCCATGAGCCAGAAACTCGCCGAGCTACAGCAGTTGACCGAGTCCCCCGAAGATCAAATGTGTGCGGATGGTTTTCGGCGTTTGAGGGTGTCAGTCCGAATTAATGTTCTGTCCCCAGTTTTGAATGAGCTGCGCATGGCTGACAGGCAACGGCGACAAGCGGACAATGTGAGTACTTGATCGAACATGTAACGCTGGACTCGGAACTCAGGATGCGCGAAAATTACAGGATTTGGTGCTGCAGCAAATGGTAAGTCTACCTGGAGCTGGCCGACGCATAATTCAACTCATTTTCCCACAGAGACACATGGCTCAAATGAGTGCCAGGACCTCCCATATTCTGGTAGAATCCGCACATGCGATTAAAATGGCCACCGGGAACTACGTGGAGGTGCGAAGGTATTATCAGCGACTGCTTAGCGGGCCAAACTAGTTAGTGGGCCACTTGCATAATAGAACGCACTGTGATATAGAATCCCGGGATTTGGTCATTATAGGATGGAATATGACCTATCGCGACACTGTACTAATAAGCCCAATGGGTCTGGATTTGCACAATGGGTCTGGATTTTCGATTTTTCTCTCTCATTTCTTGCTCTTTCCCCCCGGAGTTTTTTGCAGAAGTTAGATATACTAGTATGCTATAACTGCATGAAATGTCTAAAGGATACGGCAAGAGGAAGGTATTGAAAATGAGTGGCCGAGCCATCAAATTTTGTGATGTTGAGAAAGGCATTGGTCTCCTGGCCTCGCAGCTCACCTCAGACCTCCGGAAAATTTTGAGGGGCAATTTATATCACATAGAAGTCATTATGCCTCTTCAAATTATTTCTCCGGGACGTTGTTCTGGTGCTTTGGAGGCGAGGGTTCAGTTGTGACACAATGTCACAATTGATTTGGCTGATTGATTTGTCACGCACTCGCCGCCCTCCTTTCCAAAGCACCGCAATAGCACCCCGGAAAAATAATCTGAAGAGACAGAAAGTTTAATATATGATATAAAGTGCCCCTCAGAATTTTCCGGAGGTCTGAGGTGAGCTGCGAGGCCAGGAGACCAATGCCTTTCTCAACATCACAAAATTTGATGGCTCGGCCACTCATTCTCAATACCTTCCTCTTGCCGTATCCCTTAGACATTTCATATAGTTATAGCATACTAGTATATCTAACTGCTGCAAAAAACTCCAGGGGGAAAGAGCAAGAAATGAGAGAGAAAAATCGAAAATCCAGACCCATTGTGCAAATCCAGACCCATTGGGCTTAATAGTATGTCAAATTTCGGGGCAGAGTGATGCGGCGATCAAAAAGTTATGAGAGATTCTCGATCAAGATGCCGGTGTGTGAACATCATTTCTTATCTCCGAACGGCCCTAGCGCTCGTCTTTGGCTTGTTTCTTCACCAATTCTTCGCCGATTGACAAGTTTTTGGGCTCGTTCGCATCCCTTGATTTGAATTAATGACTCCACACCATACTATATGTGACGACGATTCTCCCTCGCCTCTTGGACCCTTCAAGATCATCTCGACCTGATCCTGAGCGGCACAATCCAGCCACCTATAGCGATCCACCGGTCATGGGTTAGGACTTGGAACTTGGTTGTTGCATTTGATACCACTATCCCACTATTATCCAACGTCGAGTTGGCTTTTTGCTGCCCGACTTTCTGTTCACGTTGGGCTACCACTCTAAACCACCGAATTTCAGTTGCACATAAAGATGAATTTTGTTAGACAGGTTATGGGTATGTGGGGGTCGTCCTTTGCATTTAAGTATGTCTTAATACTTCCCATGGAGCCGTATATGTCTTGATTTTGGGCTTCGTTGCACTCTGTCTTTCAGAAGGTAGGCCATTCCGTCCGGACAGCAATCTCACCCATCATAGATGGCTGGAAAGGCAAATAGTTATGGTCCCAATACATGTCAGATTTGCAGTTTGAGTGTACCCAATAATGTAGCCCTATCCACTAAATGATTTGGAATGCACTGGGGTGAATAGTACGGGTGTGCACAAACGATTTGGCCGGGTGGCCCACTAAGCCGTTTATTCCCCTTTTGAGATACCGCCGGAAATAAAATTCGGCAGGCCATAGAATGCAAATATAAATTCTCAAAAAATATCTCAGCTCACACATAGGATGTATACCTTCGTTGATGAGCCCATATACCTGTATCCATTTGACTCTCTGTACGGGCTCGAGGACAAAAATGGTAAGGTGGCCCGGTAACCAGTCTCAGATAATACTGATTAGGTGGCGTTTGAAGTGCTTCATGGATATTCGACTTGCTGCTTACCTTACGACTAGTTTCAGATTAGGGGACTCCTCTATTGTACGTCCTGTGTATAAGGTAGATAATGCCAAGGTTGAGTTCTGAGTATGCAAAAAGAAAAGTGCCACGGTTTCTTATCGCCCGATTGAATTTCGAGGGAAATCCCAGGGCCTCGCGATTGTGTCGACGAAAGAACAGTGCATCGCAGAAGACTGAATGACACCGAACCCAGGGAGAATCTTCACATCGGGAAAGTAGACCATCGTGCAACCGCAAGTGCGGCCACGGAGGCAACCGGCAGTCCGCGATTCAACTCCCCACGTCCGAATTGGGTTACATTACCGAGACCGGTTTCTCCCGAGCCAAACTGCAGATTCAATGATTTCTTGCAAGTCTTCCAGCCTCAATTCATTTAGCGCCTTGCCGAGATACGATTTCAATATTAATAGCACCGTAGCTATACAGGATATATGTGGGGATCCTTCTACATACATTAACAAGTGACACAGACCGCGTAACAGAGAAAAAGAAGAACAAGCCCAACCCACTTGGAATCAAACAGCCGTCGTTACTGGGGTGCCACCCAAGCTCGACGTAACTGTGACTGAGGAGGGCTTGCCTTTGGTGGATATGGCGAGGGTAAACTGCCCGTTGGCGAGTTTCGTCATCGCCTGCGGTGACACATTATCTACGCCGGTGATGGCCATGAAGAGTTGCGCGGCAGGGTTATTCGAAGACGCGACAACCGTGGTTGTGGTCTGACCCTTCTGGTTTCTGCTGGTCGCGGAAACGATGGTGATGATATCCTTCACCGTTGGTGGTGGGCTTGGCGTGGAGCTTGGGGTCGTCGTCGGTTTCGTGGAGGTAACCGCCGAAGCAGGAGGACACGAGATGGTGGCAGGTACAGGGTTACCGGGCCAGGGAGATAGTTGGCCGACGATGGTCGGGCTGGGGAGCGGTGCGGCCAGATTATTACCGAATTCGAGTGGCCCAGATCCCAGAGCGAGAAATGGAATCACGTCGAATTGATTTGGTACCTCCCGAATGTGATTAGCTCCGGGAAGACGAATTCAAAGAGATTGGGTACCTCGTTGGCGCCGAATGCAATTAGCTCCGGGAAGATGAATTCGAAGATAGGTTGGGTGAATTGACCGGCGACGATCCCTCTGGGTCCCTACAGGAATGTGTCAGTTTACCATTCAGAGCGAACCACACGAAAAGCGTACAGGGGAAGTTCCGCTGGTGTAACGGAAGCCAACTTCGCGGGTTGCCGGGCTCGCATCGACCTTTCCGAGACGGTAATCAATCTTCCCTACGGGAGCGACACCGCTCCCCTGAGCTATGACAAGCTGTCGTTCCGACTCCTCGCCCGTGCAGGGATCGACGTCGATTGCAAACCACTCGACAGTTGTGGTAGCATCTGTTCTCAAATGAGGTTTTTATGCCAACTTCCAGAGGGAATTCACTTACCAGTTGCAAATGCCACGGCCCTAGGAGAGAAGGAGAAAGCTTTATTTCGATAGTCGCTATGAGGAATATTCAGGGTCTTACCTCGTTTCGCCTGTCTCGAGATTTGGATTGGGGTCGATAATGCCATAATTCGCACTCTCCACAGTGAGATACGCCGGTTTGGTTCCAGGAGCAGTGCGAATTCCCAAATTGGCCTCCAGTGAGTACAGCGCAAGAACCTATAGGGAGTCAGTTTCACCAACGTGAACGAAAATCGGGTTCACATACGCCCTCCAGCGTTTTGATGCCGCTGAATATGATGTAGTCTCCGACGGCCAGAGGCGCCATTATACGGGGGTCGAGTCCGCCGGCAACGACCCGGGCAGGATCGGGGTACGTGCTGCGAGCGTGTAAGGATATGCGACGAGCGTGTGTCTCCTGCACTCACAACGTGGACAGGTAATTTCCCTGGGTGTCCACTGGGCGATTCGTCAAAGGACATTCGGGATCAGTGCTATTGCGGGGAATGCAAACGGGGAAACCCTGTAAGGAATTTGAACAACATTATCGTGGAGGGCTGCAATGATCCAATCACATACGGTAGAAGCGCGGACAGATGGATTGTCGGGATCCACCGACCATAACGGGTTTGCAGTATATGCGTGCCCATAGCGCCCCAACGGCTGCGGAGATTATAATCAATGAGATACAGGAGTGAGAATTACAAGGAACGCACATCATTGAGCACACATTCCACGACATTATCAACGAAGAAATGGCCGGTGGTGAAGTTGATCGAGGTGATGAAACCTGTGAGGGATTGGGTTGCCTCTTGGAAGATGTAAACCAGCCCTGCGATGTGCTGGCCCGAGACGATGTTGCCAAAAACCTGGAGGTTGGAAGCTTGCATCAGGGTACTGGGCAGTTGAAAGTCACACAGAACTTACCGTAGCCTCCCAGGAGACACTCCCGAGCAACGGCAAGTTGGGTTGCCCGTTTACGAAGAGCTCTGACCAGGCGACTGTAATAGAGGGTAAAGTGACAAGGGTATTCTGGCGACTTCATTGAAAACTGTGAACGAAAAGAATGCTCAAGTACTGACCTTGGGAATGATGATTTTAAAACCGTTGACGGCAAGTGTACCACCGGCCAATGGGCCCGCTGTGGTATTCAGCGTCATGCTGGGAGCCCGTCAGCTGCGTCGGCTGGTAAGGGCAGGGACACATGCCCATCGATGGTCCCGATGTAGTTGAAGGGAGCCGGGTCATATGCAATCGCTTTCTGGGCATAGACAGCGCTGGAGAGAACAAGCAATGGTAGCGCCTGCCGAAAGAGGGCGCCGAGGAAAGGAACCATGGTTGGGTGAAGTGGGGAACTTGACATGGACCAGCCACGTCCTCTTTATACTGTGCAGGCCATTTGATAAAGGGGACGTAGACGGAAGGCGCGGGGGCTGTCAGGTCCCATCAGCGCTGCAACTCGAAGACACACGGCCGATCTACCCCGTTTCCGGGTATAAGGGAATGTCATCCATTCAATGAATCTATTCTGAGACTAGTGATTTCGAGAGGGAACCATATAGAAATATGTTGCAGGGTGGATGTCGGACAAGTAGGAAGGCTGTTCAAATCTTAGGGATCTGGGATTTGAAGACGCGTTCTAGCGTCATGCTCAACAGAAGAAAATTGAGCTACATATACGACGGGGGAAAGTGGTAATGCATCTGACGCACTAACGACGTGCGATGTCAATGTCGACAGCGTCACAGACGCGAATCACGTCTCCGCGTATCACCTTGGCGCGCGATCAAAGGGGGCGCAACAATGCATATGTACTTGATAGACTGAGGAGGATGTTCATGGTGACGAGAGGTTCAGGCGTGGCAGGCTAGGGTGGGGTGAGACACACCGAAGTGGAACAAGAGACGAACGCACGTGGACACGGGCCAGCCGCACGCTTCGCCGGAGTAGAATCGTACGCGCATTACTTGCGCGTCACTTAAATTGCAGAACGGCTTGGCGTGCATGGTACACCGTACAGGCAAGCTCTGAAGAGGCGGCGGCGGAACGGTGTTGGATGAGACAACGTCGGACCGTCGTCTGTGGGCATAGAGTGCCGCGGGAGCGAGGTGGAGTCCGTTACTACGTCCTTCGGCGCTGGTGCGCGTGCTGCTGTGGTATGTCTCGCGTAACCATGCCTTTGAAACGTCACGGTGAGGGCGAGTGCGGATTTTCATGACGGCTTCGCTCGACGGGGCTACCGTTCCACAAGGAGCATGTTGACAAGAAATGGTGTTGTGGTTCAATAGAAAGGAGGAGCGTGAGATGTTCTTGGCAAAAACAGCGTACGAAACGTCGTTCGGCCATCGGCCCGAGACCCATCACTCCATGATGGAACTTTCAAATCGGACGCGGCGCGCACTGGGAGCACGAGGCTTTTATCTTGGATGTACGTTTCCGCAGAGGCATGTTCACGAAGGTCGAGATATGGCTTTGATAGAGACCATTCAGAGTATTCGGGCTTCTCGGGCTTCAATCTATAGGTTATATATGCCGGCCATTACACTCATTACCTATGTACTAACTCGATTTTAATGTAATTCTCCCGATGCTGAGCTGCATAATGATCGCCTGCAGCCAGGAGTTGGAAATAACCCGAACGGTGCGAGTGTCCTGAATTTTCTAATGACAAGGTCATCATACTTAAATTCCCACCCTGAGCGTGTCGATTGAGGTCTGTTGCACTCGCATACACCCTAGAGGGAAACGGTCGGCGTTAGGGCGTCGTTGTATGATCGCAGGCCACGGTTAACCACGTGACCGCGTCGCCGTGGCTTGCCATTGCACCGCTGAACAGGAGAGAAATCTTACCTATCCCTATGCGTCGGCCAATTCCCGTGGTTGAATTTGCGGCACAATTCAATGGCCCTGACTAAGTATACGCACCAAAGCCCGATATGTCCATTCCAATGCCATATCTCGGCTTTCTTATACATCCCTAGCTTAACTAGAGTACTGCCGCGTAGCCATTATGGCCAGGTACGACTTCCATAGAAATTCAGTTCAGTTCAGTTATACCGCTGCAGTATCGTACACTCACTAGCATTTCATATCCCAGAAAGAATTTTGACCCCAATAAATGTGTTGGGTGGATAATTGACTCAGCGATTACGGCAACTTCGGTCAGATAAAGGTGTCGCAAGGTAGAGTGTCGCAGAAACTGACCACTTTCAGACACTTCTGTTGGCTGTTATAAAACTCATCAAAGTGTCGTGTTCAGGCAGATTAAGCAATAAAAGTGTCGCAAAGTTTGAAAAAGATGGCGGTCAAAATGTGCATTTTGACTGCCATATACATCAGAAAGTGGTCAGTTCCCGCGACACTTTTATTGACGGAATCTGATTTGCTACACCATTAACCCCACAATCAGATTGCCGACATTTTGTTACGGAACCCAGCGAAGTCGATCCTTCCGTAATTAATGGTCAGTTTCCGCGACACTTTCATTTAACGGAATCTGATTCGTGTTACTTTATTGACCGAAGTCAGCCTTTGTTACGGAACTCAAGTCGCGACACTTTTATGACCAAATCCTTTCGACACTTTTAATACGAGGTCAGAAATACCCCCCCCCCCTGGAAATGCATCGTAGGGATGTACGGTATTGTAGCGGTATAATAGTTATGTACAGCCCATAGAAGCCGAAAAGAGAGAAATGATTCCGGTGGTATGGCGCAGAGAAGAGTGACAGAATGCGATATGAGATGACAAAGGATGTTCCAGAAATGGCGATGGGAACAAACATGATGGATTGGTGAATGAATCATGGACGAATGGGAGGCAGGCACCAGTCGGGGGAAAGATAGCTGGTGGATACGTAAGGTAATTCGGCGTCCGAGGGACTCGCAGGCAATTGAGTGGGGATATGAATGGGGTGATGAAGAGGGTGAACAAGTCAAATAAAGATCGGGTGGTGCCAGTGGAATAACTAGGGGCGCAGCGAAAGGGAATAGGAACGAGCGAGAGCAGGAGCAGGAACAAGAGCAAACACATGGGACAAGGCAAGAGGGGCAGGCAACGAGACGACGAGATTCAGAGTTACTCGCCTGCGCCCACCGATACACTCTCGCGTGCTACACTCGATGACATTCCCTTCGACAAGTCAGAATCCGAAACGAATTGGTATTGGCTTGCGCGTCGACTGGGGGTAGATCTACGAGGCCGACGGAAATGAGCGGTACGACTGGAACAGGGGAAAGGGGAGGAGCTGGGAAGGTTGAGTTAGATGCCATAGTACCTTTGAACATCGAATGGTGCAACTAGGAGTTGAGCTTTGAAGATTGTGGTGGGAAGACCCGGACAGACTGGGATCCTTCCACATCGCTACTGATGCGCAAATCGGACACAACAGCGCTTGCATCTTCTTCCTCGCCGGAACCAATTGGCAGCGCCGGGCTCTCAGCTCACTAGATCTCACTGGTCATGATTGGGGCTGCGTAGACGTGTTCATCGCGAAGTGGAGGTCTGGCGAAATCGATTGTGCGTAGTGTGCTATGGCTGAGATGTTGGCCCAATCTCTCATTTTGGCATACACACATCCAGGTGGCGCTTTCTATTTATCAAGTTTGGTTTCTCGCGGACATCCTCTGCGCGTGCAGAGCAGAATTAGCTTTCGTTCTCCATCAGGTAACCTTGCAAAGCTGTTCCAGCCACACAATTGCTTAAATGCGCCATATGCCCCCCTCGAGATGTGTAAACTCCCATTTCTTCTGTAAACCCCCTGTTGCCCCGGATGTTTGACGAAGTTCAATGTGGGAATCACAAGCTTGGCCATGCGGTCCACTCCCTTGGCACCATGCGGTTCACTCTTTCCTTCCATGGTCGCAATATTTTCTATTCAATTCCGACCCACATACTTCTCCGTTGACCCACACATTTCTCCATGCTTAGTGTGCTTTTATCTATCCCCTTATATTTTTCCCTACATATAAAAAGCTAGTGTACTTGTGGTATTTACCTCACTGGTTTGCCTCACAATTACTTCTTGCTTGCAAACTTTCCTTCTGAGCAAATTCTACACTCAAAGTCTAACTCCTGCACCTGGAATGCACCACACCACTTCCGGCTGTGTTCTCTTCCCTTTGCCCAGTAGTTTCGTAGTACGATATTTTTCGTCTTCTCGCCTTTACCCTCGGCCGTTAGCCTCATTCGGCTTGAGAGGCGGTGCACAAGGCACATAAACAAGTGACGGAACTTGGTTTACTATTACAGTGTTTAGACTTTTAAGTTAAACCCTCTGTGTAGGTTACCGAGCCGTTAGGAAACGGAGGATTCTATCGAGGTCACAAAACAAACGCAGTACGAAAATCATCCATATCCCCCTAGCCGGTGTCTCGGCTTCTCCGACGGGTATCCCGTAGTACGTCGCCCGGCGGCATTTCGGCACGAACCTATCAAAAAGGAGGCAAAAAAGATTCTTCTCACACCATGCCCTCGCTCATCACTGTCCGCGCATCCAACGCCGCATACAAGCCCACCTACCTCCCCGTCGGAGTCTTCCTCGGCGGCACCTCCGGCATCGGGCGCGGCACAGCAGAGGCGTTCGCGCGGCACACCAACGGGCTCGCGCACATCATCCTCGTCGGGCGCAACGCCGCCGCCGCCCACTCCATCCTCGCGTCCTTTCCCAAACCAGCCCCTGGTTCAACCTCCCTGCCATGGAAACACGAGTTCGTGGAATGCGATGCGTCTCTCGTGCGGACCGCCCACGCTACCGCTGCGGCGCTCGCCGCGCGCCCCGATCTTCCGCGCCTGCACTTTCTCGTCCTGACCGCGGGGTACGTTAGCTTGGGTGGGAGGGAGGATACGGAAGAGGGCCTCGACCGTATGCTCGTACTGAAATACTACTCGCGGTGGGCGTTCATAGAGGGGTTGTTACCTGCGCTGCGACGCGCGCGGGAGGCGGGGGAGCCGGCAGGGATGATGACGGTGCTGGGCGCGGGGAGGGGGCAAAAGGTCGATCTGGATAATCTTGGATATACGGGGGAAGGCGGGACGTACACAGATCTCATGCTCGAGGTGCGCCTGCCTGCTGTATTTCGATCCGCCCAAATCCCTGTCTCCGGCGTTTTTGTCTGATGCTGTACCCAGGAACTCGCAGCCCGAAACCCGACCATGTCGTTCACCCACACCTTCCCCGGCTGGGTCAAGACGCCCCTCTTCGACTTCCCGAACCCCGCCGTGCGCCTCCTCGTGAAACCTGTCCTCTGGCTTCGAGGTAAGAGCACGGCGGACGCGGGGGAGTATCAGCTTTATGGACTATTGAATGCCAAGGTGCGTTGTGGTATAACGCCATCTTTTCGAACTGCCTTTTTCCTACACCACGATGGGTTGCTCACTGCCAATGCCAAGGCCGGAGCGAGTCGGCGGGGCGAGCACGGCGAGGAGATGGCTGAAGAGCCCGCGTATGGACGGGGTGAGAGCGACGCGTCGAGGAGGGTGTGGGCGCATACGGAGGAGGTCGTGAAGGCGTGTGCGCGCGTATGAGGCCGAGGGCAACAGGGTCAGCGGTACAGAAAAATTAAGCATACTCACTTGCATTCGCTGGACGCTCGACTTTATGGTGGCCCACTTGGCGGCTGAGAAGGAGGGCATGAAACCTGCGTTTGATTGCGTACCCTGAGTAGCACAATCCCCCGAATCATAATCCTGAGCCCTTCGATCCAGTGTTTAACTTGAGTCTTATAAAAACAAAGTGCCACCTGAATTGTCTAAGTGGTAGACCCCGGGCGAGGGACGGGTACAGGTACGGGCTGGGGACGTCCTGCGTACCTCCTGCGGCAGTCGATCGAATAAACGCAGACAGACACGGATGATTGAACCCTGGAACGCGGTAAACGGAAGACAGGAAAGAGAGGAGAGTGGCATATGCCTTTGGGGGTCCGATATTTATGCGGACAGATATGCCCCCAAAATGGCCTATATGTTCGAGCAAAATGCTGACCTTTCAGGTCGAAAATTTCACCCTAGTCGGATCCAAATGGGTGACGGAAGTAGCCGGTCGGAGCTGATGTCCGATCCACTGTCAGTGGGACGGGTCGGGCACTTGGGCTCGGCCCAGGCGCACGCTGAGCTTGCAAGGCGACGAGAAATTCCCCCAACGCGACCAGTGTTTCTAAGCAACACCTTCTCCTCTTTTTTTCGAGGCGTTCAGTGTCAGTGTGCAGGCTGTATTTTAGAATACAGTGAAGTGTTCAAGTTCAGTGAGCTTACATGTTCAAAATCTTCACTGTTCTCAATTTATCAACCCATTCGAGATGATTTTTGAATACAGTGTGGACGGAAACCTGCCTGCTGGAGGTTTGATCCCTTGTGCGGACGGGAAGGCGTCGCCCAGAGGTTCGAGACGTTTCGCTGACGTGTTTCGGGCTAGAAAATGACTTACCTGATCACAATGCGTACGGATCTTGACAAAAAAGCCATGTACACAAACGGCCAAAATCTGGCAGAACTGATCGGACCTCCAAGGGCATATGCCACTCTCCTGGAAAGAGATGTGTTGGAATGATTGGGTTGGTAAGAAACATTAGATTAGAAGGGAAATGGGGAGAACACTTGCCGCAAATACGATATACTGCAGTTCAAACTGTTTAAACAAGCCGAGTCGAACTGGCGCAAATCAAGGAAGAAGAAAGGAGGAGGCGTGATTATGAGCGGCGGTGAAGGTGGGGTGAGAGCTGGATGTAAGCAGGAGCTGGATTCGAGCGGGGGAAGGAAGGAAAGAAAGAGGAACAAGAATCTTGGAGCAGCGCCGCGAGAGTCGACCGGACGCTCGGGCTCGGATTCCGTAGGGATGGGGGGAGCAAGGGTGAAGCTTTCCAAGGCGCATACGTAGGCATAGATAGTCTGCTATAGTCCGCTCCAGGGCGCCGGCATCGGCTGGGTGGTGACGAGGAGGGCCGGCGACTCGGAGGCGCGAAAACGCCGACGCTAGGCAAGGGCGGGCAGCATCACATGTTTCAGCGCGGCGTCCGTTGCGCCACCGGCTACTTCCGGTCCGGTCAACCTCGAGTCCTTCTAAATTCTAATCTCCCGTCCTTCCTTCTTGCCTCGTCGCAATCACACTAATCTACCTACGCACGGTCGCACGCACGCACCCGCCCGCCCCCATGCCGCTCGACGCCATCAACGCAGCCATGATGCGCATCCTGCGCACGCCGCTCCCCGACGCGCTCCTCGCGCGCATAGAAGGCAGCGCTCCAAACGAGGTGAAGGCGTGGGCGGTCAAGTGGATGCAGATCTACCACGCGCCGCCACGCTGCTTCGTCGGCGCGCTGACGCGCGGGACGGTGGTGAGCAAGGTGGAATTCGGGGCGGGGCCGCTTGGGGATAAGGGCGAGGAGCGAGAGGGAGAGGGCGCAGGGAGGGTGTTGACGATGGTGTGCGAGGCGGAGGTGACGGAGGGTGCGCAGATTACGTGGCATGATCGGCGCGCTGACAGACTGGCTTCCATAGGGTGTCTGAACGCGCAGGCGCAGCTCGCGACGGCGTGGATCGTCACGGTCATCGACGAGTGCGTCTCCGCCGCCGTCGCGGCGCTCGACTACGCGCGCGGCGGCCCCGGCATGTCCGGCGTCAGCCTGAGTCTGAACACGACCTTCCACGCGCCCGTCGAGCTGTGCGTCCTTCCCCTCCACCCCTCCCCCTACTTGCTGCATTTTGACTTCGTCTACACAGAGGCGCGAGGCTGCGCTTCGTGAACACGACGCACGCCGTGTCCGCGCAGGCGACGGCCTGCCGGTGCGAGGTGCGCGCGCTCGCTCCTCCCCCCGCCGTTCATTCCTCGCTCAGCTGGCTGACCAGGTCTGGGACCTCACGCAAAAGCGGCTCGTCGCGACCGCCGTCTTCGCCGGCATGCCGTCCTCCCTCCCCAAATCGGCATCTCAAATTCAACCTCGAGCTGCGCGATTGTGATGCGGCGCGGCGCGCGCTTGTCCCATCAGTTCCACCGCCTCTCCCTTCCTCGCCCCCACAGTGCGTGCGCCGGCCATTCCATTTGTGTGCTGCGTACTGCTCCCTGCCTCCGGACTCGTCGACGCGGCGGGGATTTTGTCTGCGTACATGGTTCCTGTGATTTTTCCTTATCTAGATGGTACGTCCCGCGCCCCCTCGACACGATGATCGTGACTGATGCGCTGGCAGGGATATATTTACTCCAATATATTATTATACTGTTGAATCAACGTGCGCCTCCGAGTCCGCGTTCGACTCGCGCTCCGTCTCGGAAAGCACGTCACCTGCCGTCGTCAACGCCACTCGGTGTGCAGCCCTCCGGATATCGAGGATCCTGCGACCAGTGCGAGTGCGATGGAGCGCACAGATTTCGATGGCAGTTCAAACGCTTCAAGACGGCGTGCGCCTCCAAATCCAGCGTACCTCGTCCAGATCTACCGAAATCCGCATGCGTACCTGAAGGCAGGCGCACCGCGCAGCCTGTGTCGACGATTCAATTCTGCGCTGCGCCGGCGATTCCCAAAGGGTACGCTCATCGCTCGCTCGCGGATGCAAAATGCGGATTGATATCCTCAGGGACCTACATACATATCTATCTCCCACGATTTCTTTTCCTTTTCTTTTCTTGCCGCCCGCCCGCAGCGAGTCTGCGCCTCCGTTCCGAATTGAGTGGGTTCGCCTTTTCTCCCTTCTTACTGTTCTCCTGCCCGGTGTTGCTTGCTTCCTCACGTCTGGTTCTCCTGACATCGTCGCCGCAACTCGTGATAAGCGCGTGTGTCCCTCCCAGCGCTGCAACTCCTATTCCGAAGTTCTCCACTTGCGGGTCGGGCGCGGGCGAAAGGCTAGTCAAGCGCGAAGATGGGATCGATATATCGCTGACGCATCGTGAGGGCCGAGAAGCTCAAGAAATCAGAAAAGCTGTGATGCCACGGACGTTTCCGCCCGAGGTCGCAAGTGCACGAATGCACCTTTCTCCACTCTGTCCCCCGATCCCCTGTCCTAGCCCTCGGCTTGAAATCGATTTCCTTCAGCGCCCTTCAAGCTCAAGCCAAGCCGATGTACAGCTGATCCGAGTCTCACTTTGTTTTCTTTCTTTTGCTCCTGCTCGTGGGCAGCCTGGTCCCGAGGTCTCAAGTCAACGACGCGTTGCATTATACGGACAGGGCAATACAGGAGCCGCCGTTAGTAGCTCACACTCTGCCCGAGCGGAATTTTTTTAGCTAGCGAGGCCAAGGACGGCCGGGGAGCGCGCCAAGTACATACATAATTGATTGATTGACTGATGGATTGCACTCAAGAATCGACTGCTTTTTTTTTTACTTCGGGTATGTCTCGCGGCCTCCGCCGCGGAGTCTGTATGTATATACGTATACGAGGGAACGAACCCCCCGCCGTGCTCGTGCACTCGCTGCGTCCCCGCACGGTTCTCGAGCGCGAGCGCATTTGCGCGCGCCTGCGTCCGTCCGTTCGTCCCACCCTACCAGCGGAGCACGAGGGTTAGCCGATTGAGCTGGACGTGCGCCCGGTGGGAATTTGGCTGGGGTGACGTGCGCTCGATGCATGCATGCCCTCTTGCGCTCATTCTCCCCACCACAGGGGCGCATTCCAGGAATCATTATCAAGCCTAGCACAACACCGTCATCCTTCTTAGACCTTAGACCTCCTCGGGACTGTCCTTGGTTGGCGGCGCTCGAGACGGTTCAAGGCGACGGCATCGTCGCCGCCGCTGTGTAACGGTGTCATCGTCGCCGTCGTTTTCGGCGCGCCCAGTTAAAAAATGAATTGCCCGTGCTGGCCTATACAACGTGGACAAGTTTCGCGTGTGTTTAGTTCAGCCATTTCGCAGTGGCCCGCACGAAACCGAGTCCCACTTCCCACGTTCAATTCTTCATCGTTCCGTACAAGCAATTGCTCGGTGCACACAAGCTGCATGTACCAGGCACTGAATTGGCTTGCATTCGCTCCAGGAGCACACTCCATATTGTCGCTGACCATGGCCACGCTCAGAGTCACCGGCGGAGCCCGGGTCCCCACTCCATTCGAAATTGAGTACCAGTTGGCGACAACATGCAGTTTTGATGGAATTGGGTTGTTAAACCGGGAACGAACCTCAAGATAATCGGGTCAGTTGAACAAAGGTTGCAGCTCAGTGGCTATGTTTGGTGATGGCGTATCTCCGCCGGAGTAGAATGTAGAATATTGGGAGTGAACACGGGGAAGCCCGGCAGGGTGTCGCGGAGGAGCACTACATGAAGGGCCCGACCTTGACGACAAATCCCTCGGTGAAAATTCAATCCAAGACCAGTAGATCAAGAGTAAATTCCTAAACCAGTCTGTAACGGGCGCCGACAGCAACAAGAGATCGCTTTACAGGAGTCGTTTATGTATCTGCGCTGAAGAAATCACATGTCGTACAAGTAATTCAGGAGGAAGGAAGCAGTGGGAGAGAGGAGTGCGACGCAAATTTAAACATCAAAACGGAGGAATATCAATGACAGAAGCAGACGGCACTAGAAATAATATTTCCTCCGCGCCTCGCTAATGGTCTCCCACAGTCGTCCTGCCCATAACCGCCAACGTGTCGTTCATGCCCTCCAACACCGCCTCCCCCATCAGCGAGTACATGTTTCCAATCATGATTATATTATCGACTTGCGCTCAGCAACCTGAGGTTCATAAAAAAGCTGAGCTTCCGGGCGCAGGCCTGAGCAGAACTACTGAGTGTGATGCATTTGGACGGCAATGTGCGCCGAAGCAAAGGAAAGGACAGAAGAACACCCGTGACTGGTCTGGCTGTAACGCATGCAAATGTCCTTGCACTGGAACTCGTTTCGGGGCACTCATAAATTAATAAGCTCTGATATTCTCTCTCGTATTGGTACAATTCATGCTACTAGATTTCATCGTTCCGCGGCAGCGGCGGATGCGGCTGGCGCTCGACGCGCTCAGCAGTTGTTGGGGCCGCAAGCACCCTGAAAACAAATCAGCGCCTATACTAGTAAACCCCGCTGGCCATGGGTACTCACGCCGACGAAGCGGTAGCTCTGATCGCTCGGGTCGAGCACCTTGCAGAAGCCTGTCGCGGTGAACGTGTTGCTCGAACTCTGGCAGCTGCACGAGCCGTCGCCGTGCGTGATCACGAAGCAGAACTGGTTGTCGGGCGTCGTGCCAAGCCCAGTGTTCGGGATGAAGACGGAGCCGCGCCCGCCCTCGCTGAGGCAGCCCGGGTTGCGGATGTCGACGCCGATGCCGCCGTTCTTCGTGCAGCCGGCGTCGTCGAAGAAGTTCGCGCTGCGACGTGCGGGGCACATGCGTGAGCGGCGCGGGCTCCGAGGCGCATGGGGCAGAACTCACAAGAAGTCGGCCTTGGCGACGCTGGCAGCGGCGAGGAGGGTGAGGACGAGGCGGGTGGTGGGGGTGAACATCATGGTGTTAGTTGAAAACGCAAGTAGAAAACGGTGTTGGTGTGAGTTGAGTGGGGTGGGTTGGGTTCTGAAGAATTCTGTTCTGCTCTCAGCATCTTTTATAGCTCTCCTGCCTGAAACTTTGGCCGCGGCGGCCATCGTGCCCCGCACAGATGTTCGAGTTCTCCACCTCGCTCCACTAATAGCACTGCAAGTGAATAAAAATCGGGGGTAGAGATGGGCATCCACCTCGCTCCACTAATAGAAATGCAAGTGAACAAGCGCCCGGGTAGAGATGGGCAGCAAATGTAATCTAAACTGCCCCCCCCGCGCATTGTGGGAGTTGCAACCATTTTTTTCGTCGGCGCGTGTTTCGAGTTATCCCACCGTTCTGTGTGTTTCAAGCTATCCCACCGTTCGTACGTAGACAAGCGGTCATTTCTTCGCACTGCTATTCGTTCGCGGCGCTGGTGGAGCAAGTACTGAACGAAGTGGAGCAGTCAAACACCAGCGCCGATGCCGTTCGCGGCGGGTGTCGCCAGCTGCACTGGTCGTTAGAGCGAATTATGATTGTCTGACGGATATTACGAGTTTTGCTCCGTACGGATGTTCGAGTTATCCACCTCACCTTGCTCCAATAATAGCAGTGCAAGCGAACAAGCGCCCCGAGTAGAGATGGGCAGCAAATGGAATCGTTGGCGTCTGAACTGAGGCTTTTTCAAAAGTTTTTGTGACTCCAGATGGGAGAATTTAGGGGAATTCCACTGGGGAACCATTGGAGTAAGCCCCCGGAACCAATCCGGCATATTACCTATTGCTTATATCCTTGGGGAGCGAGAAAATGGCTCGAAACGTAGGTCAGAGCCTCCGGATCACTTCTGGTGGTCTGTTTATAAACAGGTTTATAAATAACCTGTTTACAAACGAAAAATTGGAAACGGTTTATAATCCTTCAGGGAGTTATATACAAGACCCTAGTGCAAGGGAACAAGCGTCCCGGGTAGAGATGGGCAACAAATGTAATCGTTGGCGTCTAACCTGCGTCGAATTTCGAATTTCATGCAGTGTTTTAATGCTCAGAAAGAGGGTCAAGGTGCGCAGAATTCAAGGGAGAACAATTTTGAGACACCATACCAACCATACCATCGGCGCTGCGCTGACTCTGTTGCAATGCCTGCACGTGCGCGTCTATGTTCTTGATCCACACTTCGTATTGGCTATATCCTCTGCACCCTGCGTGAGACGCGGAAATAGCAATATGTACTCGGTGGACGACGAAACAACGACAGCGTTGCTGCCACGTTGACGCGAGACGACAAACAGCGTCATTTGGTTCAAATATAACCGACATCATCCGAGTCCTTGTTGCCAACGATCCTGCCACTGCAAACCTGACCGCCAGTCAGTGACTGCTGTAAGCATGGGTAATGCCGGGATATTTCGCAACCTACCATTGGCCGCTGGGTTCCTTCAATGCGCTAAATCCGGCACGAGGGCATCCGCGACCATTTCGGAGGAACCGGAACCGACTGCATCCTTGCTCAGAGCGCACTAGACGATTAATGCCAATATAATTCCGTGGTTTGCGCAGCTGAGCTTGAGCTCGGGAAGCCTAAGGTCCTCCAAAGGACGTGAACATGAGCGGAGACAGAACAGAGTTAAGGAAAGAATGAAAAAAAAAAAATCGCCATGCCTCGCGCTCGGGTCCAACCTGATACTGGAGCGTGTGTCGCATTTGGTGCAGCATATCTAGAGCGGGTCAGTGCCCGTTCCACAACCAAAGAGTCATGAAGTAACTCTTGCATGCGGGCGAGTAGGCTGACTCATCAGAGACTGAGTCGAAAAATCATCTGTTTTCGCACGCACGATGCTGCATGGTGCTGCGTGGAAATTGTAATAAAATACCGAGATAAGCCGGTATCATGTTCTTCCAAGGCCGCTGGCGAGATGCGCAGCGCTGGAATCACATATTCTCGTACCCAGCCATATTAGAATTTGAACGACTGTCCTTGTTGCGCAAGTGCCATGGTTCACGATGCATGCGGGCCACAAGCAAAACGACTTGTGTGTATAAATTTCGAGGGACAAGGACGCTACCAATATGAAGGGAGGATCTGCGGGGATAGGTCTTTTTGACCCCATCTATCAAAATGCGGGGTACGAAGTTCGGACAGGTACACCGCAGTGACGCTGGCAGAGAGGGGATGCATAAATGTACTTGATAAAGGGGAAAAATTACATGAAACTTTGTGAAGCGAGACTCTTTTCTTCTAAATCTGAGACTATGCTCATGTTGTACGCTTCCTGGTGCCAACTTGTACAATTTCCCTCTTTGGGTTTTTCCTCCTTTTGGGAACCTCGCGCCAAGGTATGTGTTATTTTCGGTGACAAACCTTGGTTCAAGAGTAGGTGCCGACATGTTGTACACAGTCTGGCACCAACTTGTACCATTTTGCAACTAGTATAATTTATTCTTGGAGCTCAAGAGTTGGCGCCCGATTACTTCAGTAACATTTCTAAAGTGGGGCCCGGTTTGTAGTTGGCTAGCCAAAAGTCTGGCCAAGTCAGGAGTGGAAAATACAAAAGGTTGGGCTACATTCACGGCTGGTTCAGGTTATCTTCATAGTTGAAACCCAGGCTGCGGCGAGACTTTGCGTGGTGGGCTAGACCAGGACTTTCGACGCAGGCTGAAGCAGTACGAGATTTCGGGCGAAAACATATTTTGGATTGCGAATTGTTAGTGCGGGCGACGTGCCAGCGGCTCAGTGCGTGGATGAGAAGCGCGAGACCCACATTCAATCGTAGAAATGGGGAAGGGAACTACGGACCTTCGAGTTCCCGGGGCGCGCCTTTTTAAGTGAGATACGCAGGCACCAACCACTCGGGAGCAGTTCAATGCAGACCCCTTCCGACAACTACATGATATATTTTTAGGATGAAACAAATGCGGATACAGCAGGCCGACGGACCAGTGGATGTGTCGCTGAAGGCCGTGTGCATCCGAGTCACAGTAAATAGTTCGGAGCGTAAAGGTAAGACACATTATTCGTGTATTAGAACGCCAGAAACAAATTTGGCGCTTTCCGGTCGGCAGATTCACTAAACGGCGAAAGCTGTGTGCATTTGCACGGCAAATAATTCGGAGAGTATAGGCAGGACCCATTATTTATTCGGCGCCCAGTATGCATATGCTACTCAAAAATAGCAATTGCTCCTCTTCTAGCATTTGCAGCTACACGGCGCCGTGAACACGCAGGGAGGTTCACACGCGATCGTGCAGATCTCGCCCTATTCCAGGGGATCGGTCAATAAATATCAGCGAGGGGAGTCGGTCAAGCGGAGCATACCCCGCGGGCGTTGAGGGAGGCTCGGTTGACGATGGGCTGCGTGCCGTCGTGAGTGACAGCGCAGGCGCCGTAGATATCGATGTTAGTGCTCACATTAGAGATTGCCGCACTGACGGCGGGGAGCAGAAGCGCGACGAGGAAGTTGAAGTTCATTGTGGAGTAAAAAAAGCGGGAAAGGAGGTACCGGTGCTGGTCGCTCTACAGCTGGGCAGCTTTTAAGTGGCACCAACTTCTCCATGGGGCACGTCGGCAGCAGTCCAATGCGTACCCGTCCTTGAATGTCGGAAGTTTATTTTTAGTCTTATAAGACCATTTCGTTATAGGCGCTTATAAGAACAGATGGTAACTAAGGCGATACAAGCCGTTCAAGCGGGGTGTCGGCCGAACAATTCATTGCTCCATCCACGCTGCATCTAAATGCGGTGGAACTATATGGAACTGTTCGTTGGAGGCCTACCTTCGTTACAATACAATGTTGCTTGTATAGAGCGGGTGTGGCTTTCGAGAACTAGCCATAAATGCTAAGGTGGCCGGTTTCCCGGTCGAAAATAGTAAATTTGGCAATGCTCGGTGCGACCCACGGTGCGGCAGACTCACCTATTAATGCCCTCGCCTACCTTAGATCTACAGACTCTGCCAACCGGGATGCGCCTGGCTAGTCACATAGCCAAAGATAGACTATATATAGACGAAGCGTCTCACGTTTAGACATAGGCTTGAATACTGGGCCGCTGAATATAATGCCGGGAGGGGGCGCGTTGGATGGGAGCGCGGGACGCGGAGGAGATGCGCATGCACGGCGGGCGCTGGATGGGCGATATATCTCGCAAGACAAACAGCGAGTAGCAGCATGGGACGCACAAGTCACACCCCGAATCCGTCCGTCGCTCGACAAAGTCATTGAGCACAAAGCTGGAGATTCAAAGTCGTAAAGAGTTGCACAGAAGCCACGAGCAGAGATAGAATTAGCAAGTAGACTTAGATCTCGTTTATTATGGCATGCATTTTGCATCTTGTACGAATTTAGAAAGACGTGAGAGGGAGCCCCCACTGCTGGCCGGCAGAGGAGCACGACTCGGAGACAACGGTACCCGAGACGCAAGGAGTGCAGCGCGCAGAACTTTAGGTGTACCTGTAATCGCGAAAGTCCCCGAGTTAGAGATGCCGATATCCGTAATGTTATTGCAGACCGTGGTGGCAGAGGAGGAGCTATAGCGTCGCCAAACATCTGGAAATAGGTTTCTGCTACAGTACCTAGATAGTCACCCCCCATATCTATGGAGCTCTATGGAGTACTCGATGGACCAATCGGTTCTGCTAACTCATTACATCCGGAGTCACGTGCGGACGACAATTTGGCCACTATGATGTTTGGTGATGGTGTATTTGGTCCATACGCCCCAACAAGTGCAAGCACGAAATTTCTCTTCTCTCCCGTCATGGGTCGGTTAAGACGCTCAAGAGTCCACAACGCTCGACGTGATGTACATAGGGCCGCGCGAACTAGGGTACATCTACCCGCACCCCCGATGTCTTTTCCGCTCACTCCCGCGGGACACAGGTCCGAACCCGCGATTTAGACCAAATCCAAATGCTCGACCTCGATCCCAAGGTATGCGGCCTTGATACTCTCCGAGACTGTACTCATTGGAACCATCTGAAGCGCCGTGCCGAGCTCGAAGCCCAACCCATCGACTTTGAGAAGCCCGGGCTCGCGCAGCATTACTGTGTGGAGTGTGCAAAGTGCGTGGCTGTCCCTGCATACGGCACCCATCCCTGATCTGACCTTGCAGATACTACGAAACGGATGCGGCACTGAACTCGCACTGGCGCAGCAAGGTACACAAACGGCGGTGTAAGCAACTCAAGGAGCCCGCGTATACGATAGAGGAGTCGGAGCGCGCGGCGGGGCTAGGGCGCGCGGAGCGGAGGCCGACGACGGTCGTGCCGGTCGTCATGGAGGATGTGGTGGCGGCCCCCTGATCTCGCGGCGAGTTGGCTGTTCTGACCGTCTGTAACTTAATTTATTTGTCTCCTCCGTTTCGTGCGTTCCAGCAGATTTCGTCGCAGAGTTCGGACCGGATCCGACAGGCTAGAAGATTTTTTCTCTCGCAAAATCTACCCTTTTTCGCCCTTCGCGTTTCGTTCGTCTCAAGGCGTCCGCCTATTGCGAGGTGCGACAGTGGGTGGTCCTGGTCGCGCCTGGTGTTACATTGCGTCAATCCACTCTGCACCCATGATGAGTTCTCCCATATATGTAGAATTGGATCCAAATCGCCCATTGCCCGCGTCGACATCCGCATCTCAAGGGAAACATCTGCGAGCTCGACCACATTGACTCGGACCTCCGCGCCCCTGGAAATGACAATCCAATTATCCTTGACACATTTCGTACGTATACGGCTCCGCTCCTGCAGTCAATCGCCGAGAAATATCTGCCCCGATCCCGGCATCTGATTTCAGCGCAAAAGCAGCCCTCGCGCTCCAGGCTCCTCCTTGTCTTCGCTCTAAAAGCACGTCGCACGCCACCCTCCCGCCCCTCCTTCCTCTTTCTTCCGTTTGGTCTCTCGCTGTGTGCGCTCTCCGCCCTCTTTCCTTAGACTAGCAGCGCACACACATGTGCGCATCATCTCTCCATCTCGCTTCAGTGTGCGGTGATGCCCTTATCGGAGAGGTCGTTGTACACGGCGGGGTTCGCTAGGCAGATTCCGGTGCAGTGAGGGGCTGACGGGTACAATCCCTTGTGGACGAGTATTTTCCACTCCGGTCTAGGTCTCTTGGCCCTTGCATTTAGGCACGTTGGAAGCAATTTGTGGAAGCACTCCGTGCGGCGCATCCAATTCCAGGAATCGGGTTTGTAGGCCGCATATAGGACTCAAAGTTTCTCTCTCGCGGGGCTTTCTACATTCACCTCTTGGCCCAACCATTTGCGCCCAGCCATTGTGCCCAGCTACAAAATCCTCTGGGCCGAATAGAGGTAGCCCTCGCTACTATTTCTCTCCCTCCGTGGGCTCTTTCTTGCTGGCTTGATACAGGACGACTCCCCGATATCCACCCCTATCCGGCCCGGGTCAAGCACTATTGACGTCGAACGGCTTAGATGATGCTCGCCGGTACACCCAATGTGCCCTACGTCTTCCTCAATGCCCTACAGGACTCACAATGGTTTTTTAATTTTATCTAAAACCCATCCAGCTCGATCTCAACCCGAGAAATTTACTAGAGATCAACGCAGTTCCGTGAGTACTTCTCATTTTTGCGATGGGCGACATAATGAATTAATTTTTGCCCCCGCTCCGCCTTGTCGATATCGGTAGCTCCCATAAATCTACCCCTGCAAAGTCTTAAGTCTCTGCCTCTTTTGACAGCCCGAAGGTCACGACGCGGAGTCGCAGCTACATTATTTTGACGCATTGGGTGACACAGACTAGTCGACATTCAACGGCGAGGATCCATTCTTGCATCCCGATAATGCGGCGTACTGACATGCCGTTTCAACGAACATCACTGTAACAGCGGCAGCCGTGGTATCTAGTAAGCGGATGCGCTGGGCGCGGGGTTGCAAACGACTACGCGCAGTCACGTCAGGGGCACGGGGCATTCAATGGGAGAAGTGCAACGTACGTAAGTACACGGATCGACACAAATCTCCGCACAGCCGTCGCCGCAAGCCTCGCAGGCGGGCGCCCAGAACCACACGCGCAGGCACTCGTCAAACTGCGGCACATACCCCGTCTTTGGGTTAAACGTGCACGGGCAGTTGTGCTCGAAGCCGCAGAGTACAGCAACGAGTGAACACACGGGTCAAACGCCGAGTGGATACAGATGGGCGCGCACATCCTTTGGTGAGACTCGTCTTCGGGCCGGGCGCGCCTTGCACGTAGGTCGCGGCGAGCAATATCGAGGCGAGTGAAAGTACGGAGCGGGTGAGCTGCATGGTTCCTTGGAGGGAGGCCCGATTTCCTTCCCCACTTTATTAGCATTCCGCTAATGCCGGATCCGAAGGGGGCATCGACAGCCATCTTGACCTCTGTCCCGCCCGCCGTCGCCAGTACTGAATGACATGGGCTCGTACCAATAGACCGTATTCATTCAATGCGCATCCCCCGACAAGTATCGACGGATCAACGCCAATAGAAATTCCACGGGTAGCACCGTGCCTGACCTAACTGGCGACACAATACATCAACGGGTCGCGTAGTAAGGCAGCATTCATATTCCACGGGCTTCCACGGCACGCCCCCGCTTCGGAATCGGAACGTCCGTTTTAGGAGGACGATGTACCGCCAATTTAATGTCACCCCATCCGAGTCGTTCCTGACTCCCAGAAAGGAGATTCACTTGAGTTGACTTACATAAAGCAAACGAAATGAAATGCAGAGAGGCTAAGAAAAGATGACACTCCCGTCGGCCGGGATATATATCACGCCAAGCCAGCTTGCAGTTCTCCAGGACCGACAGGCGCATTACAATGGGCCGGGCGACTCGCCGATCAGACAGCTATAGGTGCATTGTAATGCGCCCGTCAATGCCCGGCCCTTCCTCATTCAACCCAGCTATCCGCCCATTCCCTGCGTAATGTTCTTTGGCAAACCACGGCAGCCTAAAGCTACTTTTTAAATAACTTTTTGATGGAGCCCCTGCCAAAAAGAAACACCTCCCCATCAAACATATCGACCTCGCGTGGAATGAAACGTCGGTATCTACGCGCCATCGGACGATCCCTGCTCCAGAGCCACCCCGCCATCGGTTCTGTACTGCCCCGCTACGCCCATCCCATTATCCGCCTTCTAAGATCTTGCCCAAAATAGAAATCCCGCGCCCCCGGCTTGCGTCGCCGCCTGGCCCTGCACGCGCCCCTCAGACCGGCGAACCGCTCCTTCGTGCTCAGTCCCACGCGGCCTTACCTGCCGTCCCTGCCCACTTCCCTCCAGCGCGCGCCACGCGGTGTACCCTCCCTGGACCTTCTTATCCGCGCCCAAAAAGGCACTCGACGCGTCGTGCGTTGCGCCGCCCACCCTGCACGCACCCGTCATCACCTTGCACCATCTCCCCCACCACCACCACCGCGCTTCCACCCTCCCCCCCTGTGCTCCCCAGCCCTTCAATCCAGCATCGCGTGTCGTCGGCTGCGTCGTCGTAATTAGGCCGCTCCTCCTGATCGCCGTCTTCATCCCCCTCCAATGACCCCTCTTCATTCCGAAAACCTCCTGCAAAGCTCAAAAATTCAAAGATCCAACCCCCGGCATCATCTCTTTATCCATGGATTTCACCCGACAGTACGGTTAATCCACTCCACTCTCTGATCGGCATAACTACATGTTCGGTAACGAAAAGAAACAATCCCCGCCCGCCCTCCAACGCCCACCATAATTCCGACTTCGACTTCGCAACTGCGACACCTAGTAGGGGGATCCGCTTGGCGCGGGGTTGCATACGACTGCATACAACCGCGTTAGTCCGTACCGCGACGCGGGGAACGTAAACGCACATGAATCGACACAAAGCTCCGGACACCCCTCGCCGCACGACTCGCACGCGGGCGGCCAGAACCACACGCGCTGGCACTCGTCGAACTGCGGCACGCACCCCGTCTTGGCGTTAAACGTGCACGGGCAGTCGCGCTCGAAGCCGCACCCTGCGATGAACGTTAACATACGGTTAGGCTTCAAGTCCCGGGGGACAGGGAATCATATAGATGGGCACGCACAGCGTTTGGTGAGACTCGTCTTCGGGCCGGGGGCGCCCTGTACGTAGGTCGCGGCGAGCAAGATCGAGGCGAGTGAAAGCACGGAGCGGGTGAGCTGCATGGTTGCTTGGAGGGAGGCGGACTGATTTCCTTCCCCCCTTTATAGCATTCAGCTATGCCGGATCCAAAATGCATCGACAGCCATCTTGAACCCTGCCCCGCCCGCCATCGCCGGTGCTGACTGACATGCCCCGTTTGCGCCAATAGACATATTCAATGAATGGCCAAGCCCCATTTTGAGCTTCACTCAGTGCCAATTTGAAGGATCAACGCCAAGAGAAATCCCACGGGTATGGGGTACGCACCGTGCCAAGACCTAACTACAGACATCGTAAATCAACGGGACGCGTGGGTACTTAGCGAGGTTAGCATTCATATCCCGCTTCGTAATCCCAACGCCGGTTTCAGCAGCACTATGTACCGCCAATTTTATGCAACGCACCTCATCCGAGTCGTTCCTGACTCCCACTGTTTCCCAGAAAGGAGATTCGCTTGAGTTGACTTACATAAAGCGAATGAAATGAAATGCAGAGAGGCTAAGAAAAGATGACATTCCCGTCGGCCGGGATAGTGTTGCCGCGAGGCGAGTCGAGCCGAGGCGGTGTGGCCAACTCGACTGAACTCGATCAGGCGAGTTGACACGAGTTGACATCTAGTTGAGTCGAGTTGGTGATCCCATCACTCCCACGGTCCCGTGTTTGGAACGGCCGGTCAAGAAAGTACGAATGAAAGCTCTGTATCGTGTATGGAGCCACAAACAGTACGGATAAATCCATTAGCCTCGCTATATCTACTTGGACAACTTCCATAATATTTTCGGACGACAATGGACCTGCGACTAGGCTTGGACCCGGAACAACGGGCATATAATCCCTCCTTCAGCTACACAGAAGGCAAAAAAAAAAAAAAAAGAGATAAGTCATTGTCACCTGGAGTATTTATCGTGCTCCCGCGAGTGATTTGCGTGCACGAGGCGCATCGTATGTTTGGAATACTTTGCTGACCGACTTGCCGGACTGGCACGTGCCCAGGATCTAGCGGATGGGAAAGTGATGGCAACAACTCGGCTGGTCAACTCGGTGGCCGAGCCGAGCTTGAAACCGGTGGGAGCTCACACGATGTGCGTCGCGGAGTCGAGGAGTTCCTCAGGCAGAAAATTTCAGGTTGAAGTTGAGTTCGCGGTTGAATCGCGGAATTGGACACCCCCAAAGCACTCTGGCCTTGGTCACCGGCATGCGGCGAGTGCGGGAAGTATGTGCAGAAATGTCGATATCTCAAACTTTTGGCACGTCGGAAAATGACTTTTCTATTGCACAGGTCGCACGGATGCCGAGTTGCCGCTCTGCTCCGATCATGCCCAGGTGCGCCTTGCCAGTGATGTTGGACGTTACTTGAATGCAACTTACAGATTTGATTCAATCCAAAATACCCATTGCCCCTTCCGCTTTTTCGGATTTTCGGTGTCATCTTCAATGGCGAACGTGCCTACATGCACATTTACAGCGTCAATTGAGAATATTGCGAAGGAGAACGTCGACAAATTCCCAGAAGCATCCACCATGTTTATAGAACCCTGCCCCTTGTGTTGTGATTTACTCTCATCTCTGAGGCTCGATGTTTTGACTCGCCGGAGGCCGACTGATCACTTTGGTACTTCTGAAACATCTACTCCGTATCACTGGGAATATCGCGGTCTGCGGTTTTCCATCCTGTTTCTCCGATTTTCGATTCTAGCTGGCTTCTATACGCACGTTTTCAGTAACCATCGTTAAACCTTCTGGGAAGCATCCACGTTTGTCCCTCACTTGATTTACGCCCGCTGGGGCAATCTTTGGCTCAAAATGCCCTCGGGCATATTGGCGAGGGCGAATTGCGCACCCTTGTGTTTATTCCAGACGGAAGATTCACTAGACGCTGAATGTAAACCGAAAACACATAGCCAGTGTTGACGCCGGGCTCCACACGCAACAAGGAAGACTCTCACTGAGGGCAAAGGCCAGGGCATGTGGACATCACATGCACAATATGCATGTGCTGATGCCTGTGTTCCTCATATGTTCGGCATGGACCGAAAAAAGGCTTTTAGGGCCCGGATCAACGCGTGCCGAACACATGAGGAACACATGCGTCGTCACATGCGTGTTGCGCATGTGATGTCCACATGCCCCGGCCTTTGCCCCCAGTGTCTGAGTTCAATGTCCGGCACGGCAGGACCGACCTGATTCGGAGACCAAAACACTCTCAGAGTTCATATGACAGACAGGGCTAGATTCATTCCGATAAAGCTGTAAGGCCGACGAGCGGCATGGCCCGCTACCTGAATTTAAAAAGTAACATTCCAATGTTCTATAAAGCTTCGCTCTTCTCACTCCGGCCTAGCCTACCCGAGGGCCCTTTAAAATTCATCACTGACATGGTGTATGGTACATAGTCCTGGGTACACGCCCATAAGTCACCATTGGACTCGGGAGAATATTCTGACAGCGGCTCTTACCATTCCCACCGCGACCTTTTTGCTCTTGTGTTTAGTAGACTACCCCAACTGACTGCCTGGATCCAGTTTGGATTCACACTAAGGCTGTGCTGTCCTTGCAGTTGAATTCGGAGTCTCTGGACACTGAACTACCCTCTGAACATCTGTGTTTCCTCTAGACCAAGGGCATTGAATAATGTCAGCTGAGATATGCGCCGCACGTCGCCGACCTTCGGTCGCCCCTCGCGGCGCCTGATGCAGTAATAACGGAGCGCTGGGCCGCTGGCTCAGCTTGCCTGTGCTTTCCTTTCCCATCGAGGACCTCATTCCAATGCTTCCACCTGGGAAGGCGCAGAAGGTAATATTGTAATGTCCCTCTTCAGGGACACAGTGCGGGAGGCAAGCGGCCCACACATTATATTCAGTACCAATCCATTCAGTGCCGATCCTTACATGGAAATCGGTAATGTACCTCGAATGCTAATGCTGAATCGTTGTAACCGCTCAATGTAGATGCGATGGTGTGTGTGCGCAGCTACGATCAATGGCAAACGCAACATGCGAGCCCGTTCGACCTGGGGTGGGGTCAATGTTCCTTGGTTCTTCTTCGTGTGTTTCCCGTACCACATGAGTGTAGAAGGTATTCGAGGATTTGGATTCCATATTGACAGTGGCCCCATCATAGCTAATGGGGTACGAGAGGTCCCAACGATTTCACCATTTGAATGCACGAGTTGCGCTACTCTTTATGACTTGCGGCGAAGGTTTTTTTTGTCAAATGAACTGTCCCTCGGGCATCTCGGGCGACTCGGGTTTCTTGGATAAGTAGACTAGTTTGTGGCATTGTTCGCGCGATGAGGCGTGGGTCCAGACATTACACGAGTAGTGACTTGGTTTTTCCCCCTTCTCCAGGCAACTCACCCGCCCCCACTATTTCACGCACTCAGACTCCTCTCGAGGCGTGCTCACCTTCATAGTTGGACTCCCTGTCGGAGTGTGTCAAGTACAATCGACCAGTACTAGTAATCAAGGTCGAAACTGACAGAGAGAAATGGTGGAGACTACAGAGGGATTGCAGTAGGAGGTGGAGAAAATTGGAGGCAGCTCCCTTCAGCTTGTGATAAATTACGGATGTCCGTGAATTGAACTTCGAACCTCACAGGGTGCTCGAAAATATCCAACACTGGAACCATTGGAGGGATCCAGATGAGCATGGTTCAACCGAAAGGTGATCCGGTGTCCACAGGTGGCATTTGTTCTGGTGACCGCCTTCCCAATTTTAAAAGTCCTTCATTGTCTGTTCCTAAACTCAACGTCATGTTGTATTTTGAAATGAAACCCGATCCGGACTCGTTCTGCCACGCGCATGCAATGGCCCCTGAAGCACAAGTGGGGTGCCGGATGATGGGTCAAGCACGTCAGACGAAGTCTGTGTGCGAAAGATGTTGATTTTTGACCTTCAGGCTTTGAGGAATAATTTGAGGCCAAGAGCTCCGGATATCACATTTCCTCATTAAATCGAGTCTGCGCATCATCCTTATCTTGCTGTGCACGATCAACTCCTGTCCCTTCCTGCAGGATATTAATGTAAGATTTGAGGTTCTTACGCAAGTCTCTGAAGGACTCCGAAATTCCGTACGGAATATTCAGAGCCTCGAACAAGCGGTGCAAAAAGATGAGATCAGGTTACTTCCATCGAGTGCACTAAGAATGTGAGGATCAACTGGATTCACTTGCCATTCGTTGTATACATCGATGCAGCCAAAAAGAGATACAGTGGCCGGCAGTGAGGTAGAAGCATGCGAGTTTGCAAACTCAGCACAATTTCCGAAAACAATGTGCTCTGTGATCTCGGTGCACAAGTCTTCAATTTTGGCATTGGGTGGTACATCGATTCGGTGCAAAGCGGCATTTGAGAGGATCGCGGGTGGGTGGTGAATCTCAAACGAGTTAAAAAGAAGTCAACAACCGAAGTGAATGAGACACCGTTTCACCGTCCTGTTCGGAGGACACTTTGCAAAACATCTTCCGGATACAAGCACCCAATTTATCTGTGGGCACTTGCTTATCGCTGCAGAAAGTACTATGTCCAGAACAGCTTGAGAAATGTCGGCAGCAGATAAGAAGTCGTGGGATATAGCATGCCGATTGCGCAAATAGCACGTTGAGGCCGAGGACTCGTCGCAGCATCAATCGCTTAGTCACCACAAGCCGCCGATTGTTATGGATATTACTATATTTGCTTAGATTCTACGTACATACCGTTCACACTTGACTCAAGCTCAACGGCTCGGAGAGATTCGGCATACATGGAGCCGCGGATGACTTCAAATGACTCATCAGCTAGAATTAGTATAAGTAGCAGAGCAGCCCTGATCCTTGGGCACCCCATCTTGAATCCAAACTACCATCTTGCCTCCATTTCATTCGTGTGAACTAAGTCTTTCTCAAGGGCCCACGTCGTGCAGCGTTTTAACCATCGATGGCCTGCGTCTTGCAGCCTTTAAGGTAATTAGAATCGAGCAACAGCGTCTTGCGTACTCGATTCTAGTTACACCAAGTTGAACTCTAGGATTCTCTTACGGGGATTTCTCGAACTCTCAAGCACTACTCGCAAGCCGAGTAGAATCATAGTTCTGTTTGCTTTGACAGTACATATAATCAGGTATTTAGCAGTGCAAAGTACGAGGGCAGTTTTTCGAGAGGGGGTAGATCCGAATGAGGACCAAACAAAATATCGCGAAGGATGTAAGTGCAGGACCTGGAGGTGAGGACAGAATAGTATTTTTGGACGAAGAAGCTTCGCAGCCCTGTCCGTCATCTGTATGTACATAGGTGAGGAAATGAGTGGCATGTGACCAGGGATAATTATCGCCGGGTGAGCCGTTCATCGCTCTTATGACCCATCGCAGAACAAGTTCAAAAGTGGGTGAGGGCAGAAGGGTGTAAAGTCCAGAGACAAGTGGACTGAAATACCTTGCGAGGTAGAATGCAAGTCAAGTACACCAGATGACAAGTAAACACGAGCATGGGGCATCGACACACAGCACAGGCGAAACCAGTCTTGACCCAGGACCAAGTCAAATGTTATCAGGGAAGCAGACGCAGAAAGCTGCACCTCAGCGAGCAGACATAACTAGAGAGGCAGAGGCAGCCTGATGGGGCTAAATTAACCGTAGGCAAGCCAGAAAATTGAACCCAGTCGATGGACAAGAGCAAGAGTGAGCTTTCTAGATTGAGGTCGATAGTTGTTGAAAGCGGGATATCAGATATCACACAAGGTTGACGACGAAGGCACAGTGGGGAAGTCGAGGGTCAGGTGGGGCCTTGATGCTAAAGCTTTATAGAGCAAAATCCACTGCAAAGGCCGAGACGGTCTCGGGCGGCGAGTGACGCCCCCTTCAAACTCCGAGCAGGACTTGGGTGGATATGACAAAGTTCAAATGACAAAAGTCTTCAATTTCGCGGGCCAGAAAAGGTGCTTACGCAAAAAGTGATCACGAAAATGTGATCGTCTGCGAGTCCTGAAAATCAGGCGCTATAAGACCCGTACCTAAAGGTAGCGGGAATTCCTATATTCAAGCCTAGCAACTTATCCAACCTAACCAACCCTACCCTTATTCTTCCATCATTTGGTCAACTAAATGGTGGCTATGCTCAGAATCTCTGCACAGAATTCACAAATGAGCGCCTGCTATGCGAATTTCAATCAGCCTCAAGTAGTTCAAAGTCAGAGGACCACGCTAGGATACTGGATATGAAGAACGCTGTAGTGGATGCGATTCGATGAACCTGCTGCAAAATTTTGCTGACAGGTGTTTCTCAGAATGCTGAACTTCTCTGGGTCATTATCTATGAGCGGCCAGGGTGACTCGGCTCATCCAACGCTGAAACTGCAAGACAGGATTGTTTCACGTTCGGGGCATCGCACCAACTATAATTGCGGTACTGGTCGGACTCGGGTACAGCGTCCAAATGCGGAAAGTATGTCGCCTGTGAGCTCAAGAATCGGGTGCTTGACGCGAAATTTGGGAGGAGGGGAGTTTTATTTCAGGAATTGACGTAGGCTTTTACCCGGGCGCGAAACCGACGGGAAAGCAGTCATTTTACAGTGGCGCTATTACTTATGTTCTGCACGCGCTGGTTTGAGCTCATTTCTGCACCAAATCGTATCAAATAAAATTGTGGCGCTACGTATCCGCAATTGCAGAAAGGCCTGGATGGTTTAAACGACATCTACCCTGTATAGTTCCCCCACAATAAAATAATTTAACCCTGTGGGAAAATGCAACTCTGTGGATCCACCTTTTGTGCAAGAATGGTGATGCTAGCCTGAAAGTACTTGGAAAGCTGATCGTACTCATATTTTAGGCCACCTGAATCAGTGGGAATTTGGGCTCAGAATGCCAGCCACAAGTTGGTGATTTTGAGACTTTTTGGCCATTTTTTGTCAAAAATACTGAAAATCACCAGCTTGCACGTCCCCGTGTGAGCCCAAATCCCTATTGATTTAAGTCAATTAAATTGTGACTAGGGATGCTTTTTCAAGTACTTTCATCCCATATACGCTATTTTTAGATATAGGACGAAATCACAGAGTAGGGTTTTCAGAAAACACCGAATTATTTTATTATGAGCCATCACACTAGATGTGATATATGTTAAACTGCACAGAACAGCTCGAAATCACTCACACTTAATGTCAACATTTTATTTGAAGTCATTCGGCCCAGAATTGATGTAACTATATCTTCAGGAAATGAGGATTCAAACCAGGTTAGACACATCGGTTGCGCACGGTCGAATGCTAGCTCATGTTCTTTCACAGTGTTTTGGGGGCCCTGCACCACCAGCTGACCAATGTATCAAGGATGTTGGCCAGATCGTGGTTGGAAGCACTGACTGGGAAGACAAACGGTTCGTTGCCGAGACCGACAGGACGGGTTCGAATTATGGCAGTGTAGGTCCGTCAACGCGTCCTCGTGTCGATCATTGAATACCAAACCTTCAGTGCGTGACGCTGTACGCTCCAGGGGCATCAATGATCGTCGCCTCTGGCAAAGACGACACGGTATATGCAACGTTCAATTACTTCCACAATCGCAAGTAATTAACGAGTAATAGACCATCGACCACAGGGGCCTCGGCTATTCTGGGACCTCGTACTCCGCTCCGATGGCTGCGGGTGCTATCGCTGCATTCGGTATCACTTTCAGCGTTCCCTATTGCTGGAGATATACTTACCACTACATTTATTTCAGTTACCACCAACGGGAACCTTGACCCTCACGCAATGAAGGCTCATTTGCTTCAGAAAGCCGTCAGCGGTGCAGGGATAGAGGACTTGAACGGCTCCCCGGATATCATGCTGCAGGCCCCGATGCTCAATGATACTCCGCAGTAAGGTGGTTGAGATGACCCGTGCTACGTTGATCATCAACCGCAGGATACACGAGCTGTATGTTAATTTGTTGAAAATCGATGTATGATGCGTGGACCACATTTCGGGCTCAACCGCATTTCGTTGTCCAGGGACGCACCTGGAGTTTTATTTTTCGCGTCTCAGAAGTCATCCTCACGCCACTGCGAGGTGTTGAAAGTCGTAGAGGGCAGGAATCTTGTCAGCCCATCCCAATCCAACGCCGGTGTGAAACATGCTAATTCAAAGGATATCCCGCATTCTAACACTAGTGCTTTCCCCTCGGCTCTCGTCCGCACTGCGCCCTGCGAAGCGGAGAGTTGATGGTGCGGGGAGCTCCGGCATCTGGTCACTCGTCCATCCCAGCCCTACACGCGTGTGAATCAAAGCGTTGACCATCCCGACCACAGCCGGACCGATTTGGATGACGAGGGACTGAACAATTGATTTTGTTGTATACGTGATGGCGAAGAAGAGCGTCCATAATCTGTGCCAGAGATGAACAATTGTGATTCGAACAAGCGAGCCGACTGACGCGTAAAATGCGGCGCTTTCGACCACGATAATGAGGAAGCGCTGGTGAGAACGAATCGTGAGATTAACTGCCCGGAATACTCTCGACACGTACCCTCAGATTGTTTCCTTCCGACAGTATTGAGAATCGGGTGACTGTCCAAATCCTCCAGCTAATGAAGACTGTCACATTATACTCAGTGTTGAACGTGTGCGACGGCACTTCGGCAACATACCGGTGCAGAAAATGGTGGTTCTTGCAATCGCCTGGGTGAAAAACCTGAATGAAATTGATAAAGGCAGAAAACGTACAGGAGGGTCAGGCCTATATTAACTCTCAAATATGGGTTGGAAAAGACGTCGGGGTTGTGTACATTGGTGTAAGTTGACAAAGAGCTGGTGACTTTGGGTCGGGTCTAGAAGTGCGCAGCTGGACAGCTCTGGCTGCACTCACTGGTCAACGTAGCGATGCTCAAAAGTGGAATGACAAGAATCAATTTCTTGTGGGACCAAACAACCCATAGCCGGTGAGTCTTTCGAAATGGGGGATTAATACAGGGAGAGTTAGGAAGACGAACTCTTACAATTAGAGAGTCGCCGAGAAGAATGACAACCGAGAGAACACTGTCCTGGGCTGTGTCTAATACCAGCTGGGTGTGTTCGTTGCCAGATATTTCGCCATCCGGGCAGCTCGGAAAAGACCTAAAGGCAAAGAATGCCCCATATACTGTTATTGACCAGTGCTAATGCCGATCCACAAATCAGCCGCAACGCAAAGGCTCTGCACAGCTGCACTGGGACGCACCGTGGTCACGACTACAAACAGTAAAATAGCCGAAAGAAAAACCATAGACTTGAATATGGAGTTGTTCTTGCGTGACTCGGGAGAGGTGTATTCGGCATTGTGCCGCCGGATGAAGAGATAGATGGACATGGAAAATAGCACAGAATAAATCCCATAGAAGAGACTTCCAACAGCGAGAGTAGCGAGGTTCACATAGATCAAGCTGAGAGACATTGGGGCGGTCCAAGGCTAGCTTCTGTGGTATATGAGTGCTGCACCGGCGAGAGCAAGAGCATCGCGAGAATGCGGCTATGCTGCGACGCGGGAGGCCATGCGGAGCTGTCTGGTCTTTATGTAATCTCCGAACAGCGCGGGCTTCTATCAGGCGTGTTGAATTATCAACCGAAGCACTGACGCACTGCCTCCTGGCTATGCGGGCGTTGAGGCGGAAGTTCGTCTCTGCCGACTGTTCTACTCATAAGAGGGGAGGGGAGGAGTCCATAGTGCAATGCCTCTGATACGGAAAGAGAGAGTAAGACATTATTAAGGCAAGACACAAATGAACGCGGCTGGCGCGGGACGTCGGACGGGCCGGCGGGCCCCGCCTGACAGGCGCGCATCAAGGCGCGTCAAGCGGTACACGCCACCGGGACAGGACAGTCGGATGCCGCCCTGCATCGAGCCCGGCATTCAAGCCGAACTCGGCATTCATTAAATCATGGGCATCACACTCTCACGCCCGCCACATCCACAGCCCCTGCCCTCGACGCCGCAGGCCTCGATGCCTGCGGCGTCGCTTGTTTCTCCCGCAAGCGCCCCCATGGTGCACGCGGCTCGACGCCAAAGACCGCCGCGCTGCTCGGTGTGCGCGACGTGGGCCTCGCGGCGGTGCAGGCCAAGGGGCTGTCGGGTTTCAAAATCGGATATCGGGTCGAAAAGTTTTTTTCGACCTCCCCCGAGCCCTCCCCCCCTCCCAATATAAGGAAGGAGGTTCCCACCCCTAGCGGCGGGCCCGTGCCTCCGAGTCATGTGCAGGCTCACCGCCACCTCACCGCCACCTGATGGGCAGCCCTCCCAATCCAGCCGACAAGAATACCATTACCTCTGAGTTGCCTCTGAGCTGCTCTACTATGTGTGGGACATCATAGATTTTAATACTACCCATGATATGTCCCTTTCTGAGCTGATCTAATCATTTACACCTCAACTTCCCAGACCAGAGACTGCTGTGGCTCTGGGAGCCTCCGAACAGCCATGTATGGCTCCTACATATGTTTTAGAGGTCCCAGGACTTCATACAAAATCCATATCAAAAAGTTTTTTTCAGACCTCCCCGGGACCCCCCTCCCCATATCCGAAATTTTAATCCCGACAGCCCCTTGGTACAGGCGGCTCTGCAGGTGCTCGAGGGTAGTCCTGTTGTAAGCGAGGGAGGTCCGATCAGAGTAAGTTCTTGGTACGTAAATTTATGTAATCACAACCTCGACGCGAAACCTGGCTCACAGAAAGCACATTTTCTCATCATTTATGCACATCCTATGAAGCTAGGAACATTGTCTCGAGATTCAGTCTCCTCAGAAGGATGAAAATCCAACGGGAAATGTGGTTATCAGACACCGCGATGAATCACGTGCCTTCCAGCGAGATACTTCTTACGAGCGCGAACGGAGTTCAAAAAAGATTCTGAGTCAGGGAAAGTCCATAAAAATACTAGGCATAACATTTCAGATAGTTTTACAATGAAACAAATGAGATAGACCGTCGACGAGCGTTTTGGCAGTGGGGAGTGATTACATAAAATTACATAACAAGGTTTTACCCTTATCGGACCAAGATCGGACCCCCGCGCTTAATAACAGACTTCAATACACGCGACTGTGGACCACGCGAGTATAATATACCCCCCCCCCCCCCCCCCCCCCCCCCCCCCCCCCGCGAGGTACGAGCGTCGGATGTGTTGAAGCATCTGTCTAGGAGAGACTAGCTCGAGGGTGGCGGCGGAGGAGCGCGTCGCGGATCTCGAGAATAATCCCAAGTGTGTGTTCTTTCCTTCCATTTACGCAGATATGTTCCCTGTGTCGTGGATAACCAATGTGCATTCATTCATCGCTTGCAATGACCGTCTCGCCGCCTCTACCGCCTTGCCCCAATCCTGAACCTTGACCCAATCACGACAGAAGCTAGCATCCACATCCGTCATTCGGTACTCTTTGGCTTGCCTTCCATAGGGCACCACGCCGTCACTCCACTCCTGATCGTCGCAGCGCAGCCCGCCGGCTGCTGCTCCCAAATCAGCCACCAGCAAGCGCAGTGCGCACCGTTCACAGCACGGCCACGTCACCGTACTAGGCGATTCCCTCGAACGGCGTCACCATCACCGCCAGCAGCACGCCATACCCTCGATGCTGCACACAACCTTACCCGCACACGACCAGGCCATGTCGCCCAGCGGTGATTCATCTCCGAAGCCCGCAGCGCTTCCAGACCATCCCTCGGCCGACCCTCAGCCGAATTATTGGAATTGGAGCTGCACGAGCACGCGTCCGAGGACGCGGACGTGTGGAGGAAGAACTTGGGCGTCCCCGGCGCGGCGTATCCGGGCTTAACATCCTTGGTTTTCTGCATTTATCAATTCATCCGGGCACGCAGCATCAAGCTCTATCATCCGCAATGAATAGGTATTACCTGGGAATGTTAATCCATCCCTAAGCACCACAGGAGGACGTGAAAAATGGCGGGAATATCATTAGACATCAATGGTTGATGCGATCACGACACTGTGATGCGCCATCAACAGGCTCCGTAGACGCATCAACGTCGAGGCCGGTGGTTTGGACGTGCTTGGCAGCTGCCAGAACGCGGGAAGGGCTTCTATTAGTCATGGTATCAGGTAGGTGGCGCAAGTTCAGCGGCGAGGAAGAAGCGCTGCTTCTCCTGACAGCCCAAAATCCCGCGCCCCCGCCAAGGGGGTCCAAAGATAAGAAAAAAGGATATCACCTACAATTTTTTTTTCCTGGTCCTTTGGGCGGTCAACCTACCTACCTGCCGTGGGAAACTTCCTTTTTTGGGAATAGTTATCTCCGGCAGGCGCCCCAACTTAGCGATCGAGCTCCTCATATGGTACCACCACCTGCAGCAACAATTTTGAGCATTTTCTCAACTCATCTATGAACTTCTGTCTACTGATTTTCGCTGCCCGTCTATTTTCTGCCGGTGCGAAGCACAACTTAACTAGCTAATGTTAAGTCAATGTTAGCTGGACGGTGTCAACCTGTGCTATGTACGGCTGAATATAGCTCTGTTGAACTTCCTTGGGTTAGAATTAGATAGGATTGAAGCGTTCAGCTGGAAAAATGCTTCACTCCCGCTGTGTTGTGGGCCGTGGCTCTGCTAGCAATTACCGCCGTCCTCAGGACCTCCCCAATAAATTCTGGAGGTGGTCAATCCCTACAAATGTGATCTGAAAGAATCCGTCTGATGGATTCCTTTCCGTGTGCGAAGTTCTGGAGCCACGAGATCACGAATGAAAAATTGCCGCGCTCGCATGTGTTTGGTTCCGACATTTGTGCCCAACATTGTGTTGATCTAGTGCCGAGCACACCGTGTAAACATCCTTGGAAGTCTTAGAATTGTCCAGACGCTAGCCGTAGGTCTACAGGATGATTGTGACCTCAAAAGTGGGTCGAGATAAAAGTGCATACAATTTTTTTTTTTCGGCCGTCGGGGACCAACCTACCTACCCTACCCCATATGGGCAATGCTTATCCTTGGACCCCCTTGGCCCCCGCCTTGGCCCTGCACGCGCCCCTCAGCCCAGCAAATCGCTCCTCCGTGCTCAGTCCCACGCGGCCTTATCTTCCGTCCCTGCCCACTTCCCTCCGGCGCGCGCCACGCGCGGCGTAGCCTCCTTGGACCTTCTCATCCGCGCCCAAACCCAATCCTCGCCTCGTGCGTCGCGCCGCCCACCTTGCACGCACCCGCCATCACCTTGTACCATCTCCTAACAACAGGAATCGCGTCGTCGTCCTCTTCGTCGTCGTAATTGAGCTACTCCTTCTAATCGCCCTCCTATCCCCAGCCTCGTCCTCGTCCCCTTCGTCCCCCTCCTCGGTCACCTTCATCCCCGGGGCACGACCCGCGCGCTCGGCGTTGTCTCGCCAGCCAGAACCGCGCAGCCATCCTCGCGGACCTTGACCCAATTGCAGTATAGCTTCTCATACGTCCTCACTTCCCGCACCCCACCTTCCTCGCACGTCCCGGAGGACATGAAAGGCCTCCCGCTGGGCTACTTGCTCAGTCAGCGCACGCTCATGCAGCTCTCGCATGTTCGAGTCGTTAAGTACCTGCAGCTGCCGCTCCCAATCTCCATTCCTCTGCACGCGTATCAGCACCCACAGAAGAGCGGTCACTGCGAACAATGAACCCTCTTCATTCCAAAGACCTGCAATGCTCAAAAATTCAAAGATCAAAACCCCCCGCATTGTATCTTTCCCTAATAGTACGTTCAATCCACTCCACTCTCTGTTCGGCATAACTACAAGTTCGGTAACGAAAAAAGACAAAAACAATCCCCGGCCCGCCCTCCAACGCCCACCATAATTCCGACTTCGACTTCGCAACTTCGATACCTAGTAGGGGGATCCGCTTGGCGCGGGGTTACATACGACTGCATACAACCGCATTAGTCCCTACCGCGATGCGGGGAACGTAAACGCACATGAATCGACACAAAGCTCCGGACACCCCTCGCCGCACGACTCGCACGCGGGCGGCCAGAACCACACGCGCTGGCACTCGTCGAACTGCGGCACGCACCCCGTCTTGGCGTTAAACGTGCACGGGCAGTCGCGCTCGAAGCCGCACCCTGCGATGAACGTTAACATACGGTTAGGCTTCAAGTCCCGGGGGACAGGGAATCATATAGATGGGCACGCACAGCGTTTGGTGAGACTCGTCTTCGGGCCGGGGGCGCCCTGTACGTAGGTCGCGGCGAGCAAGATCGAGGCGAGTGAAAGCACGGAGCGGGTGAGCTGCATGGTTGCTTGGAGAGAGGCGGACTGATTTCCTTCCCCCCTTTATAGCATTCAGCTATGCCGGATCCAAAGGGCATCGACAGCCATCTTGAACCCTGCCCCGCCCGCCGTCGCCCGTGCTGACTGACATGCCCCGTTTGCACCGTATTCAATGAATGGCCAAGCCCCATTTTGAGCTTCATTCAGTGCCAATTTGAAGGATCAACGCCAAGAGAAATCCCACGGGTACGAGGCACGCACCGTGCCTAGACCTAACTGGCGACACAATACATCAACGGGACGCGTGGGTACTTAGGCAGCTAGCATTCATATCACACGGCACGGTCTCGCTTCGGAACGCCGGTACTATATACAAACAAATTTTCATGTAATGCCCCCCAACCGAGTCGTTCTGGACCCCAAAAACGAGATTCACTTGAATTGACTTACATAAAGCGAATGAAATGAAATGCAGAGAGGCTAAGAAAAGATGACACTCCCGTCAGCCGGGATATATATCATGCCAAGCCAGCTTGCAGTTCTCCATTGGGGCACGAACTTCGGGTTGTGTGTGTCCACTGCGTCATTGCTGGGGGCTTCCGCGCCATCGTAAATACCAGTATAGCGATACGATGTGTTGCGGACTCGAGGAGTTCCTCGGGCAGAAAATTTCAGGTTGAAGTTGAGTTCGCGGTTGAATCGCGAAATTCGACACCCCCTGAAGCACTCTGGCCCTGGTCGCCGGCATGCGGCGAGTGCGGAAAGTATGTGCAGAACTGTCCATCTCTCAAACTTTTGGCACGTTGGGGATTGACTGGTGCCTTTTCTATTACATAGGTCGCACGGATGCCGAATTGCCAGTCTGCTCCGATCATGCCCAGTGACTTGCCAGTGATGCCAGTGATGTTGGACGTTACTTGAAGATAATGAATACAACTTACAGCTTTGATTTACATAATCCAGAATACCCATTGCCCCTTCCGCTCTCTCGGAATTTCGGTGCCATCGTCAACGGCGAGCGTGCCTACATGCACATGTACCGCGTCAATACGGGAGAGTATTGCGGAGGAGAACGTGGACAAATTCCCAGAAGCATCCACCATGTTTGTAGAATCCTACCCCTTGCGTTGTGCTTTACTCCCATCTCTGAGGCTCGATGTCTTGACTCGCCGGAGGTCGACTGATCTCTCTGGTACTTCTGAAACATCTCCTCCGTATTACTGGGAATATCGCGGTCTGTGATTTTATGTAAACCTATCGTTCTCCATCCTGTTTCTCCGGGTACTTTCGGTTCTAGCTGGCTTCGAAATGCATGTTTTCAGTAACCATCGTTAAACCTTCTTTGAAGCATCCACGTTTGTCCCTCTCAACTTGATTTACGCCAGCTGGGGCAATCTTTGGCTCAAAGTGTCCTCGGGCATATCGGCGAGGGCAAATTGCACACCCTTGTGTTTATTCCAGACGGAAAACGGATTGTTCACTGGGCGCCGAATGTAAACAGAAAAGATATAGCCACCGTCGACGCCGGGCTCCACGCGCAACATGGACGACTTCAAGCTCTATGTCCGGCACGGTAGTACCGACCTGCTCAGAGTTCATGTGACAGACCGGGCTAGATGCATTCCGATTCCTCCATTGAAGCCTTCACGTAAATCCATCGTGAGACGGGGACCATGAGGCGCTGGAAGAACAATCAGGGTGGAATTCGCGCAACGCTATATTAATATTGGTCTCTTCGCCCTTGTCCTCAACGCAGGTGTGCTTCTCCGCCAGCCACTCACGTCCGATCCCCAGATGACGAGGTCAAGGCGCGATCCTCGTTGCCAAACGGAGAAAGGGCGTCTGGTCCAAGCAGGTTTGACGTACCATGTCTCTGTCGCCCCCGACGAACGCGGCGGGCGGGATCTTTTCTTAGCCTCCCTCCCTTTGTTTTATTTACCTAATTCGCCAAAGTGATATACAATGATTTTTGTAGCAGCTAGATCTGATTGGCTGCTCCACAAGTCGCAGCCAAACTGCAAATAAGGTCTATTCATTCAATTTATTTCAGTCGCTTTCCAACTCAGTTTCGTTCTCCGCTGATCTAAAGTATGTCTCCAGTTGGGATCGGTGCAAACTCAGGCACGTTGCTCCGGAAGGGACTTCTCTTGGCGTTGATCCTTCGGAATTACCCGGCACGGTCCCGCTTTCGAATGCCGGCCCATGAACATGCACGTTCCCATTCACTCAATTTGTTCAAGTTGAGGGAGCCTAGAGTGCGCAAGGTATGTAAGTAGCTACATACTGCCGGCTTGGCAATTGCGTGGGAACGACAGCCTCAGATGAGATGTGTAACTTGATCCTGTACAGTGCGCTTGACCGCCCTCTTCCCAAGGTATGACACTAGTACTCTCCCTCGATAAAATATTTAGCTATACACGATACTGAGGATTGGTTCAAATTTTCTATCATCGAAGCTGACCTGTGTAAGGAGCGTCCCAGTGAAAGTTTAACGTTGGCTGGGACGAGGAATGCCGTTAACATGCCGACTCGCAGGCCGCGGCGGAGGCACAGATTTCGGGAAGCGTGCGGGGTAGCAATGTATTCAATTTGAAGAATGGAGGGGCAGGTCAGGATCAGTACGACCTGAGTGGGGCCATGTGGGCCGTGCAATTGAGTTCCACCGGAGGATTTTTGCATCCGGGGCTGTGGAGCGGGCGGGATGTTGAACTTTTTTACAGAGAAAAAGGCTTGGAAGGATACTGCCGTAAGTCTCCGGGATGTGTCCTACCTATGTGTCACGGCGCAGGCCGTCTTCCGCCGGACTCGGTCATATCTTGAGGTATAAAAGGGGGGGAGCTACGCGCCCTCAATTCCTCAGTACACTCATGCATCTCACCCGCGTTTTCGTTGCCATCGCCGTCCTCGCTGTGTCCACCGTGCAGGCGGCCCCCGGGCTGAGCACCAGCCTCACCAAGCGCTGTGAGTCTGCGCCGCCACGCGTCTCGTCACCCATGCAGGATGCTAATGCGCGCGCTGTAGGGTGTGGATTCCAGCAAGACTGCCCGTGCCAATTCGACCCCAAGATCGGCTGTGTCCCGCAGTTCGATGACTGCGCGCAGACGTGGTTCTGGCCGCCCGTGTGCACCGGGTGCGGCTCGTGCCCCGAGATCTGCGTCGACCGTGCGTTCCAGCCCCTGGCTTCGACTCCGACAATAATGCTCATTACTGTCCCGCACAGCTCTTTGCCCCCCGGCTTGAAATGTTCGCAGAGTTGAGATCGGTCGAAACATGAAGAGAAACGAGTTGCCTGTCTTGTATTGATTTGAGAATGCCAAACCAGACGCCACTTCTGCACGAACTCCAAGTTGTGTGTGTCCCCTGAGTCATTCCTGGAAGCTTCCGCACACCCCGGAAGTAATTACAGTATAGCCACCCGGTGTGCGTGGAGGAGTTCCTCACGCAGATTAAATTTCGGGTTGAAGTTCAGTTCCGCGGTTGAATCCTGCGATACCTGCGAATCACTGGGGCACTGGTCATGGGCATGTGGGCAGTACGGAAGGGATGCATTGTGAGCGATATCTGTATCTCAGTGCATATCTCAAAATTGTGGTACGTCGGGAATTGACTGATGACTTTATGCTCTTCTATTCCTTGCCGGCAGAGATCCCGTGCAGGCCGACACCTTCGATAGGCCCAGCGCCGAAGCCGGACGGATGGCGAGTACCCGCTGTACTTTTATCATGCCAAGGCCGATCCGAGTGCCCCGCGGCCTCCACAGTGACGTGGTCGGCAATTCAAGATAATGAATGTAACGTGGGGATTTATTTGATGGAATTCGGAATGCCATTACTCCTTCAGCCTGTCGGATCTTCAGTGGCATCTTCAAAGAGCTAGGTAAATTCCCAGAAGCACCCCCGATGTCTAAAGAACCTTGCCACTTGCGTTGTGCTTTGCTACTGTTGTTGAAGCTTGATGACTTGACTTGGCGGACGCTAACTGATCGCTCTTGGGCTTCTGAAGTATCTCCTCTGTGTCAATGCTCGGGAAACTGGGAATAGGTACATCCCACTGATTTTAAACCTATCGTCCACACTGCACAGTCCTGCTTCTCCATTTCCTATTTCAGTTGGCTTCGATATGCATGATCGTTGAACTTTTTAGGTATGCCCTCGCAGCTTGATTTACGCCAGTTGGGGCAATCGTTAGCTCAGAATGTCAGCATATCCGAATGGCCTCAGGCTTATTGGTGAGGGCGAATTGCGCTCGCTCTTGTGTGGATTCCGCCCGAAAAAACGGTGGACGCCGAATGGAAACAGAAAAAATAGCCACCGTTGGCGCCGGGCTCCACACCCACCATGCACAACTCCACCTTCAAGCTTCGGAGCGACAGGACCGACCCGATTCTGAGACCATCACTCTCAGACTTCATGTGATAGACCGGGCTACATTCGTTCCGAGCCTCCACTGATGATTCCCGTAAATGCTATCCTGGGCGCTGCGAGCGCGAGCAACAAGCGGTTTGCAGTCGCGCAACATGGTATTAATATTGGTTTCCTTCGCCCTCTTCGTTCCATGGAATGCGAGCATGTTTCACTGCGAACCAAGCACGCACGCACCTGCGCTACCCAGGTGCAGCGGGTGAGATGCGCATCATCGCCCCGCGATCCTCGTCCCCCGCCGGTGAAGGGGCGTCTGGGCCAAGCAGGATTGACGTAATATGTCTCCGTCGCCCCCGGCGAACGCGGCGAACCCGGCGGGTGGGAGTCTCATCTTGTCTTAGCCTCCCTGGATTTGCCTAATCCTCCATTCACTTATTCCATTTAAGTCGCCTTTCAATTCAATCTTGTTGTCTGCTGATCTATCGCGCCTCCAGTTGGCGGTGCGTCCCAGGCACCTTGCTCCGGAGGGGACTTTTCTTGGCGTTGATCCTTCGCTCGGTTGGGTGGGTCGGTTAGGAGTCCGAGAAAAGTACCTTATTACCTAACTTGGCAACTTAACTTAGCACTTCGGCTTGGCTGGGCCGAACTTAACTTAACTTTTCCCACGCTTGACTCCCTTAACTTATTCAAACTCCGCCCACACGACTACCACTCCCTTTCTAAAACCACTTGCCTGCGTGCTTGAGGCTTCCGACATCCCATATGAGCTGTTATATGCTTTATATCCATACAATGTAGTCGGAAATCTGGCCATACATAAACAACCCGTGATCACACGACTTGAGACTCAAGATGTGAGCATTGGAGAAAGATGGAAGAATTCAGACACAAAGGTTATTATCTGATGAGCCCCTCAAACATTGGTGGTATCCTCATCATCCCATGACTGCAGAGATGGGATGGCGGGGACTCCAACAAATTTATTCGGTCGGTCAATATTTGGTTGCCTGTCTAAAGCATGCTCTGTGGAAGATAATTCCTCATTAGTACGTTGAACTAATGCCGGTGATATAGAGTTCATCATGTCCATAATAAGTCCTGCCACCCAACTATTAAAGTTGGGAGCCAACCTCGGATAGTTCCAGCCGTGCAAGGCAAAACCAAGACCAACAATGTCCCTACAAGGCTGTTGCACATGCCAGACAATCCTAGTATCCTGAATTCATTTAATACAGGGCCAAACTGATCCCCCATCCCAGATCTCCTTTGTTTAATAGCCTCATAATCCACGGATGGACTCAGGGATGTCTTGCAGGCCGACCAAATCGGGCTCATGGACAACTCACGGGACTATGCTGGTGCTTTGAACTTCAATTGTATCTGTGGGATACCAATTCAAGTCAGGGCTGTTCAATCTGAGTCCTTCAGAGATTGAAGACCAAGGCACAAACCACATTGTCAACTTTCAAAGCCCGTCCCGCAACCGTCTCGCCCATGTCCAGGTCTCCAACATGGTCCAGATGTATTTCTGCTGACCTTGTGTTTACTTTGCTTGCTGAAACTTACAGTAACTTGCTACTTAACTTGACTTAGCGGTATTTAAGCTAACTTGGCGCGCCAAGTTCCATCAGGGAAAGTAACTTATACGATCAGATGGACCTGATTGCATCAGGTACCAGCCAAGTTTGATTTGTCATCCAAGTAACAGCCAAGCTTTCGCTTGTCGCCCAAGTTGGCTGCCATCGCAGGCCGCCATTGATCATTCTGATATTCTAGACAGGTATTTATACCCTACTTTCGAGTTTTTCTTGGGCCGCGCGAGGTCTCGTACTCCGCCGCAATGCTTGAGGCTCCCGCTCACCCAACTCTGTGTTGGCGAGGATCTTTTTGGGTGATAAATCGACCGCGCGTTTCCGCTTCAAAGGCTTCGAGCTGTTTGTCCGTTTCAACATGCCTCCATTGGCAGGGTTTGGCCTGGATGAAGAGTCAACATCCATCGGCACATCTGCGGGAGGATCAGCAGGAGGCGGGGATATTGACTGTGGAATCGATGGGATGTGCAGATACTCCGAGGACACTAGTCATCAGCCAGATGTAGTTATCCCCCTGGCTGTTACATGCACTGGCGAGCACAAAAGCCATGTAGTTGATGAGCATCTTCAGTTAATTGTTGCCTGTACCTGGCAGTGGATCAAATGCCTACATAAAACACTCGAAGGATACTTGGAGCGACCGTACAGGATGCGGAACGGCGCAAAGGGTGGCTATTTGAAGCAAACTTTCAGAAACTTAATCCAACTTGAAGTTACTTAAATGAACTTAACTTGTACTTTCACTTTACTTAACTTGTGAAATCAACTTGCCCTGCCATAAGTTCGGCTAAGTTAACTTTGGCAGGCTAAGTTAGTTTACATAAGTAACTTAGTAAGGCATCGTCGGTTAGTAGATCCAGAGATTTTCCAATTACACGGCACTGTCCCGCTTTCGAATGCCGGCCCAGGAACATGCACATTACCATTCCCCCAATTCGTTCAAGTTGAGAGAACCCATAGTATACCTACTACCGGCTCGGCGATGAGGACGATAGAAGATAGCTGTTGAAAGCCCTGTGGTGCATCACCTTTCCCTGTACAGTGGGGAAGGCAATTTAGAATGCGCGATCCTGAGGGTTCGAAGTTGCTATCGTGAAAGCTGACCTGTGTAAGAAAGGTTCAGTGGGCGTTGGCTACGGCCTCAGACGAATAAAGCCGTTACCATCCATGTTCGCCGGCGCATGCCGCGGCCGAGGCACAGGCTTTGGGGACCGTGCACTCTACTACGGTATTCGGATTTGAAGAATGGGAGGGGCCGGTCAGGCCAAGGCCCCGTGGGCCGCGCAATTGAGTTTTCACGGAGCAGCGTCTCATCCGGGGCTGTGGAGCGGGCGGGATGTTGAACGGGCCTCCACTTTGGTTAAGAGAAAAGGGCTTGGAAGGAGCGAGGTACTATACTGCCGTAGATCTGCAGGAGGTGTCGTCCTACGTGTGTTTTATACCGCAGGCCGTCTGCCGTCGGACTCGGTTGTGTCCCAGAGGTATAAAAGAAGGGAGGTGCGCACCTTCAATTCTCTAGTCACTTCCGCGCTTTCGTTGCCATCGCCGTGGTCGCTGTGTCCGCCGTGCAGGCGGCCCGCGGACCGAGGACCAGCCTCAATAAGCGCTGTGAGTCTGCGCCGTACCTCTCGTTGTGATCAATCATGTGAATGCTCATGTGCGCGCTGTAGGGTGTGGCTTCGAGCCCAGCTGCCCCTGCCAGTTCGACCCCAAGATCGGGTGTGTCCTGCAGTTCGACGACTGCGCGCAGCAATTCTTCTGGCCGATCGAGTGCACCAGATGCGGCTCGTGCCCCGAACTCTGCGTCGACGGTGCGTTCTAACCGCTGGCTCTGAGGATGCTGACTATCATCGCGCATAGCCCGTTGCCCTCCGGCTTGAAATATTCGCAGAGGCGAGAGAAGATCGAGTTTCCTGTTTTGCTACATTGATTGAGAATGATAATCTTCGCGACTCCGCGGTGTGTGCGCAGGGCTCGCTTTGTCCGCCGCCGCCGCAAAGAAGCTGTAATCGACAGCGCATGTCAGAATCGGCTATACACGATCCTTATGAAGCCTGCACCATCTCCGAAGAACGTATGAACATCAGTCTGTAGCATTGACGTATGACGACGATCGTACCTCCGTCTCAATTTACTCTGCTGAAAATTCTTCCACCCCACGGAGTTCACGCGGTCAATTCCTTATTTTACGCGTCCCTTACGACTGTAGTCAATGGTACTGCTACGTTGATCCGAATCCGGTCCAAGACAATTGTGCTGGAGTTCAAGCGATGGTATTCAACGAACAGACGATCGACATATGAGCTGGCGGAATTTACAAGCGGAATATTTCGGGTCAAACTTGGTCTGAAGGATATGGCACACATACTGTCCGAAAAATAAAAAGTAACAATGTTGGTATATTTTTGAGTTTCGTGCAACAATCATCTAGCATCACGCGTGGAAATGACACAATTGGGCGGATCGCTGAAGAGAAAATGACAATGAACGAGCTCGGAGGAAAGAACAGAGAAAAAACACAATGAGTAGGTTGACTTACACCGAAAACACAATGGCCCTGGCGAAGGTTCCAAAAAAAAAAACACAACGGTGTCTTGGTGGCCCCGGGACATAGCTTGTGATTTCGGTTGTACTGCCACTGATTTGGACCAGTAATGCGTGGACTGGTCAGCCCTGATCTTATTGCGATCTTGACCTTATTTCCCCTCCGCCATGGACGACACCGCAGGCCATGATGAGATCCGCCATTTCTTCATGGAGTGCCATCAGATTTCGAATAAGGCCCAGTTTCTGGTTGACTCCCTGCCCAACGTGGGAACCGCAGCAGTGGAGCGAGCAAGTTCCAATTGTGGGACCGCGTCAGTATGATATATCCTCTTCCTCCTCCTGGCAGGATTAGTGATGTTACGGGCCCGGCTTGGCCTGGAAGCCCGGGTTTGGGCCTGGCTTGAGCGGGCTTGGGCTTCAGATATCCCAAGCCCGAGCCCGAGCCCTGGAAGCCGGGCCTGAAGCCCGCGGCCCGGGCTTGGGCCCGGGCCTCGCACAGTTTTTTGTGCGGGATATGAAGGCAACTCCGCAACATCACTAAGAAGGCGTACAAGTGCGAAGTCAATACATTATTACTGCATATCAATATCTACGAGCATATGCGCAGTAGAAATATCCCACCTACAGGTCATTTGAGGTAGGTTGCGAGAATGCGATACGTCGTGTATTCATATCTACATCAGAAAGTCCGCATTCAAGGGATCCCAGGGAGCTTCGCGTCTTCTGGAGCTGGTTACTATGAGGGTTGGGTCGGGATTGTCGCGTGAGCCGCGGGGGTCGACATGATGTGGAAGGAAGAGCGCGAAGCTTGATGCGTACAGTCACAGTTTGTCCGCAGGATATAGCTACAGCGATGGGAATTTCACGGTCCACACTGTACAAGCACATGGAAGATCGCGGGCTCCCTACTGCGAGGAAAGAATGGTCGGATCTGACAGATGACGAGATCGATGAGCTTGTCTCTGAAATTTCTCTGGCTCACCCCTTCGTCGGTACCACCATCATCTTGGAACATCTTGAAGCGTGCCAGGTCCATCTCCCACGAGCCCGGGTCCAGGAAAGTCTGCGTAGAGTGGACCGCATAGGGGTTCACGTCCGGTGCGATCATCGTGGCTCGATGCACAAGTAAGCATTGTGTTTTTCTCTGCAAGGAGACAACGTGTTGCACATTGTGTTTTGTTTTTTGCATGTGGTCGTGGTCGTGGATCATGATCGTGTCAAAATTTGTGTCAATGGGGCAACTTTTCAACTTTTTTTTTTTTTCAGAATGGTAGGCTTAACAACGTGTCTTCTGACCATTTTTACCTGTATTTTTCGGACAGTATACCGCCCATAGAAGGACCTGCTCGTGGATACAAATTGAACTGACAGCACGTACCAGGACTTGGTAGGTCAGATTCTGCAACAAGTGAGGCCGTTCAGCGCCAAGATTTGTCGGAACTCCTCATCTAACTTAAATTTTGGACATCAAATCGCTCCAAAGGTATGGGCGGTATACTGTCTAAAATATATATATACTGTCTAAAAAATAAAAGCAGAGACAATAAGAAAAACACGTTATAAGGACCGCCATTCTCAAAAAAAACGCAATGCCACATTGCACAAAAAACTGCGATGTGCAGTCCGTTCGCAAGACACGCTGCGTGGTGCTGACCTGCGAGAAAGAAAAGAAAAGAAAAACACAAAAGTAGCTTGGCAGTCTTTCCAGGGCCGCGTCCTGATATAACGCTGGTTATGTGTGATATCCCGACTTCCTTCAGTTAGGTCTATTCCTGTGATTCAATGAACCGTGGTTCAAGTGATGGTGAGGCAGGACAATAGATGACCCAGAGACAAGTTAATGGAGTCGCTTCCTTCCCCGTCCCATTGTCTCTTCAATGCGTATGGTTTACGATTGGTACCATACATACGCTTTTAAAGCCTGTGTGACGAAATTGGCATTCGATAGCCGGGTGGGTGTAAGGCATACTGGCGGAGGAGCGAGTTTCCGGGACTCGGCGAGCGAAGTGTGTGCAGCACTGCCTTGGCTCCTATGGGCATCTCAAATTTGACGTTACGTCCCGGCCACTTTGTGCCGGCGCAGATGTGGCGCCGAGACACACTGCCGGCGGCAGGCAATGCCATGCCGAGTACCCGCTCTGCTCCGACCGTGCCGAAGGTCGATCCGAGTACACCTCACAGTGATTTTGGACGGTACTTCAAGATGATGAATGGAACGCAAGAATTTTGTGTTCGTTGAGAATGCCTACACATTTTCGGATTTTTACGGGCGTCTTCAGCGAGCTAGGTGAGTCCCACTTGAATACGCGAAAAGATTGCACTGGAGGTGCACAGAGTTCGTCCTAGTATATGTGACTCCGTGGACGCTTTGGTACTTCGAAAGCATCTCCCCCGCGCACCATTAATTTGTCTTTGACCTGTCTTCCATATCCATAGTTTCGGCGATAATAATATACATGGATTCGAAACCGTGTTACTTGTCGACCCGAGTCTTCTCTTACGTCGCTCAGAATCTAAAGCAGGATCTCGCATTGCGCACCAGCTTATACTGATTCCACGAAAAAAAACTGCACTTTCCTATCCGAAAAACTAGAAAATGCTCACCATTGGCGCCGGGCTCCACGCACAACACCCACGACTTCAAGTTCAAGTTCCGGAACGGCAGCACCGATCCGATTTGGAGACCAAACACTCTCAGAGTTCATATGACGGACCTGGATACCCGACTCCGGCGTTGACTATCCACGTAAATGCACCGGGACACTATCCTGGGCGCTGCAAGTGCGAGCAACAAGTAGATTGCAGTTCGCGCCACACTGTATTAATATTCGCGCTTTTTCCGCCATGTAATGCGAGGGTGCTTCTTTGGGAGCCACTCACGCACGCACGTCCGTTCCACGGAGGACAAGGTTGAGTTTTTGTTGCCCGACGGTGAAGGGGCGTCTGGTCCAAGCAGGTTTGACGTAATATATATCTATCACCCCCGGCGAACGCGGCGGGCGGGAATCTCATCTTTTCTTAGCCTCCCTGCATTCATTTCATTTACCTAATTCACCTTCCAATTCAGTCTCGTGCGCCGCTTATCTGTGCCTTCAGTTGGCCACGACGCGTACACTCCGCAGAGGATTTTTCTTGACGTTGATCTTTCACCACAGTAAATAGGCAATTGTAAAGTTAGCTCAGAGTACATGGCGCGGTCCCCGCTCTCGAATGCTGGGCCAGGAACATGCATGTTCCCGTTCATTCACTTTGTTCAAGTTGAGGGAAATAACTGCTGCCGTCTTCGCCGTGCAGAGCACTAGAAGATCGTTGTTGATTTAATTGAAAGCCCTCCGATGCGTAACTTGGTCCTATTCAGAGGGGAAGGAACATGGTCGCACGCCACAGTGATGACGCCCCTCAGCCCACGATTCATCCTCTATGAAATACGGATATATACACGATGCAGAGGGTTGGTTCGAAATCGCTAGCTTGGAATCTGACCCGTGTAAGGGACGTCCCAGTGAGAGTTGTTGAATGCGGGCTCGACGAATAATGCCGTCAACATCTATGATCGCATGTCGCGGCCGAGGCATAGGGTTCGAGTGCTCTGCACGTTAGTACGGTATTGAAATTTGAACAGCGGAGGGGCCGGTCAGACTCGAAGCGTCCTAAGTGGGGCCCCGTGGGCCGCGCAATTGAGTTCCCCGGAGTAATTTTGCTTCCGGGGCTGTGGAGCGGGCGGGATGTTCAACGTGCCTCCACTTTGGTAAAAAGGAAAAAGGCTTGGAAGGAGCGAGGTATTACACTGCCGTAAATCTGCGGGATGTGTCCTACGTATGTTGATACCGCAGGCCGTCCTCCGTCGGACTCGGTCGTCCCCAGAGGTATAAAAGGGGGAGCTGCGCACCTTCAATTCTCCAGTACAATCATGCACTTCACCCGCGCTTTCGTTGCCATCGCCGTCCTCGCTGTGTCCACCGTGCAGGCGGCCCCCGGGCTGACCACCAGTCTGACGAAGCGCTGTAAGTCTGCGCCGCCGCATATCTCGTTACGATGCATCATGCTAATCCGCGCGCTGTAGGGTGTGGCTTCGAGCCCAGCTGCCCCTGCCGGTTCGACCCCAGGATCGGGTGTGTCCTCCAGTTCGACGACTGCGCGCAGCAGTACTTCTGGCCGCCCGTGTGTGGCGGATGCGGCTCGTGCCCCGAGATCTGCGTCGACCGTGCGTTCCAACCGCTGGCTTCCACTCCGCGAATGATGCTGACTGTGGTCCCAAACAGCCCTTTGCCCCCCGGCTTGAACTGTTCGCAGAATGAAGAGTCGTCGAAACGTGAAGAGAATCGAGTTGCCTGCTTTGCTACATTGATTGAGAATGATAACTGTGTTTGCGCAGGAACAGTGAGGCTGAGAGTGATACTATTTAACCTGATAAATCCGCGGCGACAGTGTCATATCAATCGAGAAAAGGGGCTAACCAACTTTCGGCCTCTGGGATGAGTCTCACAATTCGCGGCTTGCAGTAGAGTGTAGATAGCTGAGCAGGCTGGAGGCCAGATGGCGTGGGTATACGTATTCGTGCCCGAGTCCTACAGTTAAGGCTGGCGGGATTGGCTGTACAGGCCGTCATTTATTCGTCCTGATTCTTCTATGCCGGGCTCTAGTACGTAGCCAACGAGGACGTAGATCCTCGCGTGGATTGAATAATCCCGGGGGTGCCAGAACGGAAGGAAAACCAGCCGCGGCACGGAGAAGAGCTGAGAATGAAACAGATACGCGACCTCCATAGACCTTTGAGAGACCTACAAAGTTCTTCACGAGTAGTATCGGAAGCCAAAACGCTATGCTTATGCCTGGGGCATATGTATAGGTGCAACATAATGTTGAAGACCGAAGCATCGTGCATCTTTGTTGTCAGGACCATGCCGGCGGAGCTGCAGGAAACCAGACCACAGTAACTCGAAGTTGTGAAACGATGTGAGCATCAAGTGCCAGCGAGCACATAGCATGGAATTGCCATTGGAGCGAAGAGTCCACAGTCGAATCCCTTGGACGCGGTATAACAGGTCCAGTCTTTTCGTTCCTAGGACTCTTGCCGCAAGCGATCATGGTGGTACTGTATAGTTTCGATCAATTCTCCCCGCCTGTGACCTGTGACCCGCAGATTCGAACTTGAGTATTCGTAAATCCGCCAGAGCGCCCGTGACAGCCCAAAAATGTTCATAAATGTGGTGGAAAGGTCGCAGGGCATGAGCCTAACACACTGCTGGGCCTCCGTGATCACATCGCTCAGTTGCATTGTGCCAGTTCTCAGTTAACTGTGGTGTTTCTGTACATCGGATGCTCGAAACTGCTTCCTCCATTTTCTTTTGTTATATTTTTGGCATTGCGAAATATTCCATGGCCCGCAAAGTAAACAGCCTCCATGAAAGGTACTTAAAACTGGAATCCTATGTATTTCTGCTACGGGCTTTATTTTATAGCACCCCAAATCTGACCTACTTGCCAGGCACATTGCCGAATCAAAGCGGTGTAGATCATCAGATTACTTACATGACCTTTTTTCTGCGCATTCACCCTCGATCCCACCGCTTTCTTCACAATGAGTGGCCTTCCCGACATGATCAAAATCCCGGATGGGCCAGAGAAGTTCTCGCTACCCCCCCCCATGACCTCCCGGTCTCCAGCCTCGTCAGCTTTCAGTTGCCGCCACAGCGCAAATCCACCGGATCACCTCAAACGTGAGAGCGCGGCGCCAAAGGCGTCGCGCCGGCGAAAAACAGGGTTTTTTGGTGGTCTCTGGGCGATTTCGTGACACTTTTCACATATTCGAATATGCCCTCAGTGACCTGTGACAGGTACGAATATTTTCTTAAATTTTGGAGCCTGTGACCCGTGACATACGAATTGATCGAAACTATACAGTAAGAGACAGAGAACACGGATCAGATTACGGCTGATCGTTAGATAAACACAAACAAGCACGAGGCTGTGCGCCCCTATTTTTTTCCCTCTTTTGCCACCCCCTGCTTCACCCGGAGGCCGAGCTCTCCACCCACATCGTCGCACCAGCCGTCTCGCCGTCATTCAAAAGCACCTCACACAGAATGGACGACTGTTTTGGTTGCTGCTGCATTTGTGTGTCGTGTTTTGGTGAGGGATCGTTCTCATTTCTCGGTCTACGCACGCACAGCTGATACCTGAGGTCCAGGGCTCCTCGCATCCGCATTCAGGCATATCCCCTTCTCGTCGGCATTCAAAATATGCACTTGCCGCTCCTGCTGCCGCAGAGAGGACGACGATTTCGACAAGACGCAGTTCGTGGATTTTCGCCCCGGCTTTACGCCAACAGGGCAACGGATCCATTCCTACGACCCGCAGTTCCCGATGCAGCTGCGCGAATCCAACCCACAGCATCCGAATCCCTCGACCCCGCAAGAGCCGGCCGTCGAGGTCAGCTTGAATCCCTACGATCCGCCGCCTTTGCCTCGAGCGAGTCCCCCTCCGCCCGACTATGCCTTCGCTGTCAGAGACTCGCTTCGATCACCGTTAGATCCACCGATGGTCACAATGAATAGGCCTCCCGCAGGTGGGGGAGAGTGGTGCGTCCGCTGCGATTTTAATTCTGATCCAAGCTGACTTGGACCGTCAGATCAAGTTTAACCAGAAATATTCCGCGTGTAACTTTCCCTAAAGAACGTGTCGCCCATCTGTCCATTTGATACCATCGCATGAATTTCATCACGAAAATCTTCTAACTGAACGCACCTGCTGAACCATTCGATCAAGTCGCATTCGCCGCATTAAAAAGTGTTGAGCTGCGAATTTGAACAGAGTCGCCCCATGGAGTGCGTCGGTGCCACAGACTGAACCTCTTATCAATGCCATGGGACTTGGACTTCAAGGATCGTGCGCAATCAAATGGTCCGATTTTGACTTATGCTGTCCAGCTTCTTTGCTGCAACGAAACACGAGCAATGTCTCCGCACATCGTCATGAAGTACGACGTGAAATCATAGGTAGATTATTGGACTGAATTCACCGCCATTGCGACTCCGGTCAGTAATATCACCACGGCTTCTGCCGCCGTCGGGCACGGAGAGTGCAAGTATCGATACCACCATTCACCGGACCCACTGGACCCAAACACAATGCACAATGCATCTCGATCCTCTGACACTGTTCCTCTCCGTGCTGGCGGCAGCACTGCCGATTTCCCGGCTGCGGTACGGGCAGACTGAGGTGCGCAGGGAAATCGGACCACTTTTGATGTACTCGCCGACGTGCAAGTGCAGGATGAGCTCCCGGCCGTGGGCGGGGCGGAGGGCCGAATTGCAGAAGCTGAGCGGCAGCAGACGGTCGACCGCGCACGGGCGCGTCCGCCTCACTGATTTTTCATTTCACAATATCCTTTGACTGTTGCAATGCCCCGCAAAGCCAAAGCCGGCTTCACGTTCACATTCTCTGACGGGACACACATCCCGTATGGCCCATCCTGAGCGCTCCCGGCTCCGCGGTACAACTGAATCTAGGTATTATTCATTGCCCCTGAGACCATTTTATTTCGACTCTGAATTTCCGTTTATCAGGGAATTACGAGCAGCCCGATACGTTCGATGGCTTCTCCTTTTCGCGATGTTGAGCTTGGTTCGAAAGGGCCATCACATTCCCAGACTTTGTTTGGGGACTCTCAAAACAACCCTTGAACTGGACCCATTATCCCAGGGCGGGGATGGCTCAGATATTGTGAGGTCCCGATATTTCGGAGGTTTGAGACCCCGCTAGAGTCGTCAAGAATCCAAGTAGTCGCACTATAAATGAGTGAGTGAGGTGTAGGATTCAAGAAAAGCTAAAGAATCTATGTAGCTAGAACTACTTATATACTAAATGAGAACTACACTAATGGGTCTAACAATACTGTGGAAACTACGGAAACTACGGAAACTACGGCACAGGCATCTGCCGACTGGCTACGCAAACTACGCCGCAAACTACGTGTTCAACTACGTGTTGCGGCGCAGAGGTATCTAATCTAATCAGGGAGTCCGGATCACCGGAGCCGGAATGGCGGATACAGAACGTCCCGTATCCCTTACAGATATATGACATGGATTGGGCCTCTGCGAGGCGGGAGGCTGAACCTTCGGGGCCGCATTTTTTCACAGCAACCTCCAAATGAAGGTGGTCATGGTAGGACTACGATGAGATGTTTCCCATAGATTCAGTACTTGGCTTCTACAACGAATCTATTGACAGAATATAGGTAGGTAGGTAGGTAAAGGATCACCGTGAGGACGGTAGGTAGCAAAGACGGCAGAGCATCCAGAGAAAATGATATTGCAGGCTGAGACAGCTTGTATTAGACAATTGCCATGGGCAAATGGATGATGGTGATATGTGCGGGAAGTCAAATGTATTGACTATCGAGACGAGGGTCACAATTATAAAAGTCGACAAATTTTGAGGTTGGTTGGTGCAACAGGATTGCCTAAAGAACGAGTCTAAAAAGGATATTTTAGGACTCGTAATGAAGTCGATAATCCCAGATTAACCCTAACATAGTGGTCAATAAAATGTATATATAATTAGCATGAATACCGTACACCGTTGAACGGTCTTGGTTGCGTCAATAGATGTGTCACCTCGCATCAGACTGTAGAGTGATCTGAACTGCTAGCCCAGGTATGTCCTTTCTTTTGCGGATTCGGGCTCGGTGGACTGAGGCTCCCCGCGGTGCTGGGAAACGGTGTGTGTCGTTTTCGAGTACCAAGGTGAAGCATGCACAGCTGGATTTCGACACCTGTCAGCAACGGCGGGCTTAATCCAGCCAGCAGAGCTTCAGACTTCAATACGAGGCATGCTTCTGTACATTGGTGAGTGAGAAACTCTGAGCGTAAAACATCAGCGCTCTTCCTCGTTCCACCAGACAGTCGTGAAGACAAGCCATTATGGCGAGCAGTCATCTTCCTCAAAGCAAGAACATCAATTTGATGTTTGACTATGAGAAAATGAATGACCGCAATTTTATCTTCCGAAGCCAGACGAACAAAAGGATCATGTTCGTTCAATATCAAGTCTGCATTCATATTGAGAATTTTGCCCCGCGGACGCGGTGCTACTGGTGAACCAGGTCGAACATCCTGGTCGGATATTCTATCTCGCGTACGAGGTCCACCCGTGGGTGCCGGCACTGATAACACCGAGAAACGCACTGGGCTCGCTTGGAATTGTGGGAAGACTGATGATACAGAGGTAAGCTTGAGATACAAGTGTTCAAAGGTAACACACCTATGGATGATCCTGGTGTCCGAAAATCCAGTGGGCCGCTGCTGAGATGTACAACCACCCGCTGCGCCGATTTGCGCATGAGTGGGACCCAGTCCAAGCCAAGAACCAGATCACAAGGCAAAGAAGCCACCACGGTGACATCGGACAAAAGGATAGAGATTCCACCCGTATTGCAAGGAAGCGTGAGCCGCCCAGAGAGCCGGGAGCCGCGCGTCGGAACCCCAGAATTGATCACCCAGTCCAGGGAAACATGAGAACTTGTAGCATGGCTGTCAAATTGAGTGGACACGACTGTGTCACAGAAGGTAGCGGGGGACGACATGGGGAGACTTGTCGGGCATCGAAGAAAGTGACGCATACAAGACGCATATCAATCACATGCCGGCGGCCCGTGTGGGGCCCGGCGGATGACAAAGCGGAAATGAGTAACGAACAAACGCAAGCAACGAAAATACTTTATCTACTGTCAAAGTCCTGAACCCAGACCAGCCAAAAAAAAATCAGGAAACCTAGGAGAAGCAGCATACATCATTACATAACTTCAAGTAGGACACAAGTACCAGTAGTTCTGTGTTTTTAGTGATGACCAATTTATATGATGAAATGCTGTGTTGGCCGAAACCCAAGTTCTCCAGGTTAGCTAAACCTCCGGTTCAGCCAATCAACTACGAGGACATGGCGAAAGTATGCAGCTCATGGGAGTCTGAACAAAAATATCGGAAAAAACTGAAATGCTTCTATGACTTTGACTCTTGTGACCCCTTTATAAGGCATTACAAGGCCCCATAATGCGTTACAAGGTGGTCACAAGAGTGCCAAAATGCGTTATAAGAGGAAAGAAGTTTTATGGCCATATCGGACTACGTAAGGTTGTTTTCCTTCACCTGTTTCAGTGCATTCCATCCGGGGCATCCGAACCGCTCCGGCAACCCCTCCCAAAAAGACTCCAGGGCTGCCTTGTGTTTCTGCTTCATCACGGATTTGCATGCCTGACACACGGCGAGCCCTTCCCAATCCTCCGGTCGCCAGAGGGTGATGGGCAAGGTGCCTTGTGCCCTCCACGCCTCCACGTCTTTTCGGCTTTTGATCGTCTTCCTCGGGCAGGTATATTCCCTGCAATGTGATGGAGGATCCAACAGGAAGTCGGTGATTTCCGCGGAGGCGGCTCTGGCGAAGGAGAGACACTGTTCCAGACATTTTTGCCTGTCTGGTGGTGCCAGCTCCACATGGATGCCGTTGACCGATATCCCATTCAATAATTCCGCCACTGTGCAATTCCCGATGGCGTTATAAAAGGCGATGGGTAAAATCCAGTCGAGCCCCATTTCTCTACCAAAATTGATAACGCGGATCCAGTCATGGGTTGGAATTTGCCAGGACGGGGCCCCTGGGTATTCTGCTAGCGTGATGGGAAAGGCGGATGAGAGATGGACCAATGCCCGCTTGCGCAGAGAGTCGACTATGTATTTTGTGCTGAGGCGAATGATACCGGTCAGGGTATCAAACGTGGTTTCGTCAGGGAAGGATTGGAAGAATCTGGCTCATGTGTTAGAAATGGACGACAGATCATGTGCCAGGAACGAACTCGTGGTCGAACAGCGCATTCAGGAAGCACCGCAAATCATCCTCGTGGTCCTCTAGATAAACGACGGGGCACCCTTCGACTGCTTCCGCATCCTCGGGTTGACGGAACGCCAGCATCTCGTGGAAAACAGGTGATCGTTTCGCCAGTAGCCCGCCGTACACACGGAAACTCGACAACCCCGCGACGAGAACGACGGTGCCGTCGTTGAACCACAGCTCCTCCACACGGTGGCAATGGGCCCGGGGTGACCCGTCTGGAATCCTCGGGCTCTCCGGGAGCGGACTATCGGAAGACATCGTTGCTGGTCAATGTCGTTGGCTGAGAGTGGATCAAGAGTGGATTGGCGCTGGGGCGGCTATGACAGCACCTGCCACAAGGCCCTGGGAATAGAACTTGCGTGGCAGAAAGTGTGACAATTGGGTGAACAATTAAAATACGGACGTTGCCGGAAACCATTAGAATTGTTCTAACTCTCATCAGTGTTTTACTGACTACCATCAATGACAATGTTATATATCGAAGGATTCCTATCCTTGCCCTGTCTCTCCATCACTAGGATCATATTAGCGTCACATCAGGTCACACCAGCATGACTACTTCTTACTCCGCTTTCGGAACCGCATGAGTCGGACTGACAGCCAAAGAACAGCTGACAGGATTTCGTGCCAGGGGGAAAGTTCAACCATGAATTTCAACTCGATGGGTCACTGAATTGGATCTCTCCCGTCTTGGTTCATGTGATCTCCGGCTGGCGGGAATGCGACCGGCAAGAGAGTAGCACTTCGAATAGGCATCCTATAAGCAGTTCATGTAGTCCCAAAAGAGCTAAATATGCAGGCTTCCTCTGGCATACGTTTATAACCTAGTGAAAAATTCCCTGGAAATTTCCTCAACGTGGATTGCTGCGTAGTTATTTGGCCAAAAACCCTGGTCTTTCCCTTCCAAAAAGAAGACAAGGAAGTCCCCCAATATTTTTTCTAGGGCTCACCTTATACCTCGTCTGTCACCTAGGCAAGATGCGCTCTGAGGGAGCAACAAGCTCGTGCCGAATCTTGGGCCGTGAGCGGAGTTTGAAAGTCAAATAAATAATTGATGACCTGAATTCAGGTGAACGGGATGACCCAAAAATTGAGCACCCCTAGTATCGAGCCGTAATTCTGAGCATGCACATTTTTCATCTCATATTTGCGTATGATTCAGACCCGTTAAAGAGCTCAAAATTTTGGATTGACATCTCCCTTTCCACACGAGCTCTGGTAGCTAGCGAGCATTTTGAGGCTGTTGAGCCGTAAACTAATGGCGAGCATAAAACAAGGGAGATTTGATAGAATTTTGACCCAGCCTGAGGGTAGGAGTAGCACAATTGGCAGTCCAAAAATTAGAGCTTCATGTGACCGTGAAATTCTGAAGTTTCAAGCTTGCAGCCGCTACCTGGCGTTGAGTGTGCACAGAGTGCACGGAGCCTGCAGCCATTCAGCGGTGGGGTTGTTTCTATGCCATTCCTCTCTTTCGCCGAAGAGTCCTCGTACATGCCAAGTTGACCCGTTGGCTAAAATAGTGCGGTTGAGAATGTCGTCTTTCTATGTATGTAAAGACATTCGCGGACTGGTGTGAGGTGGACGTTCCATTATCATTGGACTCGGAATGTACGTGTACATGACCTTGCCCAGAGGACATCCTTCGAAAGCAGAGGCGGAGGGGGCGCGGCCCTCGGATGACTGCGTTTCGCTGTGCGGGCTGTCCAATGCGCGGGGAACGATCTGGATTCGGGTAAGTTTCGGAGAAGCCTAGTCAAGGCGCCACAACCAGAAATTCCGGGCTGGTGTTGAATTCTAGAATGCATCTAGGTTAGTCGTATAGTCATTACTTGCTCATCGTCTCTGTCTTTAAAATTCTTGCTGAGTCTCAAAATCAACCATGTTGGTGGACCGAGCGTCCCAGGGCGGACATGTCTGTCAAGTTCTAATTGACATTAATTACCCATCGTCTCTCTTAAACTCCTTATGGAGTCTTAAAAGCAACCGTATGGATGACTCAACAGTTGTTATGTTGTACGACAGGAGATCCACCGACCGTCAGGCTGCGTATTATACTTGACGCAGAGGACGAGTGGTATGGTCTGTCGAGGACTCCAACAACCGACCTCGATGTCCCCGAAGCGCCGGCCAGATATGGGAGACTCAGAGCCAGTATACATAATCGACAGCTCAGTGCGATTCAGAACGTGAGAAAGGACACAGGAATATTGGACATATGTAGCTGTAGCTGTAACTACGCAAGTTCGTTTTCTTTCATCTGTTGCAGCGCATCCCAAGAGGGACATCCAAACCGCTCCGGTAACCCCTGCCAGAACGACTCCAAGGCTTCCTGGTGGGTTTCCTTCATCGCGGACTTACATACCGGACACACGTCGAGCCCCGCCCAATCCTCCGGAAGCCAGAGCTTCAAGGGCAGAATATTGTTCATCCTGTACGCCTCCACCTGCTTTCGGCTCTCGATCCTCGCCTTGGTGCAGCTGTATCCGCTCGAACAACGGGGAATCGGTACAGGATTCCACAGGAAGTCCGTGATCTCCGCCGAGGCAGATGTCGCGAGGGCGTAACGCTGCTCAAGACAGATTGGTCTATCCTGCGGTGCGAGGTCCACATGGACACCGTCGACGACGATCCCATTCAGCAATTCCGCGATTGTACAGTTCGCGGTCACCCGATAGAGAGCGAGCGGGAGGATCCAGTCGATCGACATCTCTCGTGCAAAATTGACGAGGCGAATCAAGTCCCTGCTGCGATCCAAGTGGATGGTGGGAAAGTCCCAAGAAGGGCTTCCAGGGTATTCTGTTGGCGTGAAGGGAAAGGCGGACGATAGATGGACCAATCCCCTTTTGCGCAGCGAGTCTACCTGGTACTTCGAGCTGAGGCGAATGACGCCGAGCAGGGTATCGAATGTAGCTTTGTCAGGGAATGGCGGGAAGAATCTGGACGACGCACGCGTGAGCAATGAACGATGGCGCCACCAGTGCAGACGGACGCACTCATAGTCGAACAGCGCCTTCAGAAAGCACCGCAAATCATCCTCATTGTCCTCCAGGTGAACGACGGGGCACCCGTCGATGACCTCCGCATCCGCGGGTTGGGGAAACGCGAGCATGTCTTGAAAGACTGGCGATTGTTTCGCCAGGAGCCCGCCATAGACACGGAAGCTTGATCTCCCTGCCGCGAGCACGAGGGTGCCGTCGTGGAACCACAAGTCCTCGACGCGGGCGAATTCGGCCAGGGGTGTACCGGGCCTTGGACTCAGGCTTGACGTCGGGCTCATCGGCGGCGGCGGGGTAGCATCGTCGAGGATCAGTGGTGCAATGGACATGGCGGAAGTGGAGTGCGATGCACAGCACACGAGGCGTCTAGCAACGGAGCTTTGATCCGGTGGTTTAAAATAGTGGTTTAATTTTGCGTTTAAGCGCCGACGTTTGCGCGCTTCAGCTTGAGGCCATTTAGTCACGCTCATTCTCAATAGCACACCATCCCTGGTACCGCTGCTCACTTCTCAGATATATTGCTTTCTTGTAACCCTGCTTCGCTGGTTCCTCGCAGCCACAAGTTCAACGTTCAAATCGAGTTCTCACAGAAATGTCTTGCCCTTCACCGTCTTGTACTTGAAGGCTCGGATTCATAGTCTTCTAAATTGAAGCTGATCTTCCAGGCGTCGTAAAGCGTGGACCATGCTCTGACGCGGATGCTTGCTTTCACAGTTGCTCGAGTGTGCTCAGTGTGCGCAATCACTGCGTTCAGCGGCTTGATAGCCGAGGGCTGGCCAGCTGTTGCGAGCTGCGGCTAGTCTCGGCTAGGCATGAGCTAGATCACCCTGCCGACGGATATCCGAAGCTCGCAACAGCTGGCCGACCCTCGGCTATCAAGCCGCTGAACGCAGTGAATTGCCAGATGGAACACAATTTTTCCTTTGCATGTCAAAAATCACCAAGAGCTTTATTTCTCTGTTGCCAGCCAATCTCACTATATTCCGTGCTGCCAAATATAATTATACTTCTCTACCAAAGCACTCGGGAAACTCCTGTTACAGCCTGAATGAAAATGGGACCTCTGCAGGCAAACTTCGACACATCTGCAGATGGCTTCCTGTCGGTCTCCATATGGGCTTCACACTTCCAATTATGATGGGTATGTGGTGCGCAAAACGTAGCCTGCGTGACTCGCGGTAGATTCGGTCCACAAGGTTGATGCGTATTAAATAAATCGGAATTTGAGATAGAAGTTGCGCATGGTCTGTTGAAGTGCGGGAGGGTGTGTCACGGACTTACTCTCAAATCCGCTTTAGTTTTCCTGCATCATGATATCACAAAGCTCCAACTGAGTGAGGTGCTCAACCTGTGTTGTTAGTATCGCTTAGGCCTTAGTGCGCACGCATCTCACAGAAATTCCCCGATCCTCGCTCTGGTTCGCGTTTATCCCCAGCTGGGAACCCAGTGAGATCGTCTGTAATCGTTTCGCCGGTCGGGGGCTGGAGATATGCTGCATTTACTACGCTGAAGTCTGGTGAGCATTTTAAATGTTCTCGTTACCCAAGCGCCGACTCGGACATAGATGTTGGCGGAGGCGATCGGGCGGTTCGATTTTGAAGAACTTTTCGGTATCAAGACGCGGACAGGTGACAAAACCAAGAATGATGCTCCGAGCGTGAACGGACATGACTGAATTGATACAACAACACAGCTACTGTAGATGGCAGCGGAGTATTTTGAATACACGAGAAATAAGTATCGTATCATAAAGGTCGTATCATGAGGGTCATGATCACCGCCGGAAATGCGCGCCCAGCCCGGCATCACCTCCAACTCCATAGCTACGCTCGCGACCGGCACCATAGCCAGGCCTCTCCGCGACTCCAAAGCCACGCTCGCGCTCCGGCCTTTCCGCGACGAGCAGCCCAAAGAGCAGCGTCGCCATCGCGGCCATTGCGAACGCAATGACGCCTAAGCGGAAGCGCACGACGGGGAAGAAGCCTCGGACGAGCGCGGATTGGATGGTGAAGTACCGCGACGTGCCTGGGCCGCCGACAGGTCAGTCAAACGCGATGAAGAGGGGAATGGAGAGAGTGGGCGGCGCACCGACGAGGAGGACGTATATGCCAAGGAGGATGGACGCGACGGCGAGCGGGCGCGCGTAGATCTCGAACGGCGTGAGGGTTGCGAGGACGCGCAGCTGCGCCTGTGGGCCCTCGGAGAGCGTGAGCAGTTGTGCGAGCGCTGCATGTGCCGCCATCAGCTGAAATCTCTTCTTTGCAAGAAAGGGGCATGTGCGCACCGACACCCGCAGATGCAATCGTGAGGCTCGTCCGCACGTACGCGAGGAAGGTGCGCTCGGACGCGAGGTGGTCGCGCGCGACGCTGCCGCAGTTTTCAAGCACAAGCGAGACGTGCCGTGGGACGTGCTCCTCGGGGCGGGGGGAGACAGCCGTCTGGCCGCTCGTCGCAAAGGTGCCGTACGACGGGGCGTTCGACGTGCAGAGGACGCCACCGTCGAGCGAGGCGGTGTCCGAATCGTCGTCGTATGATGAGGAGGAGTGCAGCGACTCGGCGCGGGGCGCAGACTGTTGGGTCATCGTCGAGTGCATATCTGCCTGCACTGCGCGCGGGGGTCTGGAGGGGACTCGGAGGGAAGGAGAGGCTATCTGGCACGCGCATAAGTCGGCGAGCGATATACTCACGCTTGAGCTCCATGGAGCTCGGGCCTCGCGTTTAATCTGAGTCTGAGATTTTGAGCGTGGCACTCGGCGCGTTACGCGAGATGATTGACATCTTCCGAGCCAATTGGTGCCGATAGGCTACTGAGTCGCTCCCCCGGGGCCTTCCTGGGAGTCCCCGGAAACATCTCCTTCACAAAATTAATCCTGGAGAGAAAAAAAATTGCCGCCTGGGAAGCGACAGTCCTCAGTCGGTGGTAGCACTGGAACGCACGCTTATTGTCTGGGAGGCCGAAATGATTGGCGATGGTTTCGATCAGATATGGGACAGGTAACATTAGGTTGCCGTAAGATTTCGTGAAGATTGAAGCTGACTGACAACTTCGAATCATTGATAGACGAGTCTTTGAGTCTTCTCTCGCAGGCTCCACGGAGAATTACCCAACCCGCACCCCAGAAAATACCCAAGTCCTAGCAGTACGCCTCGAGGAAGCAGGCGGATGCATGGTCGTAGTCGTACCTCAGAATCTCTGCATCTGGGATGAGGGTAGCGGACAAGGAGGTGGCGCGTCGATGCGGATCAGCGGTCCGAACGCCGGCGGTCACACGAGGTCTCGGCTTTAGCCTCAGCTAATCGCTTCTTATTCCCGTCCCACCACAACCTTGTCGAGACTCAGCAGATCTAACAGAGCCACGGGGTCCGTCATCGGGCACCAGGAGCCCCTCATGCCGCCTCCCTCATCCAGACTCAAATCTCAAGAAATCTACAGTCGCCAACGACAAGTCTTCCTCCCCGCATTTTCACCCTCGAAATCCCAGGCTAATCTTCCGAGACTTACCCCTGGCCCTAGGCGACGTCGCAAACGTGCGGACCCCGATTTTGAAGCTTCTCGAGATCAAGTACTTACACACGGTCGCCCGACGCGGAAGATCTTCGCTGTTCTGGAACCCAGGCTGTGAGCTGGCAGAAGATGTACGCTTATTTTAAGCGCTTGACGCCGGATAGTTATCTTCCAGGCAGCAATCATCCAAAGCAGTTCGATGTCTTGACAAGATCGATGCTCGTATGTGTACAGTTCCACACTGCCTCAGCTCTCCTGGATACCGATTCCGCTACAGATTTTGTTCCTTTAGCTTCTACGGGAAAGCGTCTCACTCGTTGGCTCGGTGTCCCACATCCCCTACATCCACCCTGACGCCTATGGACAGGATTCCAAAAGTCCAGGTACGCTCCTCTGGTAACTCAATTTCGTTGTTCCTAAGTCTGTTCTTGATTGTTCCGTGGTTGGTATCGCAGCATGTCTACAAACCGTATCCTTGGGGCAAGCGTTTGCAGCACTATTCGCCCGCCATCCAGCTTCATAGCCTCGGAACTCCGAAGACTCGGTATGCGCTTGACCGAGCGACTCGGAGTCTCGGCCCGCTGATAAGAGGGAGCCGCCTTTCCCTCAGTCTTCAAATTCAACTCACCTGACGTACAGGAGTCTCTCAACTAGTCGGCTTAGGCTTATCTTGTTCTGGCGGATCCTTATCCAGTGTCCACCGTCTCATCCTATGCCTCCTGGCCTGCCTTCAATATGGTGTGCTCTTGGCCGGCCCTTCGGCAGTCCATCAGTTGATCCTGATTGACAACCGGAGCTTCGTACTGACGCGCGTCCCCAAATTTCTAGCTCCCATACTGTGACTTTCTGCCTCGGATGCGGATGTCATAAAACTCAGAATTTAAACATATATCGATACTGCCAGATTTTACAGCGCATTGGCGATCAATATCCCTTCTCTGCTGAATCCGAGTCTCGTATTACTGGGCGAGTTTCTTCATGGTATCAAGGACGTCCTTCCTCAGTCAAAGACTGGAAGAGCAGGGCCAAGACAACACCTCAGTATCCCCGCCGCCTCCTGCTCGGCCCGCACATCTGAAACACCTGCATTGGCCCGCGGTGAAAAAACCGATCATGACGGCGTGCCACACCGAAGGCGGTACATATGTCGGGCGCGCATCCTCTCCCTCTTTTCTTCCCCTGTCATGGCTGAACCCGCCCCCCTCACCATCGCCCTCCTCGGCGGCACGGGCGACCTCGGCACGCACCTCCTGCGCGCCTTCTCCGCGCACTCCGCCGCACCCACCGTGCGCCTCCGCCTCCTCACGCGCCCCGCGAGCGCCGAGCGCGCGCACACCTTGATTATGCCACATGAGAACCTCTACCTTACGGTGCACCCGATCGACTATTCTGCGCCGGAGGGCGAGACGGGGCTGGAGGCGGCGCTCTGCGGCGTGGACGTCGTGCTGAGCGTCGTCGAGGATGATTCGGGGATGGGGGCGAATGACGTAAAGCACTCGGGTGTCCTCCCGGGCTTCCTCGCGCAGGACGCCGTGGCGCGCGCCGCCAAAGCTGCGGGTGTGAAGCTCTTCGTCCCGTCATGCGTCGTTAGCTCTGGAGACCGATTGATGTTGAATTTGTGGTGTGGGTCGTTTAATGCAGGGAATACGGCGGGCCCACGCACCCGCTCCCGCTCGACTCACCGTCCTTCGTCGTGGGCAAGCGCCACCACATCGAACTCCTCCGCACGATCGAGCTTCCGTAGTGAGTCTCTCTTCTTAACCCCGTAATCGAAATTGCTCACTCACCCACTCACAGCCTCCTGATCTACGCCGTACGCCCTATTGACCCTCCACCCCTCCTCCCGCTCATTCTCGCTGTACGCGCAGGGCGCCTTCCCAGAACCCGAACCCGCGCCGACGCCGCTCCCCGATCGCGAGACCCCCGCTCCACTCGGCGAGCCGCCCTTCGCGACGACGCGGCACCACCTCGCCACTTATATCGTGCAGCTCCTCCTCGAGCGCGACCTCGCGGCACTCGCAGGCGCGATCTACGTGCTGCGTGGGGTGCGGCGCGAGCGCGGGGTCATCAGCGCGGAGACGGGCAAGACGGAGTGGGTTCTCGATGTTTGAAGCTTTAGGCGGGGGTGTACATATCTTGCGGATATCGCAGGTTTAGAATCAGGCGATAGCGGAAATCGGAAGTGGTAATATGGCTGTATTAGTAGTACTATAAAATAATTATTTTTGTTGGAAAAACGTGCAGTCCCACAGATTTCCTGAAAAATGCGGCTGCCTGATAGAATCGTGGTGAAAAAGTGTCAACCTCCCCCAGCCCTCAAAAAGCAGCCTATGAGAGTCAGCCAAAAACTGACACTCAATCGAGAGGACGAACAAAGTAACAATTATTTGAGACACTGAAAAAGTGTTACCCTCAGTGGGCCACCCAGCCGACCACACAGTCAAACACAAGGGTTCGTCAGCGGCTTAGAGCCAAGGGACCTTCTATTCAATAGAGGCCGGAAGTTCAGGTTATTGATTATTGTCATTCCGACTCGAACAACTACGCGTTAATCTACACCCCCGCCTGCAAGCTCATCCATCCACCACCCACTCCGTCTTGCCCGTCTCCGCGCTGACAACCCCGCGCTCGCACCGGAGCCCTCGCAGGACGTAGATACCTCCGGCGAGCGCCGCGACGTCGCGCTCGAGGAGGAGGTCGACAATGTACGTTGCGAGGTGGTGCCGCGTCGTTTCGAAGGGCGGCTCGCCGAGCGGGGCGTCCGCGCCGCGCGGCGGGAGCGGCGTCGGCGCGGGCTCGTGGTCGGGGAAGGCGCCCTGCGGCATCCAGTCAAAGTGAGTGAGAGAAGGGGCGGAGAGAGAATGGGGACGCACTGCGTACACGAGAAGGCTGCGAGGAGGTGAGTGATCCGTTTCGACCGCGGGGTTTGAATGCAGAGGGACTCACGACGGAAGCTCGAGCGTGCGGAGAAGCTCAATGTGGCGGCGCTTGCCCACGACGAAGGCGGGCGAGTCCAGCGGAAGCGCGTGCGTCGGCGCGCCGTACTCCCTGCATTCAACGAGACCAACCAGTGCACATATTGATGTTAGCCCGCAGAAGGACGGAACGGCAAGAAACGCACGATGGGACGAGGAGCTTCACCCCCGCGGCTTCGCCGCGCGCGCCACGGCGTCCTGCGCGAGGAAGCCCGGGAGCAGCCCGCTGTGCGCCACGTGCTTTGGCCCCCATCCCCGAGTCGTCCTTCACCGCGCTGAGCACGACATCAACGCCGCACAGCGCGGCCTCGAGCCCCATCTCGCCCTCGGGCGCGGTGTAGTCTATCGGGTGCACCGTGAGGTACAGGTTGTCGTACGGCGCAGCCAGCGTGTACGCGCGCTCAGCGCTCGCGGGGCGCGTGAGGAGGCGGAGGCGCACGGAGGCCGCTGCGGGATGCGCAGAGAAGGCGCGGAGGAGGTGCGTGCCGAGGTCGCCTGTGCCGCCGAGGAGGGCGATCGTGAGGGGCGCGCGTTCAGCCATGAATTGACGTGGTTGGGAGAGAGGAAGAGATGCGCTGGAGGCATGTACTGCCTTCCGTGTGGCCCGGCGTCAAGACCGTTCCTGATCCGCTCTTCAACACGGGCGTCAGGTCGGTGTTTCAGATGTGCGGGCCGAGTCGAGGCGAAGGGGATACGGGAGGGCGAATGGTTCATTCTCTCTGTCTTCAACTAAACGAAAATAAACTCCGGCGCTCTGGCCCAAAAGAAATTCGCCTAGCAGCCCGATATAAGGTTAAATTCCGAAATTTGGCCGTGATCTACGTGGGAGCGGCCCTGTCAATCAGTGGCACTGCATTTCCTGTCTCCTCACCACATCAACACTACATCCCAGACTCCAGAGCCTCTAGGCGACCCTCCTCCCTTTGTGTGTTCATGCAGCCTAGCCAGCTTACTCAATTGGGTCGTCTCGGCGGCATGCCTTCACTCGGACGTTGCCAAACCTCCGATCATTTCTCGATCCGTCGGCGTCGAATGCCTGCCCCCATGCCTATCACTGAAGAGCACTGAGGTCGTAATGCCATACGAAACCTCTCAGCTCTCCGTTTTGGCCCCCGCGTTCCACAGCGCCAAACTGTTTCTTTCAACGTGTCAAAATCATCCTTGGATTGTTCCCCCCCGATACGTCGCCTTTTGCTTCAGCACTTGTTCTGTCCACTGGGAAGGCGGGAAGTCCGGTCGAGCAGACCATCACCCAAGCCGACTTGGCGAGTAGTGTGAGACCTTGCCTCCCCTTTTGTTGCTCGGCTGACGCGTATACAGCATCCGGCATCTTTTGTTCCTACTCAAATCGCTCCTTGAGACACCTCGACATCCACCAGTAGCTTTGGCTGTTCGTGCGCATGAGCGCGCCCGTCCGCCTGCTGAGCTCCCCGCTCGTGTTCGTGGCAACACAACCTTTGGACCGCTCGACGAACGCCGCCGCGCACATCCCGTCTTCCAGTGGCATCGATGGATAATATGGGACGGGCAACTCACCGCTATCCCTTGCACCCGCCATTCCGTGGGTACGCTACGGCTGGAGTCGAACGGCAGGCACTGAGGCAGGCGGGTGGTGCGAATAGATTTCATTCTCACGTGATCAAGAGGTGCGGCCGTCCGCGATGTCTCTCGTGTCCTCCGCAGGACCAATGTTCCTTGACAGTCGATTGAGGACGGGCGCGAGATAAATATCGACACGATATGCTCATTCTTGTACCCGTTGCTCAAAGTCCCCCCTCACTGCATCCGCAAACAGCACTCGTGCCAACAGTTCTGAAATCCGCGCAACAGCCATGGCGGGATTCTCTCACCTCATACCTGCGGTTACGACTGCCTTTGGTATCCAAACGCGTAAGTCCACTCCCAGTGCGCGTTTCCACCGCCACTAACCCCTCGCTCGTCTAGTGCTCGCGATGATCTTCGTACCGCTGCAGAACGAAAAGTACTACGATCTCGGCGGCTGCGCGGGCTTCGTGTCCACCGCCCTCGTCTCGCTATACTACCCCACACTCCGAAGCAACTTCCTCGAGGGAAAGCTGGGGCCTCTTCCCTCGATCATGTCGTTTGCGCCGCGTCAGCTGCTGCTGACTGCGGCCCTGGCGCTCTGGAGTGTCCGCCTTGGAAGTTTCTTGATTACGGTGTGTCATCTGCGAAGTACTCTACCTGCTCTGTAGCTAACCACTTCCTTTTTCTTCGCAGCGGTCAATCAAGGCCGGCGGCGACAAGCGGTTCGACACGGTCCGGAATGACCCCGCCAAGTTCTCATTCTTCTGGTTCATCCAAGGTGCGGCCATTCTTCCGCCCCCCGAAAAACGAGAACTCTATGGATTCACGAACGGACGCCCACAGCGATCTGGGTCCTCCTCTGCGGGCTCCCGATCTACGCGGTCAACTCGCTCCCGCCGCCGAACGTGCACCCGGCGCTCGGGCTCCCCGACTACGCCGCCCTAGCGCTCTTCGCCGTGTCGTTCCTCATGGAGGCCGTCGCGGACGCGCAGAAGGCCGCGTGGCGCCGCGCGAAGGACGCCAAGCAGCACAGCGAGCGGTTCATCACCGGCGGGCTGTGGGCCGTCTCGCGGCATCCCAAGTACGCATACGCAGTATCCCAGGCTGTGATCTCTTGCTGACGTCCGCTAGCTACGTGGGCGAGGTGGGGGTCTGGACGAGCATCTGGGCGCTCGCGTCCGGCAGCCTGCTCACCTCGTACTCCCCAATCGGGCTCCTCGTGCTCACGTCCCTCAGCCCGCTGTTCGCGTGGTTCCTCGTTCGCAAGGTGCGTTCTGCGTCCTCTCGCTCTACCGAGCCTCTGCCCCACCGCTAATCTGACTCGCGATGCAGCTCTCCGGCGTCCCGTTCCTCGAGCAGCACGGCGACAAGCTGTTTAGCGGCGACAAGAAGTGGGAAGAGTATAAAAGGTGCGTGCCTCTTTCTCCTTTAATCATCCTTCCCCCTCCCCCGTTTCTACTTCATCGTGTCTGCACGACGCTCATACCAACCTGCCCCAGGAACGTGCCGGTGTTCTGGCCGTGGGGCTCGACGGGGTCGCGGGAGGCGAAGCGCGATGGGGCGTTCTCCCTGTTTTGATGTGTAACACATTTATTTTCCTAGATAACACTCATTGACTGCGGATTACTGAGTTCAAGTCGACTGACCCCCTGAAATCTCTTTCCAAGATGGTCCTGTTTACTCCGTTTGCGACGCGCGTTGCATCACGTGCACTTCATGTGCTCGTGTTACTTGCTGCATCTCATTTCCGGCGTTCAACGATATAGGGCGGATGGTACGAGGACGCGTGTCTCTAGATCTCTTTCCCGCCCGTGGGAAGGCATATATGCTTTGACCGCGGTTAAATCTTTGACTAAGAGGTCGAGCGCCTCGGGCTGCGAATGGGTCTTGATCAACCTCCTCGTCTGCTCCGAATTCATGGAGAAAGTACTGCCGTCCGGGACGGCTAAAGTCTCAGCGCCGTATCCTTTAAGACGATATGATTTGACTTCGGAATCGTAGCTCGGAATTGCCGCACGCCAGGGCCCACGGCGCCACCTCACTCTCCCTGATATGTCATGATGTCTTAGAGATCGGTAATGAAGATGAATTGGGTATCCTCCGACATCGGGGGCAGGGTCGAGACGAATTCTGCCGAACTGACTATGGCTGGTAGCACACTAAGGAGTTTATACTACCACAACTTCATCCGATGAATCTCCCACGTCCGGATCGCGGTGATGAATCTACCGACACTATGTTGCAGAAACTGCCGTCGATCCAGACCGACTGGGGATTCATTTCGCTATTCGCTGTTCCTGGGCGGCTCTTGGGCGTCGTGAATTTACCGACGTTCGGCGCTCAGCGCCCATGATTCAATATCCGAATATCAACTTCAGGGTCGCATCGCCGGACGCGAATACCGCTTGCTTTCGGAGGCTGTGCAGCTGCTTCGAAGTTCGCTGTTCAGACATTATGCAGCTCAGACCTTCAATGAATTGATGCAACGACTCAAAGCTCTGTGCAGGAAAAAGAGAATACCCAAGGGAAAGATGTAACAAGGCCGACAGGTGGAATGTAAGCTTGGGTCGGCTTAAGAAGTGCTCCGGACAAACTAGAGGTCCTCAGAACCGAATATCCCTGTCATGATCCGTCGGCAATCAAATCTTCCGTATAATCAACTCGAAACTGGCCGTCCTAACTGAACCGCGGCAAATTTTATACATCTCCCAGTCTTAACCTACTCCACCTACGTACCAGTAAGGAGCCAGATATCTCGCTCGAGCTGACCTTCAAGAAATCGCCGCCGGCTCAAATATTGTTGAACTTCAAATGGTGCCAAGCCATTTTCTCGAAGACTCCCATGGCTGGACAGCGCAAGAGATATCGGAGGAGCCTCAGCGCCCATCCTAATACACAGCCACGGAGTGCGTTCTAGAAGGAGTTACTTCCGAACGCCACAACGGTATAAAAGCTCAAGAGGGCTCCATGCTGCAGCAGACACCGAGCAATTCGCTTTCAGTCCCTCAACCATGCGCTTCGCTCAATCCCTTGCTGCCTTGGCCGTCTCTCTCCTCAGCGTGGTCTCTGCGACCCCGGTGCAGGATTGGAAGTATGGTGTTGGTTGGGACGGCAAAGTCTTGGACCCCTTCGTCATCGGGACGCCTACGTCCCCAAACGTCCCGAGAACTGCTCTTGTGGTGCGCTGATTTCTCGCTGGCGCGTTCACTTTTCTGACCATCGGTCTCAGCCGCGCACGCCGGGGGGTGTATACATCTGCACCGACATCAACTTCAGTGGAACCTGCGGCTTCGCCGTCCAGCAACTCGGCCAGTGCATCTTCCTCACAAGCCCCTGGTACCAGAGTATCTCCAGCTTTGGCCCCGACCCTGGCGCAACCTGCTTCGGTGAATACACTCTCGAATTATAGAGATAATGCTCAACATCTTTTGGCCCTAAATAGCGTACAGCCAGAATAGCTGCAACGAGGCTCAGTGGTCGTTCACCTACCCCGGAGATGCTACTGGAGGTCTTGGAACCAGCGACCCGTGGAACGACAGGGCGAGTCGATTTTTTTATCGGATCTCAAGCGCACGGCTAACAGTGGATGATCAGATCACCAACTTCATGTGCGAGTAGAGGGAATTGTACGAACCATTGGGCTCCATTAAATATATGGATATGGCCTTTGTTTTATTCGGGATATTGAAATTGTTAGACTCGAGGTGTTTTTGAACTGCCTCAATTTGGCTTCGATCGTCCGCACGTTCAACGCTCTATATACTGCTCTCTCTTGCGCTCTCTTAGCTGGCCGGCTACTTCTCAAGTCCCCATTTCGGGGTGTTCCGATCACATGAGTACATCAGCCCTTGTCGCCTGCCACCACCTTACCACGAGATTGTGACTCCCACACGCAGCTCTCGGCTGTATCATAGCGCACAACACTCGACGATGGAGCAAGATGCACCGATCCGCGTCGATGATCTGTGGCTCGCCGATGGGACCCTCCTGGTCATTCGAGCGGGCAACAAAATGTTCCGCGTCGTGAAGTCCATCCTGGAAGCCCGGTCCAGTGTTTTCCGTGACATGGTGGCCTTTCCTCAACCCGCGGGAGCGGACGTCGACACCATGGACGGGAGCCCAGTTGTCCGGTTGCACGATTCCGCAGCGGATGTCGAGGTGTTTCTAAGGGCTATATTTGACTCCAGGCGAGTCTTTTGTCATCATCAGCCGACGACCTCCATCGTCAATTGAGCCCGCAGCTTTTTCATGCCCGCGCCCGAGCCAGTCGATCTCTATACTGTGCTTGGGATTCTCCGGCTGTCCCACAAATACGATGTTCAGTATCTTTATCGCCGGGCGCTGCACCATCTTCAAGATCCCCTTTGGTTTTCTTCCATCGAAGCCTACCGCGACCGGCCAGATCATCCCATGTTACGGTGGGATGAGGATGAGCCGTCCCCCCTTAGCCGTCTCCTTGCCACGATCAAGGCCGCCGCAGAGGTTGGGGCGCTATGGCTCCTTCCCACCGCGTACTATCGGGCGACGCAGTTCGTCTCTGATAGTCTACCTGCATCAATGCCGTCCGGAACAGACCAGCACGCACAAAAGTGTATAACGGCGGGTCTTGTGCTGTCGCGAGCGCATACGATCTCACTCAAATTTCTGACTGCGGCTTCGTCGTTTGGGGGCTGCACGAGTCCTTTGGATTGCAGTCGAGCCCGCCTCCGCGGTTTTCATTGGTATATCTGGGATGCTATGCAGGGGGCTGACTTAGATCCTCTTCAATCCTGGTCTCCTGATGAATGGGATGAGCTCTCCCGTGCAGGAATGTGCGATCACTGTCTCCAGTGGTCGAAGGATGCACATACCAATAACATCAAAGACCTGTGGGACCGACTTCCCGGTATATTCGATCTACCCAGCTGGCAGGAGCTCGACGACTTGAAAGCAGCGGCCATGGGTGAAGCTTAATGCTTAATAGGTGCATGCCATCGCGATATTTGCCTGTCTCCGCTGATGCAGGCCGGAGTCGTTTGCTGGTATATCTGTAGGGTCACGAATGCATTCCATCTGACGATCCTCTATTTCTGAAGCCTTCTCATTTCTTGCGCTGAAATATTTTACTTTCAACGACGATTTCTCCTTGTCGTCGAGCCTTCCAAGGTCCGATTTTTTATGCGCAGATCAATATGTATCAAGCTGGTCACCATCTGTGAAACTTCGGGGGCAAGAGGCTGCGGATGATATTCATTACTCTCAACTTGCGAGTTGTGGACGGAGACGAACGGATTCGTGGAGACGCTTGGAATTCGGTCTGACAGGGCGATCCACCCCACGTACAGTCAGATGAGCTGGTTTTTATACCTATACCATAAACCAAAGCTCGGAGCGGAGTGGGACGTGGCCGCATTGGTTCAATCATAGAGTCATCTTTTTCATCACCAGTGCGTGCCAATTCGTTAGTGCCCTCTTACACGCAGGCTCTTGTCCACGGAATGATCATCCAACGCGTCCTCGCGGCGATCCCAGTGGCGAGCTCCATTCACGGTACCTACATATGTCCGTCTCTGAGTCACAATCAATGTCAGTTGAGCTGTTGCTGTTGCAGTATACGCCAAAACGCTGTACGAAAACGCTGGCCTATCCCGCTACCCTTCCATCCATGGGGCTCTTCACGGAACTAAGTAAGACCTGGCTTGCTATTTGTGAAACCTGAACTAATACAATGTACACCCTACTCCTCCTCGTCCTCCTCCGCAATAGTACAGAGAGCGCCGGACGACGCCGCAGCGGGGGCCTGCTTTAATGTCGCCAATAGTGTGTTAAACTGAGAGTTCCCACCCTGGGTCCCGGTGTACTGCGCGTCTGTCAGGGAGTTTCCCTTGGGGACGTTTGCGCAGAAAATGTTCTGATGGCGTGTTTTCATTACCAACTGGGTGTTGGCCGCGTCTTGGTTAACGACAGCATATTGGAAGAACTCGTCCGTTAGATCAAGATCTACATAATAGTCAATCAAGAGAACAGTAGAATGAATTGGAAACTGTACCATCTGGCCCATTCATCGGCCTGGCACGGGCATTAACATTCGATAGTCGCATCTAATTCATGCACACGTACCCGCTGACCATAACGTTCTTGAAAATCTCTACTGCCTGTGGGTGGAAGGCATCCTTCACCGGATCGGGCCCCAAGTTATGTTCGACGAACTGCGAACATATTATATGAGGATCAACCCGGATTTTTAAAAAATCCTACGCACGGATACCCATTCATTTGTTTGGCTGGCGAATTCGTGAACAGAGCTTGTCCGAAAAGTCAGAATCGAAGGGCAGTTGAAATGCGCGTGGAGTACCTGCTCCCGTGCCACGTGAACTCTGGGATGAAATCATTGAGGCGAAGAATAGACTGAAGAATGTTGCTCGAACGCACCAAGAACATCGACTTGAGCGGGGCTCCCCCTATCCTGTTCGTGGCATGCAAATTGTGCAGCGGTGATAAGACTATCACTCAGATAGAAGCCCCCGTCGACCTCTGCCAATCTCATTATATCCCGGCAAGTTGAAAACACCACAATTGGCGTACCAGGTTTACTGTTAAAATCTCCTTTAGGCGTCCTGGAGATTTGGGGCCCCTGGGCGACGATCGCCGCCGCACTGGTAGCCGTAGTGCCATGGAACAGGGAAATGGTATTCTTTGCAGACGGGTGTCGCACAGCGCGGGGTAACAAGCGCCGCGGTCCCTTCTTCGCCTTCGTCTTCGGGGCCGCCGCCTTCGCGCTCGTCCCCTTTTTCGGTTTCTTGCAAGCAGAAGTGGCCGGAGCCGTTCCAGTCGCAGCTTTGCTGGGAGCTTTGGCAGGGGGCTTCGCTGCTGTGGGAATGATCTTGTGTTATAGCAAATCGTGACAAGGTGAAGGCCAAGCGCACCGGATTTCACAGGCGCCTTGGCCGGTGGTTTCGCAGCTATATAATCATTCGTGAGCTTAATATATCCCAACGAGAAGGCAATACATGCCTGATTTGACGGGTGCCTTGGCCGGCGGTTTCGCGGCTATAGCATTTTTGGTGAATTCAAGATATTTAGACGAGGAACGACGGAACAACAAGTACCAGATTTGACAGGCGCCTTTGCCGGCGGCTTCGCAGCTACACGATTATCCATGAACCTACAATATTCGGACGGGCGACGAACAAATACACACCTGACTTGATAGGCGCTTTCGTCGGCGGCTTCGCAGCTACACGATTATTCATGAACTTACAATATTCGGATGAGCGATGAACCAAATACACACCAGACTTGACAGGCGCTTTTGTCGGTGGCTTCGCCTTCGTCGCTATCGGATGATTCATCAGAAAAAAAATGTTCCGAGAACGGGAAAGGGGATATGTACATGGTTTCGCGGGCACCTTCGCCTTTACGGGCGCTTTGACTGGGGGTTTCGCGGCTGTAAAAAAGATCCTTGAGCTCCAGAATTTCCGTAAGGGCGGAGGGAAGCACGAATATACCTGGCTTTGCCGTTGCTGGAGCCTTCTTGGGAACAGGCTTCGCCTTCGGCGGGGCTGGGAGCATGCCTTGAGCGGGTGCGAGAGGGGCGCATAATTATAATCGGGCGTACGTTTCGGCTTCGGGACGACCTTAGCCTTCGCAGGCGCCTTAGCTTTGACGGGTGCTGCCTTCTTGGCTGCGACCTTGGTCTTGGTCTTGGCCCGGGCTTCGAGGGCCTGGAATTCCGTCCATTCAGCGCGGTACGGTATCGTCAGTTGATCACGCACGGAATCATCGCCCACAAGCACAGTGGGGACCGGGGCAGCGAATGTCTCAACGATTTCTTCCGCATGGCGGGCAGCCAGATCCTGCGTCTGCACCCAATGTCAGGCGCCCATAAAGATTATTACTGCAACAAACAACATGACATACCTCGACATCACGGACCACCGGGGCCGCCAAAGTGGGGAGCGCAAGGGCGAGGGAGATGAACACGGCAAACGGGATGTGCATTATGGAGGATTATAGCGTCGTATCGTAAGCCCAAAAGAAAGAAAAAAAAGTCGCAGGGAAAATGGAAGGGAAGGGAAGGGAAGGGAAGGTGAAGATGAAGAAAATAAAGAAATGGGGGCCAGCCGGGAGAAAAGAATGCAGACCATGAACGCAATCGGAAGTCTTATACTGCCCGGATGCTTTCCATACACCCGGGTCTGGCAGCGCGCGCCGTCATTCAACACAGAACTGAAACACAGTATTCGCACCGCCCGGGCAACTTATGGATGATCTTCGCGGCGGAGTCAGAGACTTCTTTGCCCGTTGGGTTAGACTTGCACAGGCGCCGCGACTATCAGATCGGTCATAGCGGCTTAAAAAGCCGCCCAAGGTCGGCTACCTGAAAGGGCCGTCGGCCCATCGGACAAGTAGACTTTAGAATAAACCGAGCGATATATATTGGCCACAATGTGGTGCACATTGGGTCGTGAGCTGCATCGAAGTTTTGGAGAAGGTTCCTTGAGTTTTTAGAACGGCGTGTGGATGTGTTCCATACTTGGCGGCCAACTCGGATCCCCGCACTCTCCCGTGGGATTTATCCTCAAGGAGCGTTTCAATCAAGCGACACATCTCGGGTGCACCCCTTGGTCATTGCTGCCGCTTGACACTTTCAGTTCAGGTTCTCGAAATATCGTCATAGATTTCGCGTCTGACCTCCACAGCATCCAAAGTTGAAATCTTCGATTTAGGGTGTTTGCTTAGCCTTAAGTTCGAGGGCAAGACATTCATGAGCCCCAGGTAGATCCAAGAAGCACAGGGTAGAGCATCTGTGCTTGGGAGTTTCGTTAATCATTTTGACTGTTTCATACGAAGATTGACCGTCTCCATCAAATAGCGGTATACTTGCTTCCCGGATCGCCCGCGCCAGCCGTAGATCCCCGGCGTTGCCAAGGGAATCTGGGTTGCTTAATTATAGGACAGACACCACCCCGGTGAGTAAGCTGCGCGGGAGCCCAGAAATCAAGCAGAGAAACATTACTTTCGATCAACTTCAGGTCCTGGGAACTGCCGAGTCAAAATATCAGCAGGGTGTTCCAGCCCAAGGATGTTTAGAATAGCTTCATGGTCGTTGCGAGAAATTGGGCTTTTCTTTCCGCAATTTGTCCGCATCAAGCTGCATCAAATAGTCGGTGATCTATTCGAGCAAATGTGCGACAAGGGTTAGTTCCAAGATTTTCATGGGCGGACGAGAAACAGGGGAGTAAAGGTGACGTCCCCTCTGTTTGCAGTCGCGTCTTGTTAGCCGCTCCCGCAGCGCTACGTGCTCGTCGGTCAAGTGGGGTCCAGAGAGAAGTGCCATGCAAGCGCAGAGACCGGGGGCCTGACGGGAATCGTCACTGGTACGCTTGTAGAACAGAATTCCATCCAGGAGCTTGTTCATTCGGGGAAGGCAGCAGGCATCTTCATGCCTCGGATTAAGGATGGTAAACACGGCAAGAGCGCGTACGTCCGTACTACGTCGTGACTCGTGAGTAGCCCACGGCCCCGCCGATGGTGCCGAGCCCGAGGATCCTGGGTCGCGTACATCTGGTGAATGCTCGAGTCCAGTACGTCCTGATTGTAGCGCACCAGATCAGATAACGGGTGCCAAACGGCAAGAGGCAAGCCGGGTGTATACATGTGTTGGGCTGAAGCTTCGTCATGCCGGCGCAAGCCGCGAGGCTGTGCCTTATCGGCGTCTGAGTTCTTTTCCGGCTATCTTCTATCTCTTCCTCCTCCGTCATGTGGGACAGCAAGCGGCAGAGGTGGCACTTCCTGGTAGCGGTCGCTTTGACCGTCCTTTTCCTTACACTCCACGGCCCCTCCTCTTCTCAATATCGAAGGAACAGTATCTTACCTCCACCGCAATGCGCGTCTCTGCGGGCATCCCTGGAACCATCCTCCGACTTTATCGCGTCGCGGACTGTCCTTGGCTCAGATCGTTTCGTCGAAGGGACGCCTCCAGTCCTCATCCGGAACGCGAAGATCCTCACCGGCGCGCGAAATGGGACTGAGATCGTATTCGGCGACATTCTCCTCGACAAGGGCCTTGTGCTCGGAGTCGGCTATATACCACACGCTCTGACGCTCCGCCCGGATTTGCAAGTCATCGATGTCGGAGGGAAATGGATCTCCCCCGGGATTGTCGACGCCCATTCGCACCTGGGGGTGTACTCTGCTCCCGCATTGAATGGTGCGTTGCCGATACGCTGTTCACAGGCGATACTCATCTTCCATTCGTCAGGCGCGTCGGACGGGAACTCTATCAAAGCTCCGATCCTCCCGTGGCTTCGCAGTATCGATGGCCTTAATACCCACGACGACGCGTACAAGCTCGCAATCGCGGGGGGCGTAACTACTGCACAGATCTTACCGGGTAGTGCAAACAACATCGGTGCGCGCCATGTCTTTTGTGGCTTATCTTCTTGAAACACTGCTCAATTCAAATCCAGGCGGCCAGGCGTTCCTGGCTAAGCTGCGACCCACAGCCGAGCGCTCAGCCTCTGCAATGATCCTCGAACCACCACTCACGCTCGCACTCAACACTTCCGATACGCGTCCCAAATACAGACATATGAAGTGCGTGCATCTCTGTCTGTGGGGACGGTACTTTTAAATAGTTCCGTTATCCCCAGGCACGCGTGTGGCGAAAACCCCAGCCGAACGTATGGCCAGACGCGCATGGACAGCGGCTGGGAGTTCCGCCGTGCCTACAACGAGGCGCGCAAAATTAAGGAGGCCCAAGACTCCTTCTGCGCAGCCGCGGAGCAGGGCTTGTGGGATGGGAAGACGCCGTTCCCCGAGAGCCTGCAGTGGGAAGCCTTGGTGGACGTGCTTCGCGGACGCGTCAAGGTTCGCTTTCATTCGTGATGTCGTTCGTTCCATCGCTGATAACAGTTAAGCTTTCGGTGCACTGCTATGAGGTAAGTAACGCGGGTGTTACAGCATGACCTAGATCTTCATTGATCTCGCCGCAGGCAGTAGATCTGGACGCTCTCATGCGGGTACGATCAGCCATTCCCATCTTCTTAGTTGAGGTTTGAAGGGAATTAATCCAGCTCTCGAACGAGTTCAAATTCCCCATCGCCTCTATTCACCACGCTGGCGAGACGTATCTCGTCCCGACCTGCTGAAGAAAGCTTGGGTACGCATCCCTGTTATCATTTGCACAGCCAAGTTAATTTAAGCAATGACCTCTTAGGGCGGCTTCCCCGCCATCGCACTCTTTGCGTCGAACTTCCGGTGCGTTCCGGTCCCAAGACTCATGTGCAATCGTTCTTCTCAATCATTTGAACAGCAAAAAACGCGAAGCCTACCGGGGCTCCGAGTTTGGTCCCCGCATCCTCGCAGATAACGGCCTACCTGTTATCATGAAGGTCTGTTCCCGCCCATTATTCTTTAAATTCAGAACTAATCCGCTTCCAAGTCGGATCACCCTGTGCTGAACTCTCGATACCTGATGTACGAGGCGCAGCAGGCTCATTACTACAGTCTGAACCCAGGAATTGCGCTCGCTTCTGTTACATCGACACCTGCTTATGCGATGGGCGTGGGTTGGCGCATCGGAACTCTCGCTACAGGTACGTCGTTACACTTGATTGTAATGATTCTTCCTCAATGTGTCTTCAGGATACGATGCAGGTAACCATACGATCCTCCTTCATCTGTTCCAGTGTCCTAATTACAGCGTTGCATAGATCTCGTCATCTGGGACTCGCACCCCCTCGCTCTCGGCGCGACACCCGTTCAAGTCTACATCGACGGCATCCCGCAACTCTCCTCCCCCGCCACGCTGTACAAGCCTGCGCCTTTCCAAGACGTCCCCGTCACCCCGTCTTGGGAGAAGGAAGTCCAAGACACGATCGACTTCGAAGGCCTCCCCCCGCTCACGGGTACCTCCACCACCGGCGCCGTCCTCTTTGTGAACGTGACGCAGGTGTGGACGCGCGCCCATAGCGTCGCGCCACTGCTGAAGACGGCCGCGCCGACCTGGCTCGTGCTCGTTGAGGGCGGCGCGATCCAGTGCTTCGCGCCCGCCGACCACACGGGCGGGCGGTGCGCGGCGCGAGGATTCGCCTCGAACGCGCCGGTCATCGACCTCATGGGTGGCGCGCTTGCGCCGGGGCTCACTACCTTCGGGTCCGATCTTGGGTTGAGCGAGATCAAGCTCGAGCCGTCGACGACGGACGGGCGGGTGTTTGACCCGCTCACGATGGCGGTTCCTGGCATCCTCGGCGATACTGTCGTCCGCGCTGTGGATGGGCTGCAGTTCTCCGGGCGCAATACGTTGTGCGTATGTCTTGTTTCGGTTCCCGTGTCGCAGTCCCTAATGATTGCCAGATATGCGTACCGCGGGGGCGTTACTACGGCTGTTGTCGCCCCCATGGGTTCCGGCTTCCTCCAGGGTATCAGCACAGCGTTCTCGACCGGCGCGCCCAACGCCCTCGCCAACGGTGCCATTCTCCAATCTGAAACAGCGCTCCACATCTCGGTCCACTCCGAGATGCGCGCAAGTGTGAGCACACAGATCGCCGCGCTGCGCAACATGCTCTTTTCCAGCAGCGCAGCAGGCCCGTGGAGGCGTGTCAAGGCGGTGAGCACCATGTCCATTTCGGCGTATGTCACAGTATACGATCTGTGCTGAAATGTGCACGCAGGGCGAGATCCCGCTGGTCATCAAGGTCCACAATGCCGATATTATGGCCACCCTGCTGCTCTTGAAAGCCGAATTCGAGGCGTCGACATCTGAGACTCTGCGTATGACGTTCGCTGGCGCGACGGAGGCGCACCTCCTCGCCGCTCAGATCGGCGCCGCGGGCGTCAGTGTCATCCTAGCCCCCGCGCGCCCGTATCCCGAATCCTGGGACTATCGCCGCGTGTAAGTGTGCTCCTCATCCTACGCTTTGTGTAGGATCTGATTCTTTCCGCACCCATTCCGCACCCAGTCTTCCCGGCCCTCCCCTGTCGAGGAAAACGTCTGCGATGACTCTCCTCCAGCACGGCGTCAACCTCGCGCTCGGGGTGCAATCCGAATACGACACGCGCAACGCGCGCTTCGAGCTCGCTTGGGTGCGACATTCTCTCCGCCCCTCCACACCACTAACTAACCGTGCCCAGGCCGCACTAGACGCAGACGGCGCCATCGACTACGCGACCGCCATGGCGCTCTCGACGACCAACATGGACAAGGCGCTCGGGCTCGACTCTGCCGATGCAGAGGGCGAAGACTTGGTGATTTACCAAGGCGGTGGGTTGTTCGATCTCGAGAGCAAGGCCCTTGGTGTGGTCTCTGGGCGGCGCGCAGTCGTGGATCTGTTTTAAATTATGCTGACTCGATGATGTCCTTCTCGACTTCGAATTCAAAATGTGTTGACGATGTCCCGCTACTGGTTTGAGAGAAACTCTTAAATACACCTGCTCCGCTCCTGGACAGTCTGACGAATTCTCGTGAAATTTTTGACCGTGGAGAATACAGGAGAGGTTCTTGGGAGTGCCCCCCATAAAAAAATGCCACTAGGCAGCCTGGACGAGAATACATAATATTAAAAATAACGCTTGGCGATTCCAGGATCTGGAGGAGCCTGGGGATTACGGCGGGGCTTTACGCGGTATTTATCTCTCGGATTTTTTTTCCTCGCGGACTTCGAATGCGAAAATACTCAAACTCAGCTGCTGAACATCTCGCGGGCAGGGGGAAGTGACGATGTGACGTTGCAGCTGACCCAAACCGGCGCTGCAATTTTTTTTCAACTGACGCTGACTGACGTTTGATTGACGCAGCAAAATTGCCGTTGTGTCATACAGGCGTCATGTCACCTATTCCTTGACGCACGCACCCATCGCCGCATCCAGCGGCAATCCCACGTTACTTCCAAAACTCAGTGCTGCCCAACTAGTAACCTTTCCCCCGTTGCCGAACTATCCAGCACTTAGTCAGTTAATGCCGAAGTCCATTCCCCTGTGCCTCCGTCTCACTCGCTCGTCGTTGTGCGTGTCGCTTTGGGTAGTAATGGGTACATCGAAGCTTACTTGGTATGATACACGTTGATATTTCAAAGGCGGTAATCGGGGCTATAGGAGGCTTGAATTGATCCACCGGGCCGAAGAGGCGAGTCTTCCAAGGTTCCACACACATCAACTGTCCAAATACATGTCCGAATGCTCTCCGAATGCGGCAATCTGGTGTTATGGAGGGAAGATAACATTCGAGGATGCTCAGAATGCTTTGTGTAAAGCCAGGCAGTGTCTCGGAGCCCATAAAACCACTGTCCCGCCCCCAAAATGGTGTTTCCCAGACAAAAAAAAACAATCCGGCCTGACGGCCTGACCACCCTTGGGGGCGCGCATTATACTTATTTGTGCGATCATCAATATTGTACCGCCACTGATTGACTGTGCAGGCGGTGGTGGGCTTGATATAGTACACCGCTCCGATGTGGCAGAGCCCTATGGCCGGCGAGTGGAACAAACCACAGTCTGGTTTCGATTCTAGGCTGTTTTCTTTTATATCTAGTTCACTGTGAGAAGTATTTGTTTTGAAATTCACGATAATTATCGTGAATTTCAAGTTTCACAATGTTCCGTCAGGAACTGGTGCGTGAATTTCATGATGCTGTTCATGATGCTTGAAACCCTCATATCCCGGGTGTCGTGAATTCCTGATGATTCATCTTAAATCCACAATCCTCATGTAAGAAGTCCGAACTTGTCCAAAAAAGTATTCTACTACTCAGACACGTCTCTGCCTATGATTACGAGGTACTACAGCCTCTTCTGGATCATCATGTGCCTCCAACACATTGTTGCAACCCACGCGTTCAATGAACACATATTCACTGCGGTCTGAAACACGACCGACAACAAAATCTAGGTCGCCCACATCAATGATCTCAGGAGCGTGGAAGTTACCCTTGGTGTGCGGCATGTGCAAGCGATTTCTCTGGGTCATAATATTTCTCGCAACAACCGCCAAAAGGTGAATTTTGGTTGTGGTTGTTTTTAGGACTGGAGTTGGCGCGAGTTTCACCACGAGTAAGAGTCGAAGCTGGCCGTAGTTCCCGTTGAACTAGATTAATATTTAGCAGTATCCGGTCAGTCTCAAAAATGAACCCGAACCTTAACATAAGTCATATCCCGTGTCCCGTGCTTGCCGATCTCACTCGCGTGCATCATATCCCCGCCTTCGAGCCATTGAATCTTTCCCCAATGCTCGAGCGGAGACACAACTAGCGGCAGAATCTGCTGACTTGTTGCACTGTATAATAGTGCCAGATACTTCGCAATTTGCTTGCGTAGAGTGTCAGAGATTGGGCGAACCTCCCGTGGATGGACAAGGACACAACGCGGGTCTGGGCATTTTTTTTTGTTCAGATATTTTAGATGATACCAATGAAATTACTCACATGCAGCCAAAGCCATCCCAGACTTCTCAAGCTTTCTCCGGCATCGCAGGTCAAGGGAAGTTGACAGTGAGTAGATTGCCTTCAATTGAAAGAGCTGTGCCAATTCTAGAATTCGGCGATCAATGCTGGCCCATGGGTGGCGTCTGTAGCACCTCCGAGTGTTCCTTGTTGGTGTAGAGGGCAACGAGGCGAGGGATGATGGGAATATATTGAAATTGGCGCCGTGGCTTGTTCTCGCTGTCTAATCTCGCCTCGTGGCAGAAAGGGCAACGCTGAAGCGTAGCATATCTCCCGGTGTAGCACATGCAGGACTTGATACAGCAGTCGTACTTCACTGGTTTGACCCCAGAAAGAAATGCCATCCGCTTCTGTAGAACATAAAGCGAGGAGAGATCGGCAAGCTGAGGGAAACTTAGTGACAGTTTCTCGTAGGTGGCGTCCGTGATTTGTGTATCTGCCTTGAAATTGAAGGCCCGAATGTCATTTAGATCCTCTGCAGAAAGGTTCTGCGCTGCTGAGAAATAGTATTAGTTCACTTCGGGCTTTCAAGGTCAGAACACGCACCAGCCTGAGCCGCCTCAGCCTCAAAGATGCCGCCCAAGCGATCCCCTTGGTTCAATCCCTGCTGCCATGGCTCTTCTCCCTCGTTCCAATCCTCCGGATCCTCTGAAACATCAGCATCCTCGTCCGATTCCCATCCGTCATCTTGTACATCCTCCCCTGCAAAAAAGCCATCATCTGACTCGGAATCTGAGTCAGAGAGCTCAGCCAGGCCCGGAGGCTCATCCAGATTCATTTCGTCATATTCCAGAATGCCAAAGTCGTCGACAGGAGTCCCAAAGTCCAGGTCCATATCTACGTCTCCGGGGCTGCCTCCAGGCTCTGGGGACTCCGAAATGGCGGTCTGCGGCACATTTTGCGAATACTGAATATACAATGGAGCTCCTGTCCGAGTCAAGTGTCGTCGCTCCGCAGCCTTGGTCTTCACTTCTTCACCGCACCCGCAACTACAGAGGAATGGCGCGATGGCTCGAGGCATTGGGTTGGAGAGCCGGGTGAGAATGCAGACAGTGACAGAGAGCAGAGATATTGCAGCGAGAGATAAAATAAGTCGAATTCGGCGCATAGCCGGAGTATAATAGGGTGTAGTACGAGCGACAAAGACTTCGACGCGACGCGAGTTGGAACGGAGGTAAATCACGTGGTCATGAAGTAATCGCTCCAACTGCTCCAACCCAACCACCATGGCTCCACAGCTCGCCCATAGGTCTCGCTCCCTCCCACCATCACCTTCTATCTCTTCGAACGCACTTTCCTGTTCCCATGCCCGTCGGCACGAGGAATACTACTCGATCCGGCCGCCCACTAAGACCGTCAGCTGGGCAAAAGAAAACCAACGAGAATAAGGCGGACGCTGCTGCCAAGACCCGGCATAACAAGGAGAAGGCGAAGAGAGCCGCTGCCAGGAAATCACAGCGTAGCGACAACGATGTCCAAGCAGCGGCTCTTCGGGACGCAACTAATGCTCCCGGTCCTGGAGAGCTCTCGCCTGAGGAACAGATTGCTGCTCTAACTGGTGCGTGATGCCTACTCGTTTCCTTCCGTGCTCCTACTCATACTCCCATGACTCCAAGCCCGCCTCCAGTCCGCCGAGGCGCGGAACGATGCCCTCAACCGCAAGAACAAGAAACTCCACAGAGCTGTCCACCGCCAGGCGGCTCCGAACGACAACGACTCGCAGATCACCGCTGTCCCGAAGCCGAAGGGGAAATTCAATCTTCAAGAGGCGATGGGACTTATGGATGACCGCGCGCTGTTCACTGGGCTCCAGGTGAGTCTGAAATACACGGTTTCGATCCCAATTTGGTTTTTCACTGCACATAATAGGCTGGAATCCACGCGCTCGCTCTCGAAGCGAAGATTGACTTCAAGTCAGCCTGGTCCCAGCAGGAACCCGGTACAGTCGCTAAAATATTGCGAGTGGTACGTCGCATAGATGTCTTTTATGATCTGAGCTTCACTGGCTCGACAGGCTGAGGAGCGGCATCCATATTTGAGTGCGAAGCGATTCCCACGGCACTGGGCGACTTCGTCGATCCTTCAACGCTACATCAACAGTGTCCGCGCCTACAATTCGGGCAAAGCGAACCCATCCAGCGGTGTTTGCCGTCGGCGGCAGCGGGTTACAAATCTTGGAAGGCTCGAGCTAGAGACCCGTCGTGGTAAGTGCGTTGTATCAGCGGTATTCGTCATTCTAATCCGGGCTCAGGCCGTCGCGTTATTATTTCCCCGCCGCCCGAGGAAGAAGATCAAAGTGCGCATTATTAATTATCCTGCCTTGCTCTCATACTGATTAATCGGATCGCTAGTGGATATAGACAATTCTGATGGGGCCGCGCACAGCTTACAAGGTAAGTTGATTGTTCACTTACTTTATTCGACTCATCGGGGATAGCAGGATCCCCATCGAGGGACGAGGACACCCCTCACGTCAACTCGGAGGATGAGGACTCCCAGAGCGAGCCAGAGGGTCCCCGGCAGCGTGATAGCGATGATAGCAATTCGGAGGAGGAGGGGGAGGAGGAGGAGGAGGAGGAACTGCCCGTAGCTGAAGATTAATTGTACTTTTATTGAAATTCAAAGTGTTTTCTGCCGAATTCCCGATGTTTTATGAGGATTCAAAGCCTGATTCTGGTGGTCAGATTTCGCACATCTCAGCCCTGATGAAAAGCACTGAATTCATGGTTAAACATCGTGAAAAAGACATCGTGAATGTTCCCATATTTGTCAGAAAATTCAAAACCCTCGTTCACGATATTTCATCATGAAAACATGTTGAATCCTAAGGAAATTCAAGACAAACCATCGCGAAATTTACGACCCGAAGTCGTGAAAGACATGAGGAAATTCACGATGTTTCCTCTTCACAGTGGTTTACATCATTTTTTTTATCGATATGCATACGCGCCCACATTTGGCCCGCATGGCCTCCAATCGGGATCTTCTCCCTTCAACGCTCATGCGGCGGGCTTATTCATACGCCCGTGTGCATATTACGCACGATTTGATGCCCTATCTTCAATGTGCTTGCCAGTGAACCACGTATCGGCGTACTGGCCTCACGACGACCTAATTTTACGACTCTCCTTGTCCACGTCCATTCCTGTGACCTACTACTAATATCCTCTCACCTTGCCTCTTTTTCCGCCGGCTCGAATTCCTCCATTCTTCCACCATGAAATCGACGGACCACCGACCCATTAACAAACCTACGTACCTTCGGGGCATTTACCTCTCCTTCACCGATACATCCCGGTATGAGGTATGGATGAGAGAGTACTTTCGAGGCAGCGATATGGGATCTCTCCGGCAAGGACGTACAATCCGCCACCGGGACCGTTGTAACCCGAGGATTTTGCCCGGGAGCTCTGGCGAGGTCCTCTGTCTATCTTGGCATTCTACCAATCTAAATCAAATCTATAGCACTCGTGCCTCCCGCGCACGCTCCCGTCGTACCTCACACCACGCCCCGTGCCAGCGCCTCCTCCTTCGTGATCTCGCCCTCGACGACGGCGCGCACGACGCCGAGCGCCTGCGCAAAGTCGGCGAAGATGATGTGCGGGATGCGCTCGCGCGTGCAGAACGCCGCGAGGTCGTTCTCGCCGTCGCCCTTGTGCTTGACGAAGAGCACGTCCGCGTGCCGCGCGGCGGACATGTCTGCGGCGCAGCGCAGCGTCGTCTCAGCTTCACACGCAGCGGGGAGGGAAGGGGCGGCGCACCGGAGACGCCGTCGCCGAAGAAGAAGAGCAACGGCGGGGACGCGAGGTCCTTGTACGGCAGGATCGCGCGCGACTTGTCGTGCCCGTACCCGCTAAGCAGCACACGATGTCAGATGGAGCGCGTGCGAGCGGGAAGGAATGTATGCACACCTGCTCGGATGCCGGAACTTGATGGCCCACTCCCCGCTCGGCGCAACCTCCACGTCGTTCGCGATGATGTCGATCGTGTCCGCGACGTCCTCCCCAACGAGTTCCCCTAGCACCGCGCGGATGCTCGGCGCCATCCCGCTACGTATTCCCATTTTTTTTTGAGACAAAATATTTCATCACGAATGTGCAGAGGCCGCGGATGCGCACCTTGAGACGATGACGACGGGGATGTCGTGCGCGCTGCACCATGCATGGAAGTCCTTGAACCCCGGGTCAAGCTTGATGTCTGCGTTCAAGACTCCTGTTTGAATATATCATCGAATAACAGGAGGAGACGCACTCTTCTTGAGCTCCTGCTTGCACTCCTCGAACGAGTGGCCGTTCGCCACGATGCTCTCGAGCATCTCGCGGAACCCATCCCTGCAATGCCGCAGCGTAAATACTGGAACAAAGGCGAAACCGAAGCGAATCGGCGAGGCGGTGTGCGCACCTGAAGGTCTGCCGCCCAGCCAGGATCTCGAGGTTCCCCGCGCGCCGCTTGGCCTTCCCAAAGCCGAGGTTGTCCGTCATATCTTCACCCCAAGAAATCCAGATAAATCCACAGAAAAAGCAGAGCGAGCGGCGGCGGCGTACAGTCATTCGAATCCTGCGTCGTAATCGTGCCATCCCTGAGCCGAAACGAGTGAGCACCGCGAGAGAAGGGGAGGACAGAGAGGGACGCACCAGTCGGAGAGGACAACGAAGCGCTTGTCCTTGTAGACCGGCGGGTAGGGCAGCGTGCTCTCGGGGATGGGGTCCGCCATGTCGTCGTCGGGAGCAAGCCAATCGATGGCGGACAATTGATCCGGGCGGGCCGGAGCTGAGCCTGATGCCGCAACGCGGTCACATGGGACTTAGGAACGCGCTTTCGCGAAGCGCACGTTGTCCGTGTCCTGGGAGAGAGTACACTCAACCTCCGCGGGTGTGGTACTTCTCGCGGCTCCGATGCTCGATATGTCCTTGGTGTCAAGAACCATTTGTTATTGTCATTACTGTACAGTTCTGATGCAAAAACATCTGGACACGCTGATATTGTGGAACCGTAACCGATGAAACCCCCACTTCAAAGTCACTTAGCCGATTTCAAATTCCCCGAGACTGGCCCGTGGATCATTTCCTCGCTAGTAGGACCATTCTCCTGATTGAACAGGTTACAAAGTTACCTGATTTTCAATCTCCATATATTGATCATGAGTCGCCGACTATTCCCCTCCATTCTCAGAATACGCTCAGACAACCTTCTATACTTACGGCTTCATCGATGCTCCATCGGCAAGACCGACATTTACTCAGGAAAGTTACTTAAAACTCGGTGACCAATGATAAATCTCCATAAAACACCGCGCAACTGCGGATTTCAGAATCCAGTCCGCAGGAGTCAGCTAGACATTTTTTGACGGTTGGAAGTGGCTTGAAGTTGACGTATCGGACGCGGCCGGGTGCAACTGTCAACAGGGGTCGCTGCCAAACTTGGGACAACATATGACTCAGCCACGGAGCCGATTGCTGTGCCTGAGCGGGCACGTCTTTTCTTTCACCACTCGCAGCGCGCGCACAGCCCGCTGATTGCCTTTGACTCGGTCTTTGTCCTCGCCGCTCCTCCTTTCGCTATTCACGCCGAGTCAGATCGCAACGTGTATCAGGGGTGGCATTCAAGCGGTCTTTCACGTATAAAAACCTGCTGCGTTGAGTGGCACGATCACTGATTCTCCCCTGCCCCTCCCTGCCTCCTCCCGCCATGTCGGGCCCCCGCGCACTTGTCCGCGCTCTTCGTCGCGTCAAGCTGCAATCCGGCCGCTCCTGGACGCAAGTCATCAAAATTCCTCGCAGTGCTGCTCAAGCGCCTGCTCGGGAACCCGCAGGTCTCCGAGCTGCTGCGATTCATCTTTCTGGGGACCATCGTCGAGACGTACGTGCTGCGCGCGCGCTATCTTGGCGCTCCTCTACTTACCCCCATTCGCGGTTGTTAGGGGCCGCGTAGTCGGCGCTAAAATGGTCTCCACAGTGAACAGCTGTGCGTTTACCTTTTTTCCCCGGTTATTCTGCTGCCGAGCTAATTCGAAGTCGTTGTTCCAGTCTTCCTTGTAAAGGTACGATTGTTCTTTCTTTCGCGTCGAGACATGCTAGAGCGATGCGTGTATTCTAGGCGTCCTTTAAGCAAGGAGAGCTGAGCTACGAATGGGTGCGCCGCGTGCATTTCGCGGCTAAGCACCTGTGCTGACTCGGCTCCTCGGCCGGTTGATTAGGTCTCGGCGTACATCGACCACCACAAGGTGTGGAACCGCTCGCGGACATTCCGCGTCGTCGCGCGTAACGCGGAGAAGATGGCGAACCGCGACCTCGCGATCAGCGCCGTCGACGGGTACCCGGACGCCGTCTATGAGCCGAGCAACAGCGAGCCGGAGCTTTTCCACTGGCGCGGGCAGTACTGGATCACGATCAGCAAGGACGAGAAGGAGGGTGCGTCGTCGCTGACGTTGCAGGTCTGGAGCCGCAACCGCACGGTGCTCGATGAGTTCATCCAGGAGGCACGCACATTTTATCGCACGTCGCCGCAGCCCCCGCCGAAGCAGGACTATGATTGGGTGAGGCGCGCTCATGCCGCTCGCGAGTATTTAATTTGACGTCTTATGCAGTCCCAATCGCTGATCGTCGGGCACTTCAACCAAGGTACGACCTAAATTGACCATTCTCCATGTAGAAAGCTCAAACTCACATACGCGCCTGCAGCTGACTTCAGCTACGACTGGGTCCTCGACTACCTCCAGTCGGAAAACGTCATGGCCGATGCGAACGAATTCACCATTTCAACAAAGCAAACGGACGCGGGATGGAACCGCGAGGACGGTAAGCAACTCGTGCGCTACGTTCCCTCCTCGAATACAAAGCAACGGTACGTTCGTTCAGCGTAGCTCACTGCGACTCACGCTGATCTGAGATGAGAGACTGCGCTGGCGCGGGCATTGGATGCAGGTCGAGTTCGTCATCGGCTACGAGGTGCGCTTCGAACTCACTATGATTTTTAATTGCGTTCATGAATGATTGTATTTCAGGACGGCAACGGCCGCACCAGCGGTGGCTCGATCAACATCATGCTGCACTCGTGCGACAAGGCGGTGCTGGCGCAGTTCATCGAGGCCGCGCGCCTGCACTACACGCACGCGAGCATCTCGCGCGTCACGGTGCACCTCACGGACAACTACGGCTCCTGGGCGCGCGCGGTCACGAAGAACCGGCGCGCGTTCTCGACCCTCATCCTCCCCGGCGGGATCAAGGAGCTACTGCTCGCGGACGCGAAGGAGTTCCTCGCGAGCGAGGAGTGGTATACGTTTGCGGGGGTGCCGCATCGACGGGGTATTTATCTATCTGCGTATATAGCGCTTGCTGACCCGGGTTGCAGGGTATCTTCTGTACGGGGAACCGGGCACGGGCAAGAGCTCCACTATCCACGCACTTGTAAGCTCCTCTGCCGCCGCTGAGTCCTGCGCTCGCTGACCCTGGTGTATAGGCGGGCGAACTTGGTCTCGAGATCTACTTCATCTCCCTCGCCGCACCCGGGTAATTAGTTCATCCCTTGTTTTTAGTGTCTGCGCTCATGCTCCTCCACGTGTACCAGGATCGACGACTACACCCTTGGCCGACTCATTCGCGACACACCCTCGCGTTGTATCCTCCTCATCGAGTGCGCTTCTCCTCGATGTCTTCTATATATATAGACACTGAAATAACGCCGCGGCAGGGACATCGACTGCGCGTTTCCCTCGCGCGAGGACGACGACGACGAGCCGCAGCTCGACGCCAAGGGGAATCCGATTCCCAAGGAGCCGATTCCGCCGCGTTCGCAGGTAACGCTCGCGGGGCTGCTCAATGTACTCGACTCTGTTGCGAGTGAGGAAGGGCGGCTGACGTTCGCGACCGTGCGTTCTTTTTTTCTTTCTCTAGACACCGAAGACGAATGGCGGGCCTGATTTTTTATTTGAGACGAATCACATCGAGCAGCTGGACCCGGCGCTCATACGGCCAGGGCGGATGGATCTCAAGGTGCGTGTGCCTGATACTAACCAAGTATGCCTCAGACGGGGAACTAATTGTATGTGCGCAGATCCAATACGGCCTCGCGACCTCGGAGCAGCTCGAGCAGATGTTCGCGCGCTTCTACCCATACGATGAGGAGAGCCTCCCCGAGCACGGGCCGAGCATCGGGTGCTACTTCTCGTCCTCGACCGGCGCGCGCCTCTCCGAAGACGTGCTCGCGGGCCTCGCGCGGGACTTTGCGGCGGCGATCCCGGCGGGGCGGTTCTCGATCGCGCAGCTGCAGGGGTACTTGCTGAGCCGGAAGAATGACCCAGAGGCCGCCCTTGCGGGCGTGGGCGCGTGGATCGAGGCGCAGGAGCAGGAGAAGCGCGAGATGGAGGAGTTGAAGGCGAAGCGGCGGAGAGAAGCAGCGATGCGGCGCGCGGCGGAGGCCGCAGCAGACCGCGAGGCCGAGGCGGAGGGGCAGGGGGAGGCGAATGAGGAGGACGCAGCTGCGCCGGAGGGGGCGTGAACAGGAATAGAAGAAGACCGTTGCATATCGACCTTATATACATTCTCACGCATAATAGCAGTTCAAAGAAGTGCACTCGGCAGGAAGGAGACAAATGTCAGGGGTGAGTTGATTTCACTCTTCATCGCGCCTAGTGCATGTCTTGGACTCTTAGGTGGGAGAGCAGGAAAGGACCGGGGATGCAAAAGACAGGAGACTCCCAAGTGGCGAGGGTAACAGTTCATTCAAGTAGATCATCGTATCGGCAGAGCTATATGCATCGTTCAGCCGCCACTGTGGAGGCATGAAGAGCGCCGAAAGCGTCCCTCCAGTTAAGAGAGTAGCAAAGACAGCGGCCCGACAATTTGCCCGTGGAGATATCCCAAGTTTGGCGGCAACTCCTTGGGATGCAGAAGACATAGAGAATCCGTTTAAAAGTCGCCGAGTATTTCAAATCGCGCTGAGAGTTCAAATCCATCGCAGCATTGCTTTAGCTCAAGGGCTATGTTCCAAGCCCCGAGACTTCGACCCACATGAGGGGCTGTAGGAGCCTGCGCCAGATGCTCGTGAGGCTCCTTGAGCAGCATTAGATACGAGCACCGCAGGACCCAGTAGACGGGCAAACCGGGGATGTGTAGCCGCAATAAGTTGCAGAGCGACAGAGACCTGGTACTACAATGAACGAGCGACGGAGCTCCGAGGGGCATGTGATAGCGTAGCGTGATACAGGTTTGCAGACGGAGGGCTCAGTGCTGTTCACAGGCGGCGATCGCAAACGAACCTGTAGACTGTGTCGACGGAAGCTCCGGTCGAAAAAAATCGACAAAGCCTGATAAGACATCCCCGGACCTGACACCGCACGAATCTTCGTCGATACAACCAATTGTATTTGTAGGCACATTTATTTCGGTGTTACTGTACGCAGGCCTCTGGTTCCTCCTTGCAAGTGCGACTTAAGGGCCCAAGGGTGGCGACCCTTAGTTTCCCAGTATTCTCACACAACTCACATTCCTGCTTCTATTCCTGACGCCGCCTCACCTCGATTCCTTCAGAATATCAGATGATCAACGCCTGATATATCGGCTCAATGGCAGTGGGACTGTCTGCTTCTGATAACAAATACTCGTCGATCTTTCCGCACCACCTGTCCGACTCCGGATCTAGCCATGGATACGTTGCGCTATCGATTCTTCTTACTCTTACGGAAACATTTTTTTAGGAGTCCGATGGCTAAAAACACCAGAGGGTGAGGCGGGATACTATTTCCTGCATTCGCACATATTTTCGTTTGTTGACAGAGGTGATTCAACTGTCCCAGCTTCCGGTGGAGCTAGCTCCCGACTGTTGACAAGATATTGTCTCCACAGACTCGTCAGGTGACAGTCCCATTCTGTTTTGGTTCAACATGTGGTTACACGGGGTTCAGAATGAATGCACGAAGTCTTGAATATTGGACAGCCTACAGTGGTCAAGATGGCTACCAGCGTCCCGCCCTTTCATCCTTCTCTTCGCTACCATCAATACCTGCTCAGGATAAGTCAATGGACTTCTGCCGAACCGAGTACGAGGGTGATTGACTGTAACATACGCTATGTATGCGTCTGTCGCATTTCTTGATGCATAACTGAATCGCAATGGGCTTCTTGCCTTTGGCAAACACATTCTTGATGCCCAAGGACAATTTTACGGTTGCCCGGGTCTGTCACAACGAGAGCAGTTCAACGTGAACGAAGAAGGTGGAATTATCAGGCGCCGTAATTATAGTTGATCCACAGCCCTCGTACTGCTTCTGATTTTTTTGGCTGATATGTCACATAAGGGTTTTTGGCAGCCCGAGATGGCCGATGTGATTGCTCAGGTTTAGACGCCACGCTGAAATTTCATGATTTCTAAGACAATAATCCTCATACAATAGTGGGTGTTCCAATTGTGTGACTGTGCTCGCATAACCTATGTACGTCCTGCGCCTCCACGCCAGATGTTACGTGCTTACGAACGATTACACTATTTCATACATCTAAATATCATTCAATCTTACAACATGACATTTATTGTGTGCTTACGAGCTTGAGCTCCTAACTGCTCCAGATGCCAGCGACCGTGATGCATTACTCATTCCAATGGTGATTATCATTATGTGCATAGCAACGATATTCATCGGACAATGGATTCTTATAGTCTGATCCTCATAGTGTCATCAATCCCGCCAGCTCTGAGCATTTATAAGGACGCTAACCCTCCTCCACTTTCCCGCATCCCAGTAGCACAATTGCTTATAGGTGAGGCCGGGTTCCTGTTTCGTACTGTCGTCGATGCTCATAATCATAGTAAATCCAGTTCAACAACCCAATCCACTGCAGTTAGTCAGTTACATCTCCAGGTACCCGCCCTCCTTTACTTGTTACCATACGAGTTCACCTCTTCTTCGATTCACAGAGCGAACGATGCCCAGTACTTCCCCGTGCGGCAAGTGTGGAAAGAGTACTCCCAGTTTCACTGGTTCCGGCTGGCAAGGTATGTTTCTCGCCCGGAAGGCCACTCCGAGTATGGCTAATTGACTATTCAGGGAAAACATGTGGATGCAAGCAGGAATGTTGCACCAAATGTAAATCAGTGAAGAAATTCGTCTACTCTTGTGTCAGCCATGCGAGTGGTAGGAAGAAGTAGAGGGGAAGGGATATATATGCAATTTCAGAGAAATTAAACAGCAGGAAGTCCTGCATTCTTTGCGAGCTCTTGGCAGTATACATAGGTTATTCAGGTCACATTAGGAGACTTCCAGTTGATGGAATAGGCGCTCCGCTGCGGCGGCACAAACCTTCTCGTCCATCGTGGTCGTCTGGGAGCGGTAGTATCCGCGCTGTCGCCGACCCTTGAATGCGTAGATCCGACGTAGGACGGCATCGACAGGATAGCCGTGTTTGATTCAAGTTGACCTTGAGCGTCTCGTACCCATGGGATTCAGCGATAGAGAAGGAAAATTGGCCGTGACAATGTTTGCGTACGGCAGGCCCTAACAGCGAGACCAATAATCCATAAGATCACATGAACCACTCTGTTGCGCTGGGTAAAAAGCTCTTGAACCGGTTGAACAGCTGAAACATGAGCCCCGAATTCACTGAAGATTTGTAGGAGTACCACCGCGAAATTTACAGTGCCTGTGGGAACTGGTAACACATAGACTCGTTACCAGCCTGCCTACGAATGGCAAAAATGTGGCGATCACAGGATCACCAATCCCCATCATTTCTCAAGTAATTTCAAGCCTTCATAGCAGTCGTACCAGGGTCTGTGAGAAAAATCTGAGGAGACACAATTTAAGTAATACGCTCTCAGAACAAACCTTTTGTTATAAATTTACCATCCGACCTCATTTGAGTCCAGAGCAAGGGCCATCAGAAATTTCAAACTCCCCGCGCGCGTCAGTTCTTTGGCCCGAGTTGTACCAGTCTGCCTACGGCAACATGCTCGCCACATTGTTGCTCTTCGTAGGCAGACTGGTTACGAGTCTAGGTAACACAGAGAGTGTTTGCCCGAGTGGGTGGGCTTGTTGCAACTGAAATTGAATCGATTGAGGCGCCCCTGCGCAAATTTGTGGGGGAGGAATTGAGGGCTGCTGCTACAGAGACGGGCCAGTGCATGCGCTACCCCTGAGAAAAAGAACCCCAAAGGCGAAACACCGCACATGGTCTAAGCCCGAGTCGAACGGGCATCTCCTGCTCGCAACGCATGACTTCCAGCGACAGATAATGCTAGTCGCAGGTGCGGGCCGCTCCGCCCTTGGGAATTCTCATCGGGACACTGAAATCTAGCGGCGAGTCCGAAGGGCAGTGTGAGGACAAAACTCATTCATGAAAGGTTTGGAAAACTCGAAGATCTGCACATCAGTCGAACGGGTGCTTCGTCCTAGTCAACGATGTCCACCTCGCAGGTGCTGGGCAACCGTTATAAAGGGATTTGAGAGCTAAAATATGAAACCAAAATGAACTTAACTCGTAGACCCTGGCACCGCGAAGGAAGAAAAAAAAAGTCTTTACTATGAGGAACACAATAGTCCAAGCCCGAGTCGAACGGGCGTCTCCTGCTGAAGGCTTAGACTGTTTCCCTCAATTCTCACAGGTGCGAGTCGCTCTGCCTTTGGACCTTCCAAAGGGTGAAGTGAACACCGAAGTTACTGGAGACGGATTGAGGCTTACCGACAATCAGAGGGGGAACCAAGGCTGAGACAGCTCCAACAGCGAGTGGCCACCATTCCAGCTCCATTTAACATTCTGTCAAGGCAATTGCCCTGGCCCCGCGCCAGTTCCACGATATTCGTGCGCTCTGGGTAAAAGCTCTTGAACCGGTGAACAGCCGAAACATGAACACTCAATTCACTGAAGATTTGTCGGGGTACGATCGTGAAATTCACAGTGCATGCAGGAACTGCATCTGGGAAACACACATGCCTACATGGTACCACAGAGAGCACTGTAGAGTAGTAGAGTAGTAGGCATGTCCCCTCTATCATAGAGGTGCATAGCCGTAGAGCCATACAGCCATAGAGCCACATAGAGCTACATAGAGCACCTGGTTGTATGATGGCAACCCTTTTGATGGCCCCGCGCGGCGACATGGGGCCTCTTGGTCTGCTTATCGGTCAGATCTTGGGTCAGATGAACCAGAATCAAAATGCGATGCGGTTGATAAAACTTGTGCGATTTTTCTCGAATAATACAGGTGTACCAAAAGTGTAAAGACCTAACAAGTTTTGACCTAATAAAACTACTTCTCCGCAACCGCCACAGCAACCATAAATTTCGGAATCAAGAGGGACAAGTAAAGCGAATCCGGGACAGCAGACCGACACCAGAAAGAATCAGCCACCCGAGGAAAGCTATTGAACGAGCTGAGCTGTCTTGCGATCTTGAAGCATTACGGGCTTGATGACATTGAGGCAGTATTCAGGCTTGACCCAGGCAACCAGTGAATACTCTTGAGAGGATACGAGCCACAGGCACCAGAATATAGAACATCGTGAAGGTGGGAGAGAGAAGAAATTGACGTCGACTCCGAGTCGGTCTTGCGCTTTATTTATCAGGTCTCGGTCCAGCCATCAACTGTGCATGCTGCGATTCTGATGCATGTGAATAGGCACAGTCTACAGGGAGCAAAGAGGATGTATGCATACACCATAGAGAGCAGGACACGATGTCGAACGAGCGTCTCTACTGTACTATTTCGACCAAGTCTTCAGTCACAGATCACAGTGGCCGGTGAATTAAAGACTTTTTGAAAGTGTCACAGGTCCAAGGCGTTTTGAATCGAGGTTTTCGTCGAAAATGAGGCACTTTCGCGTGGGAAAACCATCAAAATCGCTCAAGAAGGCAATTTGAAGACTTATGGTCATTGGTCACAGGCCGTGAAGACTTGGTCAAAATAGAAGCATAGTGCTCTACAGAGACACATCAGTTCTACTGTACTATTTCGACCGAGTGTTCAGGTGACGCGTGACGGCCGATTTTTCTGAGGCTGTGAAAAATCGCGACAATTCAAAAGAAAATTTATCGGCCATCTCGGTAAGTGAAAATTATGAAATTAATGAACACTTGGTCGAAATAGTACAGTAATCAGTTCTACAAGGTTCTACCAGGTGATCGGTGATCTATCGGGCGGCCCGATCTCTATGTGAGCCAAAGGTGTTTCCAGATGTGGGAACGGAATATCCGAATTTATCAACCATCCTCCGTTCTACAATTCCAGCAGGGAGGATTGGCACCATCCATCCTCTTCAGTCAAATCGACGCTTCTTATTCGGGATGCAGAGTGCATCAAGGGTGAATGCATACCAGTGGGTGGTCGCGATCAATTCGCGATACACGCCTTTGCACAAGGGCTCCGAGTGGATCTTTGGCTATCTCGTGCTGCACGTTAATCACAAAGCTTTGGTGAGCTGTTGATTCCGCACTTGGCCGTAGTCTCTCGTAGACAGACATTTCAACGGACGAAACTCGTCCCTCGCTTGTTGAACAGGCGACCCACCACCGGTGAGGAAATATTTGATTTTGTAGGACGAGAACGGACTGGGGCCCGGCTCACTTGTTTCAGATGTGTTGTTCTGACCGGCTGCGACGCGCTGTACTCGCCATTGATTAATATTTGACTGCGCTCCTTCCTCGGTTTGCCATTCTTATTCTCTTCTTCGACTCTTGCAACGGGCATATGCGTCGTCATGGTCGTCCAGTGGGGTACATACCTCAGCGGTCCACCATGGTGCATCTGCTGTTCCGATAATCTTCTGCCAGTGAAGCTGATTTTCTCGAACTGTCGAGCAGTCAGCTGGCGAATTGTGTTTCACGGCAGCACGACGCACCGCTTTGAACTCAGAGAGAGCTGTATCATCCAAATTTGGAGTGACAATTCTAATGCATCCCCCGATTCTCCGGTCAAATTGATGCCCTTTCTGTTGTCATTCAGATTCGGCATAGTCTAGGATGGATGCTGAAGACAGCGTATTGTGGTACGTGCTACTATGGTAGTCGCGTAAGTGCGGGAATAGGATTTATGATGCCCCGCTACATCCTACCTGCGGACCCGGGGAGGACCCGTGCCTGCTCCTTTCTCAACCTTATCCTATGGCTGTACATGGATGTAAACCCTCTTCGGTGGCAAAGTTAATCTACATGTATTACCGTTCCATCTGTATACAGCATCGCGGAGATACGCATTCTATTTTCTGTGAACACTCAAGTGCTATTTGCGATGGCGAATGGAATGTAGAATCAACATATATGCCGGCATAATATCGGGCATCACACTGGATCATTTCCGATTGAACCGATCAAACCGCCGTGGCCGGGGGAAAATAGCCCCCATCGTGGGATGTAGAGAGGACACTGCCATGTCATACTCACTATAAGGGGCCCACATCTTGTCCTTGGTCCATCATTCCCAAGATGTCCCACCAACCCAGTGTTACCGAGATCCGTCTGAATAATATCATTGCCTGTTTAACTCCCACACTTGCACTCCTCAACGAGCTCAGTGACACATTTGGCACCCCTTTTGTGCCAGCTATTTCAAACACCACTCTTTCTTTGATCAGTGCAGTGCAGGTAAGAGATGGCATTTACAGCTCTTCTTCTGCACTGATATGCTGCAGGATGTCAAGAGAAATAAAGATGACTGTATTCAGCTCCTTGAAAATGTCTATCAACTACTCTGCTGTCATCAATCTACATATCAAGTCTGAAACCAAAGGGAATCTTGACCCCATAACTTTGGACCATGTGGGGAAATTCACAGAGTATGTTCAAAAGCACTTGCTGTGATTGCAGTGAACAGCTTCCTCAGGACACTTCACAAGATTCATATGTTTGTTGAAGCACAACAGGATGGAAGGAAGCTCAAGCACTTCTTTCGCCAGAGAGAGACAAAGACACTGCTCAGTGAATGTCAAGCAGGACTGGGGCAGGCATTTGAGATATTCAAGGTACACCGTGTTCTACATCCACTAGGAGTCCAGTAGGCTCAAACATCATTCAGACTGAGAGTGGCATCACTGCACTTGGGAACATTACTAAAATGCAGCAGGAGGCAGAGAGGATGCACAGGGAAGTCCTGGAGTTGATTTCCACCCTGTCAGATGGGACCACCTCTGACAGGTCATCCTCCGTATGAAGTTCCTTGTCCTGTTGAAAGCCAGTGTTGATGGGCTGCACAGATTTACAAGAGCAATGGACCCCAGAATAGGTATTTTTTCTAGTCTTCAGTTGTGGGTCCAGACTAAATTTTGTACCTCCTCAAGTTCCAACTCAATTTCAATGTTGCCTGCAAAGCCGAAAATCTTCCACGGTCGTGAATCAGAACTCCGGGAGGTAGTGAATTACTCCAGCAAGAAGCACCAAGAATTGCAATTCTAGGTGCTGGGGGAATGGGCAAGACAAGCCTTGCCAAGGTGGCCCTACACCACTCTGACATTGCTACCAAATATGAGCACTGTTTCTTCGTGGTTGCAGATGCCATCACCACCAGCAATGAACTGGTCGCTGTACTCGGAGAACATATAGGACTCCAGCCAGCAAAGGATCTCACGAAACAAGTCATAGATTTCTTTGCGAGAAATGGGCCATCTTTGCTGGTCCTGGATAATTTGGAAACTCTGTGGGAGCCCATGGAGTCCCGCGGAGGAGTCGAGGAGTTCCTGTCAAAACTCACGGATGTCCCACATGTTGGACTAATGGCAAGTGTACATGCCTATTGAAGCTCACATGTGTCCTGACATCTATGTAGATTACAATGCGAGGTGCAGAACGGCCAGCCAAAGTCCAGTGGACCCGCCCATTCTTGGCACCCTTGAAGCCACTGTCCGATCTGGCTGCTCGAGACACATTTTTTGCCGTTGCGGAGGATATGCATGACAGCAAGGATGTTGATAAAGTTCTCTCATTGACAGATAACATGCCGCTTGCTGTTGATCTTATAGCCCATGCTGTGGACTTTGAAGGAAGCTGCTCCGCTGTCTTGGCTCGTTGGCAGACAGAGAAAACTTCCCTGCTTTCAGCCGGCAATGACAGAAAGTCCAATATGGACACATCAATCACAATTTCACTCTCCAGCTCCCGCATGAGAACTGGTGCCATGAATCTCTTAAGTCTTCTCTCAATTCTGCCAGATGGACTTTCAGATGTGGAGCTTGTCCAGAGCAAGCTCTCTATACCTGATATCATGACATGCAAAGCTACATTACTTGCTACTGCACTGGTGTATATCAATGATAAGAGGCGACTCAAATCACTGGTGCCCATTCGAGAGCACATGCACTCTTTCTACCCTCCTTCCCCTCTTCTAATTCACCCACTGCAAGAGTACTTTCATGTGCTCTTAGATCTGTACCAGCGTTATCCTAGAACACAGCAGGGGGCTGGAAGAGTCAAGCACCTAGCATCCAATATTGGAAACATACGTGAATTGCTGCTCCGAGGGTTGCATCAGGAAAATCCAAACTTGGCAGAGACAATTGATTGTGCGCATTCTCTCAAACTCTTCATTATGCAAGCCGATCCTGGGTGTTACCATCTGATTCCAGTGCTGATGGATCATATTGGAGCTATTCTTGCTCGGGATGAAAAATTCCAGGTTCAACTCATCACATGGAAGTTTGAGTCACGCAGTCCAGAGTCCTCTACCAATGCAGATCATTTGATTATGCAGGCCCTCTCTCACTGCTGTGCTCTGAATGACCCGGCCCTTGAATGTGAGTCCACTCCGTAGTGTTAGCTGATTGTGTCTCACTCAAACCAATTTTAGCCGGATTTTACCTTCAACTGGGACTTTACTACTTCCGTGCGGAAAGGAAAATATCTGTGGCCCTGCAATATCTCCACAAGGCCCTTGATTTAGCAGAATCTCATGGAGATCTAAAGAGGCAGGCCTCGGTATTGACATATCTTGGTGATATCCAATGGGCCCTTGGTGATTATCCTAAAGCACAATTGCATGCTCAAGCTGCACAAAGAGTTTCAGAGAAATCAGGAGATTTATATGCTCAATCATTCGCCATTCGAGCTTTGTCAGTGTGCTACCTAGCTCGCGGTGACAACCAAACTGGAATCTCACTCTGCCAGAGGGCACGAAAGCTACTTGAGCTTTGTGGTACAACAACTGGCCTTTCATATGCCAGGCTCTCGCAAGAACTGGCACAGGCGCATCTGTTGAAATCGGAATATTTGGAGGCTCGGGATATCTACACTCAACTTGTGCGAGAGACTCCTGCTCACGATTCATACAACCATTCATGGGCTCTCCTCAATATTGCACAGCTTGATATTATGATGGGTGCAAGTAAACATGATGCCCACCGGCAGCTAGAAAGAGCCAAAACCATGTTTAATGGCAATCGATATAATTTTGTCATCTCTGCCGTGGGATACTGTAACATTGAGCTGGGGAAACTGCATCTGAGAGAGGGAGAAACCCACACTGCAATGAATACTCCAGACTTGTTTCAACTCAGCATGGGGAAATGATGTTCAAGGTGTACTCTCGTGCATGAAGAGCTTTGCAAACGTGAAAGACTGGCCTGAACATGATTTTCGCTGGGCCTCTGCTTGGGCAGTCGTATATCTGGGATATGCAAAAAAATTAGAGGACAAAATTGCTCTTCATCAAGCACTCCAATTCATTGGAGATGTGTTTCAAACTGAGGGTGACACTGCAACTGCAACAGCCCTATTCACAATAGCATTGGAAGGATTCATATGGATGGATATTCATCGCAGCAGAGCAGAGTGCATGTTCCGGCTTGGGGATTTGGCCAAGGACCAGGGTGATGTGTCAAGGGCCATTGACCTTTGGAAATCGGCCAGACCTCTGTTCGAACGCTCATCTCAAGCGAAGCAAGTTGCAAATATTGATGAAAGACTTGACACAATGTCAAACAATGTGGACCAAAAACACACTCAGAGCTTTGCTCGTCTGGTGGAGATTAATGTGCCCGTCGGAACTGTGGCTGAGGAAACTCGCAAAGAAACAGAGCATTTAGAGATGGAAGTTGGAGGGGGACAGAAGGCTGAGTACACGAAGGACCTGGTGGTTCCTGTTTTGCTTTGAATTTTTAGGTTGGTTTTTTTAGCTAGTTAATAGCTCCTTGTTCGGTGATCATAATGTTGAGTGAAATATGAATTTATTTATTTAATTGTAGTAGGGAAGTTCGTCTCATCTGTACGTGGCTAGCATGTTACAACCAACCGTGCACTTTTCTCCAGAATTGCCGGTCTCCATTAATGAGGATTCGCGCGCATAACTGCAGGTTTAAATGAAGGCTAGAGGCACCTGGTAGCAGATGGCGTGCATCTGTTGTAAGTATGTGAATTCCCCATGCCATTCGTGGTCGGGTGATAATGGAAATTCTCGGCCAGTCTTTCCCTTTTGTCACTCCTCCCATTCGCCCTGAACTCAGCAATTAAACATCCACCTTCGCTTGTGACTACATGGCTCGAGTCCACAAAAGGCGAGAAAAGGAGGAGTTGAGTTCATTTGTTGGCATTTGTTGGCCCTTTCCTTATTTCAGGATTAAAATTCAAGTCGAAAACATTCCTGGGGGTTTTCATGCTCCTAGATTGTAACGGTACGCTCCGCGAGGCTCCGCACTTGTTCTACTTCCATTCCACTTTCCTTTAATTCCGACTTGATACGATTGCCGTCGCCAAGATACACACCCCTTGATTCATTTCCCCTTTATTTAACCTGTCAATCCCTAATTACCGTAGTATATAGCCCTTTTTGATGTCTGTAGTTAGTCCCCCGGTCAATACTATCACTATGCCACTCACCTTGTTGGAACCGACCACCCAACGACTCGAACCCTTCGTGTGCCGGAATTAGCCGCCGACTCTCTGGCCGGCTGCTCTCCGTCACACAGATACTGCGGCACATTTCAAACCAACGCGCGCGCACCTCGCAGATTGTCGGTCTCAGCAAGGACTCGGGCACATGAAGCACATGAATCCCGGGTGAAATGAGGAATCGGGACACCCGGTGGCATCTGCCTCCCGTGTAGGCTTCGATCTAGTGTTGGCAGCAGAATGCCCCGCTCGATTCGGGGTAGGTTATAAACATGATAGTGGGGACGCTTTTTTTTGCTTTTCTTTCTTGCGCTCGAGGTGAACCCTCAGCAGGGTGTCGGGGCTCACAGGACGCGTCAGAGATCTGCAGCAAGAAGTGGCGCTGATACGATTCGCTTTCCCTTTCGCCTACCACTGTGCAGCTGAGCATCCGCCATCGCCTCGCCCGCATGCCCCAAGTTCAGAAAATGCTTTCAGCAATCAAGTTTCAGGCTGAAAACATTCCTTGAGGGTTGGTTGGTGCTCTCAGATACTTCAGCACGTGCAGGCCCCTCGTCCATTGGGAGTCTCGAGCAGGTATTCGCTCGCATAAATACAGGTTCGAATGAGGGATGGACCATGCCGAGAAGTACTGCCAAAAGAATTCTCTTGATACTTCTGCGCAAGTCTATCTGTGGTAAATCCCACGTTGGGGCAGACGGATCCGGACACGGAGTCTCAGTCCCACTGGTTCACGCTGAACACCTTGGTCGAGTTATTGATCCACGCTCGAGGTATCCGCAGATACGTCAGTGTGTTTCAGTCAAACGATCCTCTGTTCATAATAATCCAATGAAGCGGTTTCGCTCAACTCACTGATATGAACTGGAGTTCAAAACAAATCACCGGCGTGCATCTGCCCTAATTGCGACTTTAGCGGTGTGTTTATCAGCAGACGGCCCCCGTTCCATTCGGGGCTGGGTCATTACCACTTCGACAGCCCTTTTTTGGCGTATGTTACTGTAATATATGGCCGCGCTCTCCGCTTTCGCCGGGGAACTTCGCATCGCTCACGATTACATGGCTCTCGAGTTCGAAATAGACGTTGCCAGTGATCCACTTCGCCCACGCTCCGAGCCCCCAGCCGCCGGAACGCGAGTCCTTATCAGGGAAAGTCCCTCGCCTCGCTCGGAGACCTCCACGGAACGGCACACGGACATCGCGTTCAAGTTGTCAAGCAACCGGCAAGCGCCGCTGATGCGTGCCTGATTTGGCTCCTCGTGACGCTCCTGTGACAACGTGACTTCTCTCCCACCAAAATTCAAATGGCATACGTCGCCGTCGACTCTGACGATGTGGGCCCCCGATTTTCCACCTGTGCGCCCAATGTTAACGTCTCTGCTAGCGGCTCGAAGAAGGCGCGGAGGGCCTGCAGTTCAAATGCACGTACACGTCAGCCCATGCGCACGCCGCACGACGACACTAACTGGAATGCAGCTTTTCTCGGCGAAGACGGCGCAGGCGCAGGTGGCGCAGGTGGCGGCGGGGGCGGGGGCGGGGTGGGGAACGCGGATCGCGGTGCGTAGAGCTTACCCTGGACGACGACACGAGCTGAGTGGGTGGCAGGGTACCTGCAGGACCGCGGTGCGCAGTCGTCGGGCGGGTTCTGGACGGTCGAGTACTACCAGTCGTACTTTGACGTCGACACCAAGACCGTGCGTCCCTTTCCTCCGACTTACTTAGCCATGCGCCTAACGAGTCCGCCGCGCACAGGTGCTGCGCCGGTGCACAGCGACGCTCCTGCCCTCGACGACCGACTTCCTCTCCTCGCACCTCAACCCCGCGGACCTCTACGGCCCCTTCTGGACCGCGACCACGCTCGTCCTCGCGCTCTTCCTCTCCTCCTCGCTCGGCGCCTCCGTGTCGTCGTACCTCTCCGCCCCGGGCACGCCGTACGCGTACGACTTTGGGCTGCTGAGCGCCGCGGCGGGGCTGGTCTACGCGTATGCGCTCGCGCTGCCGGTGCTGCTGTGGGCCGCGCTCCGGTGGATGGGCGTGGGCGAGTGGGGCGTGGTGGAGGCGATCGCGGTGTGGGGGTACGGCATGTTCGTGTGGATCCCTGTTGCGGTGCGTACCCGCCTTCCCGCTCTCCTCCCGCTCTCTTCGTCCTTTGTGCTTAGCTGGAACGACAGATCCTCGCGGTGATCCCCGTGCCCGTCGTCCGCTGGGCGCTCGTCGGCATCGGCTTTGGGCTCAGCGGCTACTTCCTCGTGCGCAACGTGTACCCCATCCTCGCTACCGTGCGTGTGCCTTCTGTTCTCCCCCTTTTGCTACTCCTCCTCCCTCATTTCTTTCCTCGCTGCCTGGGTTCCCTACCGTGTCTCCCCCCCCCCCCCCCTCTCCTGCTCCGCGCCGGTTCCCTTCTTCTCCCATCCTTCCCATCTGCTTGTATTACCCCTCCATCGCTTACCACTCTCTACTCGTACTCTCTGACCCTTCTACTCCCTCCCTTCCCCCCTCGTCCCTCCCCCTCCTCCCCTCCGTCCCTCCTCTCGTCCTCCTTACCACACGCTGAGAGACGCACCCAGGCCGACTCCAAATCCCCGCGCCTCCTCGTCCTCGTCCTGCTCGCCCTCCACGCGGGCCTCGCCCTCTCCTTCAAGGTCCTCTTCTTCAACTACTACGTCGTCGCGCCCGCGGGCCCGCCCGCGGACCTCCCCGGCACCGGCGGCCCCGTCGTCGGCGCGCCGCCCGCGGGCGATGCGGGCGGGGCGGGGAACGAGACGGCGGAGGCGGTCGTGGAGATGGTGAGGAGGGTGGTTTTCGGGTGAGCGTTGTAGGTGAGGGGAGCTGGGAGGTGAACGTAGAAAAATGTGTTTTGTTTTGTTATGCTATGCGCGCGCGTTCGACTTGATGTACCTAATAGAATCGCGGGCTTTAACCTCACAGTCAGTCGGTCAGTCGCTCTTGAGCTGTTGATTCCGCCCCCGGAATTCTCCTTGGTGACAACAGAAGCAGGTTGTTGGCTGGAGGAATCAAGGAATGAACGACAACGGACGCACACTCGAACGCAAGTGTCACAGGCAGCTGTTGGTTGGATACGCCGACGGTTCGATTTGTGCTCGGTGCTGATGAAACCAAAATAATTCGAGACATGTATCAACTGCTTCCCAGTCTAGTGCTGGCCGGGGAAAAAAAATAGGCCTGATATGGAAGTTCCTGACATTTCGGGCCGAATTTGGCGTCTTAGGCCTGTTGCAATCCTGACACAATTTCTAAAACGCATCCTGCCATTTGGCCCGAAAGAAAAACAGGCCTTCTCGCCTATAATCAGAGGTCCTTGCTGGAACTTGGGACGGGTAGGGGGAGCCGGTGTCCGCCGCTCCCTTGCTCACGGCGTAGTGAGCTGAATCTATAATGGAATGGAATATGAATGGGTAACGCACCGTAGACGGATCGGAATCACTTGCTGCCGGTCCGAGCTTAAGGAGGCCCCATGCCCGGCTGGTAATTGATTCTGGAGCACAGGGTTGGGCGCGCAGGTGCATCACACACTCGGCTTCTCTGAGACCGTGCTCAGTCTGCTTGAATGACCTGGATGTCATGTTCGGTGAACGCGGACACTGCGGGCAATTGCCGTAACGGTCAAAAACGAACCGTAACTGTAGCGGTTGGGTACCGGCTGACCACCGGTTACTTTTGTCGGCAAGGCCGGCATCCGCGTCACATCATCGTTCTTCAATTTGATTGTATCAAAACACAGAAGCAAACACTGCTCCTCCTATCACGTCAACTTCAATCCTCAGTGCGGACGCTGGCAAATGACCTCCCGGAGGCACTAAGCACACAGGAGAAGTGATCCATACAGGTGGCATCCATCACCGTGCTTACTCGTCTTGCCACCCGTGCATGTCGCCGTCCTCGTCCTCGTGCTACCCACCGACTTCGCTCACTGCGGGATCCCTTCGGACCCTCCGTCCTTCCACCCACATCCGCTATCAATCTCATTATCCCGTCGCCCTCTGTAGATACACATGTTCTGGTCCCCATGGAAGTCATAAGTCGCGAGGTTAAGCTTGAGGCTGGGTAGGTGGTCGCGGATAGGGGGGGGGGGGGAGAGGGGGGAACACGGGGGTGGGGGCATAGTAAGTCGAGTCGCCGCCATACACGCATCCTCTAGGGGACAACGGGCGCAAGTGGGCATTTGGAGAGTATGAGGACCCACCAGCACTACTCGTCCTATGTAGTTGTCCTACTCCTGTGCTCCTGTGTAAGCACGCAACGAAAGGAAGCAAAGCAGGGAGGGGCGCACCATCGTTCTGCATGTCCAAAAAAAAGCTGAGCGAGGGTGACATGGAGAGCCACTTGCTGCCAATCCCCACCCGCACAGCACGCTCGGACGAGCAGCGCGCAAGGTGAGGATGACAAGGAGGCCCGTCAGCGGATGCAGAACATGATGGGTTACCAAATTCTGATAGAAATGGAGTAATTCACATGTTGAAATTGATACATCATGTCGGGCAAATGTTTGATACCCTACTTGCACTTTCCGTGTCCCTCGGGAACACAAAAAGAGCAGGTAGGCAACCTACGGGGTTGCCATATATCAGTTTTTTTTCCTCACCCAAAAAAAAAAAAAACTATATATGGTCTGACTAGGGAGACTACGGGGTTGCCGGAGTCGGAAAGTGCCAGATTTTTTTTAAAAAAATGGCTCCATAGAGAATTGAACCCCTGACATAGCAGCCGGGGGTATCCGTGTAATTCTCGACCATTAACCACCGAGACTATTATACCAGTATACGTAGACCTGTTCGGAGGGATAGAGTATCCGGACTTAACATCCTTGGTTCATTAATCCAATTCTGCATCTATCAGCTCATCCGGGTACTTATGTACGCAGCATCAAGCTCTATCATCTGCAATTACCTGGGAATGTTATCCCACCACTTCGCTCCCTAAGCACCCCAGGAGGACATGAAAAATGGCCGAAGCACGTGATGCTTCGTGTTTGATGGGGGGCTTGATGCCGGTCGTGCCGAAAAAAAACCGACCGGTGGTCAACCGCTTCGCAACCGCTACAGTCACGGTCAAATTTTGACCGTTATAGCAATTGCCCGCAGTGCGGAGGAGCATTAATGCCACCAGGGCGAATAACAAATTCCCGTCGCACCATCCGGCTGGCAGAACCATCCCGACGCGGGTTCAGTCCCCTTGCCCAGAAACAAAACAGGTCATAGAATATCCGTATCATCGAGCCCGAAATTCTCCGGCATCGCTTGGTGATCGTGTCCTCCATCATCTTCCTCCGATTCTGCGCTGCCCCTTCTTCACCCACGCGCAGGCTTCGGATGTCGGTTTGGAAACATACCTTTCCTGCGAAATCCTTTTCGTTCACTTGCCCTCCGCTTCTTGTCTCTTCCCCATGCTCGCCACACGCAACGGATCTATTAGGAGGCCCGGTCAACCTCGGAGAACCCTCCGATCAACGCGAGTCTTGACGTACACTGCCGCTTTGCCTGACGCCGCCCGAATACTTCCTATGGTTCTCCGGATGGCGTCAGAAGCACAATGGAGCTCGTGGACTGGTCTGATGCTGTCACGATCTCACACGGTGCGCTCACGCGCTCGCACTCACACGGTGCGACGACCACTGCACCGGCCAAAAATCCCGCCAACCCTGATTTTGAATCTCGAGTACGTCAAGTTTTCCTGTCACTCCTCACAGATGTCGCTAATTGTCCGACTATTGGTGGCCTCTGGTTCACACGGGCGCCTATGCTATAGTTAGAACCGGCACCGCCCGCGCTTAGATCGCACGAAGCTGTTATAAAGCATCTTCGCGGCGTCCGCTCGACCCTCATCATCCGCCACCCCCGCCAATGACCCAAGATCGATCTGTGAGCCTCGCCAGTCCAAACCCGCACCTAACCCCGGCCACCTTGGGAACATCCGCGTACGTTGACCTCTGGCTTTCAGTGCGATCTGCTGATGGATTGGCACTTCAGGACCAGCGTACAGATCTCAAGTGGGTGGGAATCACCTTTCGATCGTCTTCTTACGTTCTCGCTCTTCTAGGCATATCCACTACAGTGCGCAGCGGAGAAAAGCCGAAGGATGTGTCCGTCAAAGTGTATCTGGATGGCGTGAGGATCGAGAAGCGGAAGTTCAAGGATAACGTGTCATCCGTGATTCAGTTCAATCCTCCGTGGTACGCACTTCCAGCTGACAGGGTTACGAACACTGACTGATGTTCGCTCTCGAAGCTCCATCAACAATGCATCCACATTGACGGTGCAGCTGCGCAGGAGTCAATTTATGCGGGACAATGTGTTGAGTGAGATGGAATTCACCGTGCAGAAGGCTCAAGCCCTCCTTGAGAATTTGACGGAAGCTAAAGGTACCTGGTTTATAACCTGTACATTGAATTTCTCACATTCATGTATTTCTAGATTGCCTCGTTTTCTCCGACGGCATAGCGGAGTTTCGCTTCAGTTTCAGCACGGTGAGCGTCGGCGATAATTCGCCTCACATCTCTAACGTGGATGCCGCCAGAAATCACCTACGAGCGAGGATATGATTCGTGCAGGTGTCGAGGTGGCTGACAATTTGAAGAGTATTTTGGACCATCTTGGAAAGGCCTACAAAGTTATAGACACTCTCCTCGGATTTGGTGTTGCCGCAAGCGAGGCAAGTAATACTCGCCTACGGAAATTGAACGATCAACTAATATATTTAATGAACACAGTTGAATTCGGTGGCCAAAGCAGTGCTTGCGAGTGTCAATCAAGTGAACAAGGTTTGATTTTCACTTCCATGCACCTATCTCTGATTGAAGGGGCATGAAGCTTCTCCAAGAGCACGATAAATGCGAGAAAGAAATTCGTGATCTGGTCGTCGAGATGGCCGACTCGTTGGGCTGCATAGCGGATGTGAAGCAGTTTGCCAAATCAGAGCAACTGCTTAAGGCTTTGGAAGAGGTTGATCCCCTCGTGCGCGACACCGCCAATTTCATCTCTCGATATGGGTCTTTCTCGTCCGGAAGTGCGTGGGACGAAGCGTTCTCTTCCGTTTGTGACGCTGACGATAAATCTTGTAGCGAGAGTGGTTTACTTGACTTTCAGTGATACCACCAGAGATGAACTGGGGGTGCTTAATCGACGCTTCTCGTCCTTCAAACAAAGATTTGACCGGGGCGTGGCCGCACAAGCTGGCCTGTCGATCGAGCAAATCAAGACGCAGCTTGACTTGATATTGGCCTCTGGTGCGCATCCCGCATGAGCTCAAGATCAGCTCACTGAATATGTGGCAGGCTTCCAGGAAGATGCGGGGCTTTTGCGAACACTTAAGCCAGGAATCTCAGAGACTCGGCGGGGCGTAGAAGGATGCATGGAGGACACTCGCGTCGATATCCTAAAAGTCATCGACGACTGGGTTGCTGAGCCCGAGGGCCCAAATGTCTTTTGGCTACACGGCCATCCCGGGACGGGGAAATCCGCAATTGCCACGAGTGTCAGAGCCCGGCTCCTCACAGCACAGCGATTGGGATCCAGTTTCTTCTTTCGGCGCGAAGACTTTGGATCTCAGACTCCTGAAGCCCTATGGTGCTCCGTCGCCTACGATCTGGCGCACAAATCCACAGTCATTCGCCAGGTTGCCATCGAGAAATTGAAGTCTGGAGAGATTGTTCCGAATATCACCAGCCATGCGGACATCTTCGACAAACTTATCGCAGTTCCCCTCACGCGGCGTCCCGATGAGGATCCGGCGACCCCCTTTGTGATAGTCATTGATGCTCTTGACGAATGCGGCGGCCTCCAGGCGGCACAATCATACCAGAAGCAGGTGTTGGGGGCCCTGGCCCGCTGCCAATCCCTGCCACTTCACCTCAAGATATTTGTAACAAGCCGCAACGAAGGGAATATCGCAGCCGTCCTGGGAACCGGTGGTCCGCGATGCAAGGTTCTTGAGGTTGGAGAGGGCGTTACCACAGACTCCTCCCGGGATATCAGAAAATATTTTCGGAGAGGCTTCGACGACATTCAAGCCGAGTTCACAACAATCAGGCAACCCTGGCCAGCAGAATCGGATTTACAGCTCCTGACAGATACTGCCGCAGGACTATTCATCTGGGCAAGCACGGTCTTGAACCTTGTGAGGGATGGAAATCCCAAACGAGAGCTGGACGCAATTCTAGGAATGATTCGCTCCCATGGAAGGCATATGAGCCCAAATATGGATCTCCTGGGGCATCTCTACGAGTCACTTCTGGCTTCAAAATTCAAAACACAGGCCCAGATTAGTTGCTTCATGCAGATAGCAGGGGCCGTAATTGCCGCCCGGACACCACTTTCTCCCGAAGAGATGGTGACACTACTTTCACCCCTCAGTTCTAAAGGGTTGGAAGAGCAAGTCGACGAAACAGAACTCGAAACAGTCTGCAGAAATCTGAACTCCGTTCTCGACGCCGGATCGGGTCTGCGATTCCTTCATCAATCATTTGTGGACTTTCTGATCCACCTCCCGTCTGACCACCGATTTAACTGCGACAGAGCGAGTCATGAAGAAAGGCTTGCACTGGCTTGTCTCACGACCATGGAACAAAAGTTGCACTTCAACATGGGAAATATCCCAACATCGTACATCTGGAATGTGCATGTACGTGGTATGGGAGACCAGATTACCCCCGAGGTCTATTACAGCTCCCGCTTCTGGACAATGCATCTTCTGCACAGTAATGGCAGGCAGATAGTCCTGCCCCAACGAGTGCAAAAGTTCATGCACGAACAACTTTTGTTTTGGCTGGAGGTGTTGAGTATTCGAGGAGAATTGGGCACTGCGTCTTCATCATTGAAGTCGTTGCTCACATGGAAGCCGGTGAGTACGAACTCTGTCATGGTAATGGAGCTGATGCCGTTGCAGTTGAATGACGAGCTGCGGAAGTTGACCAAGGATACCTTGTTATTCGTTCGCTCCTATGCAACCCCAATTGGGTTGGCTACCCCCCACATTTATTTATCGGCGTTTGCATTTGCACCCCGTAGCTCTGTGATCAAGCAACTCTATTCAGGGCAAATATCGGGGATAAAAATGGACACTGGCGATGATTTGGCGTGGCACCCACTTGAAGCGGTTTTTCACGGTCATGAAAGCTGTGTCACATCTGTCGCCTTCTCGCACGATAGCAAGCGAGTCGTGTCCGCCTCCGACGACCACACAGTGCTCATCTGGGACGTAGAGACCCACGAGCTTGTTGGGGCGCTCGTTGGCCACAGCGGTTTTGTAACGTCTGCCGCCTACTCTCACGATGACAGACGCATTGTGTCGGGCTCTCATGACTGCACTATTCGTATCTGGGACTCGGAGACGTATCAACAGATTGGTCAGACACTTATTGGACACACCAATTTGATCTTCTGCGTTGCTTTCTCCGCTGACAGCGGGCGCATTGTCTCAGGCGCTGGCGATCACACAGTTCGAGTCTGGGATTCCGAGACACACCAGCAGCTGGGAGAGGCCCTTACGGGCCACACAGATTATGTCACGTCGGTCGCCTTTTCCCCCAACGGCACACGTGTCGTCTCAGGTGCACATGACCGCACTGTTCGAATCTGGGATGCAGGGACCCACCAACAGATTGGGGGCGCACTGTGGGGCCACACAGATATTGTCAGAGCGGTCGCCTTCTCCCCCGATGGCGCCCATATCGCCTCAGGTTCACACGACCGCACAGTTCGGATATGGGATGCAGAGACCCATGAGGAGGTCGGAGCACCCATTATTGGCCACAGAGACGATGTGACCTCTGTCGCCTTCTCGCACAGTGGCAACCTCATCGCATCCGGCTCCAACGACCGCACAATTCTCGTCTGGGATACAAAGTCTCGGAAGCGGATCGGGGAACCACTCGATGATCATTCATATTTTGTTAGATCTGTTGCCTTCTCTCCGAACGGCGAGTATATTGTCTCCGGAGGCAACGACTGCACAGTTCGACTCTGGAATGCGGATACCCAAAATCAGGTTGGGGAGTCGGCCACTGGCCACACGCAATCCGTCAGATCTGTTGACTTCTCCCCCGATGGCAAGTATATCACCTCGGCCTCTGATGACTACACCATTCGAGTTTGGGATGCGGAGACATCTGAGCAGCTGGGGGAGCCACTCATTGGCCACACAGACTCGGTTTACTCGATTGCCTTCTCCCACGACGGAACGCGGATCGCCTCCGGCTCTTGGGATTCCACACTTCGAATCTGGGATCTAAACACCCACCAGCAGATTGGGAATACAATTTCTGAGCACGAAAGTGGGATTTCATCGGTTGCTTTTGCCCCTGATGACAAGCAGATCGTCTCAGCTTCCTTCGACAGCACAGTGAGGATCTGGGACGTCGAGACCCAGACTCAGGTTGGGGATTTGCCTACTGGCCGCGCGCGGCATCTTCAGGCGGTTCTTTATGGCCACAGACAGAATATCACCTGTGTTGCCTTCTCCCACGATGGCAAGTGGATCGTCTCGGGTGCCGACGACCACACAGTGCGAATGTGGCACATAGAGACCTACCACCATGTTGGGACGCTTGTTGGCCATACAGATCTTGTGATGTCGGTCGCCGTCTCCTCCGACGATGAGCACATTGTCTCGGGCTCTCGAGACTGGACTATTCGAATCTGGGATTCGGAGACCCATCAACAGGTCGGTCAGTTACTTACTGGCCATACGAACGGTGTTCTTTCTGTTGCTTTTTCCTCCGACAAAAGCCGCATTATCTCGGGCTCTGGCGACAACACAGTTCGGATCTGGGATTTTGAGACCCACCAACAGTTGGGAGAGCCCCTTACGGGCCACACGGATTATATTAGATCGGTTGCATTCTCCCCGGACGGTACGCGTGTTGTCTCAGGTTCACAGGACCGAAGTGTTCGAATCTGGGATGTAGAGACCTACCAGCAAATTGGAGAACCTCTCACGGGCCACACGCATTTTGTCAAGTCGGTCGCCTTCTTCCCCAATGGCGCATATATTGTCTCAGGCTCACATGACCACACAATCCGGATATGGGACGCAGAGACCCACAAACAAGTTGGGTTGCCCATTACTGGTCATCGAAATTATGTGGTCTCCGTCACTGTCTCCTCCGACGGCAAATTGATCGCGTCCGGCTCCCAGGACCGCACAATTATGATCTGGGATGCGGAGACCCGGAAGCAAATGGGGGAGACACTCCATGGACACTCACATCCCGTCAGATGTGTTGCCTTCTCTCCCAACGGCGAGTACATTGTATCAGCAGGCAACGATTGGACGGTTCGAGTCTGGAACGCGGACAGCCAAAATGAGGGAGAGGATTCGCCCACTGGCCACACGCTGTATGTCAGAGCTGTAGCGTTCTCCCCCGATGGTAGGCATATCGTCTCGGGCTCTGACGACCACACTGTTCGAATCTGGGATGCAAACACGCATGAACAGGTTGGGAAACCACTCACTGGGCACATCGATTCTATTCGGTCCATTGCCTTCTCCCACGACGGGACACGCGTCGCCTCCAGCTCCTTGGATTGCACAGTCAGAATATGGGATCTAGAGACCCACGAGCAGATTGGAGACACAATTTCTGGCCACGACGCTTGGGTTTCATCGGTCGCCTTTTCTCCTAATGACAAGTACCTTGTATCAGGCTCCGCGGATCGCACAGTTCAAATGTGGGATGTGGCAACACGCCAGCGCGTTGGGGTGTTTGGTGGCCACACAGATTCAGTCAACTCTGTTGCTTTCTGCCCCACAGGCAAGCGGGTCGTTTCTGGCTCCGAGGACTGCACGCTCCGAATTTGGGATGCAGAGATACAAAATTTTGAGAACCCTGCGACCAGTAAGATATCTTACATTTTTAACTATGTTCCTGACCCTAGAATTTTTTTTTAGTGTCGGACCCCGGCATACTCGACATTCTTCAACCGGGTAAAAAATACTTTTCCCCTTCGGTCACTCTAACAAGCTGGGACTGGCTCGTGGGCCCTAATGAGGAACCGCTTCTCTGGATTCCCGATCACCTAAAGCCCAGGCTGCCTTTCTATCCTCTCATTGGCATCTGTGGTGGCGAAACTGAGATTCGATTCGATACCTCGAACTTTCAGCATGGAGAGCAATGGACAAGGTGCTGGAACCATGGGTCCGAGTCCTAGGCATGTTTCATGCCGCTAATAAACAGTAGGCTAATTTGAGCTCTGGTAGACCGACCCTTCGACACAAAAGACATGACCAACTAAATTATCCTCGGGTATTTCGGGCAGGTTGAGTAATTCCATCCAGTACATGTACCTCGAGTAAAAATATTTTCGCGGCCGTGTTGGAGTCATCTAACCTCACGAATAAGTGTATAAGTATCAGAGTGCTCGAATATTAAGAGAGCAACTTGAGGACTACGGAAAGGCAAACAAAATGTAATGGCATCAGCCGAAAGTTGTCGAGTCGGACTCGAACCATGCATCCGCCGTGACGATTTTTTGTTTGATACCTTCTCCCAGGCGATTGAGGGGCAGCTAAATCAGGAAATGGAGCACGGTTATTCAAGGGCTAAAGCAAAGCACTGTCGGCTCGCTGGCGGTGGGGCCGCACCCGCATTCCTTTACAATTCCTCACTTATCAAGGAAGGAATGATCACGGACGCGAACAGTTCCCATTTCGAAACTGGTCTCACAAACTCGCCTCAAAAATTCCATGGTGCGCAGTGCGCGCTTCGAGCTTGCTTGGGTGCGTCATTTTCTCCGCCCCTCAGCACCGCTGATCAACCGTGCGCAGGCCGCGCTGGACGCAGACGGCGCCATCGACTACGCGACCGCCATGGCGCTCTCAACCACCAACCTGGACAAGGCGCTCGGGTTCGAGGGCGAAGACTTGGTGATTTACCAAGGCGGTGGGTCGTTCGATCTGGAGAGCAAGGTACTTGGTGTGGTCTCTGCGCGGCGCGCAGTTCTGGACCTGTTTTAAAAACTGCTTACTCGACGATGTCCTTCTCGACTTCAAATTCAAAATGTGTTGATGCTTTCAAGGTATATCTCTGTCGGGTGCATGAACCGAGGAACCATGTACACGGAATAAGATCTAATACCCTGTGAAATTTACAAAGATTTTGAAGGTGTTCGGACTGGTCAAGGGCCGCATATGGTCGGATTCAGAATTAAAGCACAAAATGTCTATTAGCACACCATCCTTCGTCCTAAGCCTAAAGTCGCCGTGACTCCCGACTTCGCCCCCTCAAGTCGACTTGGTGAAGTCGACTTAAATCGAGTCGAGTCGAGTCACCAACGGGACTCTGCCCGACTCCGGAGTCAACGGAAGTCGACTCGGAGTCACTTGAGTCAGCTGAAGTAGGATGAATATTTTCTCAATGGGTTGTCCTCATAGATCTACATTACGATGTTAAAATACACATGTAAAGGTAGGCAGGTCCCCTTAGGTAGTCACCAAGGCAGTTTTCTGTGCTCGGGGCTTCCATCATCAACACGATTTCCAATACTTTGGCGGTAGAATTTAAAAGATGTTTTTATTATGCATATCTACGAGTTTGACTAGTCAATTGTAAGTGATCTCTCTCTTGGATTCGTTGAAAATGCGCAAGAATGTTGAACCAAGAATAACTTTGTTTTAAAGGCCCTGATGGTAACTACCTCAGGCAGCGCATTTGAACAGATATTCGACCGTGTTCACACTAGTTACTTTTCATTATGGATAGTGCATGTTCACTCTGTATTCTGGATTTTTTGCGCGACTTTTGGAGTATGATTCCCGACTCCACCGACTCGAGTCGACTTGGGTCGACTTGAAGTGACTTGCGTGAGAGCAAGTCAAGTCGAGTCGAGTCGAGTACTGGTTGAAGTCGACTTGTCGAGTCGTGACTCGATTTTTCGAGTCTTTGAGCCTACCGTTGGATATCTGAGTCTTACACAAGTGTTCGTTGCATGTTATAAAGGTAAGTAAACCTCAGGACTCCTAGTGATGTGCAGGGGTCGGCGAGCCGACCCGAGCCCGACGCAGGGCCTGAGCGGGCCCAGGGCTCGGGCCTGTCAATGAGAAATGTCGAGCCCAAGCCGGGCGGGCTTGAGTGCCCCCTATAAAGTCGGCTTTCACCCTTACCTTTGGATCAAAAAGGCCCACATTGAGTCAGCGGATCAATCAAGATGTATACTTTGAGTGATCCCACCCAAATTATAATTATTGACAGCAACATGTTTTTTGTCGGGTTCAACATTTTCAACTCCTGAGTCCGAAAATGGAAATTATGTATTGGTGAGGTTCAAAAGCACGAAAATGAGGTAGCGGATGGTTTTGGAGGTTTAAGGTCACACCTGCACCATTATTTGGCCACCGGAGCTGGTAGTCTTGTTGACTGAATGTAATTTCCCTTAAGCCCGACTTGAGCCCGAGCCCGGGCTTGAGGGCTCGGGGTGGGGAATCTGAAGCCCTCTGAAGCCCAAGCCTTGGCATGTCAAGCACAAGCCCGGGCTTTAAGACCGAGCCGGACTAACTGGACTTCAGAAAGGGGAGGACGGACCGAGAACCGCCGCTTGTTTCATACACAATCAATAAATGCGGTTCACAGTACCTGTGGTCAAAGTACAATTCCTGTCTTGTCTTGTCTCTAATTGCCGACGAGTCGCGAAGCACAAAAAGCTTCGAGCGATGTGGATCGTCACGGCATTCAGTTTAACTCTGACCTCCGCCAGGCACCCGTTCCTGCCAAGCGCATCGGCTGCGCGTTTGCCTGTCGGTTGGAATTACCCGCATTAAGCCAGCGACGTCGGACATGCTTGGAAGGTCTTGCGCATTTTACATGATCACAGCTGGAGGAGCACCTGCTCCTCGATGAGGGTCGGACAAGGGGCGCAGCAGAACCGCGATAGAACTACAGCAGTCAGGTGGCGGATGAGCGACCGGCGAGTCGCGGATCATCCGCCGACTCGGACTAAATTTGACGTATCATTTTCTAGGCAAGACATTCAGTCTTACCAAGCTCACTCAAAGCAGACCGGAACCCTGCACCATTTTGCCGCCTCATTACGAGATCCATTCCTAGCCTTCAATTTGACAGCCTCATCTGGACGTCTTCGTAATCATCACGTTAAGATAGCTTGTTGTCTTTTCGATTCATTCAGCTCTTTGTATTCATTCTAGCGTATAGCGAGGGAACCTTAGACCCCCTTAACCGATGGTATCACACCAATCTCTACCCTGACGTCTATTTCGCATTTGGCCCTTTCTGCAACACCACAGCTCAATCTCATTCGGTAATCAAGGCACGAGTATGTTAAATCCTCCGACTGCCAGTCTGTCTGTCGCGCGTCAGAAAGGCACTTTGACAGCATATTTGTGCTTCACCGTGCGGTTCGGACGTGGCATTCATATAAATACGAGACGCGCAGTCCGGCTTACTGTGAGTCAAAATGTTTATTTGGGCCATTCTCCCTGTACTCGCTGGTGTTACCCAGATCTCGGCTCAAACAGTCGTTCCGACTGCTGTTGGGGCATGGACTTATCAAGGCTGCTTTATGTGAGCATTGAATTCCGTCTCGCCAATTGTGATGCACTGATGCTCACACTTCCGCCAGAGACAATCCTTTCCGTCAGCTTCAGCACCAGCAATTTGTCACCGGTGGTATGACAGTAGAAGCTTGTACCTCGGCCTGCAAAACTGCAGGTTTTGCCGTGGCAGGCCTTGAATTTGGAGGCGAATGTTGTACGTCCCGATAGTTGGATACAGTAGTATAAATGATCAACCTCATTCATTGCAATAGGGTGCGACGCATTCCTGCAAGGCACAGACAAGTTTGCAGACAGTCAATGCGCACAAATGGCCTGCTCGGGCAATGCCGCTGAAACCTGTGGTGGACCAGACCGTCTCCAAGTCTACTTGGACACGTCCGCTGCGCCTCCGGACATGAGTGCCTGTGTCCTTTCCAGCGGCGAGGACTTTTCGCCCGTAGCGGTCACGAAAAGCATTCCTGCCACCCAAACTCGCTTGAATCTCATTGACGTCGGCGTTGACGACACACACGCTTTTCTTTTGACTGTTGATACTTGTCCGACGTGCAAGGTCGAGGCCATTGTGCAGAACGGGGATCTCTTGGTACTTTCCAGTCTTTATCCGAATGCTGCATTTGTGGAGTTCTTCAACGCGGACACGGGAGACTCTCCATTTGCCCGTCAACTCTTCAGCATTCAGAACAATGTCTTCTGTGTGCAGGTACGCTTCAAGTTACCGGATAACTGGAGCTCTCTGATAGTTCAGTGCAGATCAGTCCGGTGACAGGCAGAATCGGGCCACTTGTTGTTGCAGCCAACAGCCATTCTGATCTCTGGGCGTTGTGTCCTAACACCACGGCAGCACTTCGGTCTGATTTGGTGTACTCCCCCGTTGCCAATCATCCACATTACGCACTGAGCGACTGCCAGTCTGTGTGGTTTTCAACGGCTTGGTTCGATAGTTAATTGAGTGATGTACTGCAACTATGAATGAGAATGGCGAGGAAAATATTTGGGACGTTGGGATGGTCCAAGCCCGAGTCGAACGGGCTTCTCCTGCTTATTCAGAAGCAGAATTTTAAGCGAATGCAGGTGCGGGCCCCTCCGCCTTTGAACTGTATTACTGTGATGCTTCCAGACGGCAGCTTATCGGGGAGTGAAATTGAGCGAGAGTGTGGAAGAGCGGCCATCTGGAAAATAATGTGAAGATGATGCATGAATCTATCTCAGTTCAAGGAACAATCCAGGAAGTGTGAGGAAATAATGAACGAATTGCTCACGAAGGCGCATTTGCTGCAGTGAATGTACATCTTGAATTGACTGGATAAGGGCACTTTGAGTTCCAAAATGATTGACAGAGTCAGAAATGACTCCCAGGACTGAATAAATGCGGCCGCGGAAGTTATATATCTTGTTCAGTCACCGGCAGAGTAACTATCGCACAGTAGGTGCTCCAGGGAAAAATGACTTGTAAATGACTTAGGGCTGGATCCCAAGTCGAACGGGCGGTCATGCAAAGCATTTAGCAAAGCCTCTTACAAGAGCTTACAAGGTGCAGGTGCGCCATCGAGCCGACGTATGGCATGAAATGCACTCTGTAAATAATAGAGGAAAATTAGGGAGGTTGGGCCGAACGCAGAGACAATACGCAGAGTCGCACGCCAACTGGAGCTGGTTACCGGTACTATTCTGTGTCACTATTTGGGTGTTGGAGCTTCGTCTAAGTTCGGAAGTGAAAAAAGGAAGGTACTCAAAACTGAGAACGAGAAATGGCTCAATCCTGAGTCGAACACGTGACCGTTGTACTGTTGACACGATTCAGATGTGGTCCGTCCGCTATCGAGCCGAGATGTGGCGTGGATTGAGCGCTGTCAATCGGGTAATCAAGTGTGTGAATATTGCACGAGATTCGGGTCACTCAGCGGCGAGGAATGAGCTTTGAGTGCATGAGGAGAATATCTGTCTGGTGGTTTTTTTGTGGGGGAGGGATGAGTACAAGACATTGATGATCTATAGCAGGAGCTCAACGAACAGTCGGGACGTGGTAGTCAGCTGAGAAATGCTGGGAGGGAGTTAAGAACGCCGGAGAACAATGGAAGAGAAAAAAACCCTTGACGCCCGGCGTGGACTCGACCCCGAGTCGAACGGGGGCTTTTGATTGTAAGCGAATGCATCGACCATGGGTCACTGATGCGCTCCGTCCGCTATCGAGCCGATGGTAGTGCCGGCTGTGGCACGTTGAAATCGCCTGATTGCGCTCGGCTCGAGTGCCGGCGTCGAAACCAGAAACCGAGGGAGTATGGCGGGAGAATATGTACGGACTCACCATGCCGAGTATGATCGCACCTCCTACCTTTGGTGGTCTTATGCAATCGTAGCACAGGATCTAGCGCCTTGCCCCCCGAGATACAAGAATGACGTACGGGACGAGCGCCAGTGGATCCCGCTCCAACTCAATTAATGATACCCGCGAATGCAGGGCCGCCCGGTAGAGAGATACGATGGAAGACCAAAAGCGAGAGAGTGGATAGAGTAAAAGCCTTCTTCGTCGACTCGGATCACGGTGTGGTGCACATCAGGCTGGAAGACTGGACAGACAACGAGCGCCTTGAGGTAGCCGTCGTGGAGCTGAGCAGGCCGTCGCGAGCAGCGGAGAACGGGAAATGGTCGACCGACTCCGAGCACTATGTTGTCTGCGGCAAGGCCCTGGAGATGAGCCCTTCGCTTCAATAAATCCTCGGAAAGCTTGGGTTCATTGAGATTTGCGTATGAAGCTCCAGGAGGGAAGTCAGAGCAGAGCGTGGTAAGAATTGGTGAGAAGGGACATTCGTCATCTCGGATCAGCCCGGCAAGTGCATCGCCTCATGGATATTGCCGTTCGATTCCTAAGCGTGGCTCTTTAAACAGTTAAAGCAACTCTGAAATTGAACATATCGGAGTACTTTCCCCCCTTGTGTCGTTCTCGTCAACTGATTTACTAATATTAATGCAGGTATTAACGTCCTGTGGGCCGCCGGCGCGAGGAGTGCTGCAACCCCGGCACATCTCTCTCCTGGTGTTATAGTGCCTCTCCTGATGAGTTCTCCCTCACAGTTTCTCAGACTTGTCACATTATGCACCTGAGTCGCGCATGCATATGTACTTCCATCTCCTGAAGAAATTGCATCATCATCAAGCCCAATGGATATTCGCTTCGTTCTCGCGGTACCCGCGCCCCAAATCGTTTCCTGTTTTCAATTATTTCACCCCGAATGAGCCAGGGGAACACACAGCCTTAGACCAGTCCAACGGTGGAATGGACCGCGCCTGCTTTCCATGAGCGATGAGGGTTATCGTTGCAGCAAGAGTCGCCTGTTAGAATCGGGCTTGGACCATGAAACAGTCCTCGGGGATCATTTTTCGTTTGTGGTTTTCCTTTTTGACGATGGCTGCGGCCATGCTCTCCCTGCCGGATACGCTTTCGAGATCCAAATCACGCTAGCGATACACAAGTAAGCGGGAGAACCGATGATTCGCGGCCGATCAGACGGAGCATTGCAATATGTGGATGCTCAAATCGAGCATCCAAGAGGATCAAGATTGGTAGCGACAGCGGCGGTAACGCAGGCCGCGGAGTCAAGGAGCGCCGGAAGGGAGATTGAGTCGCATAGACGAAGGAGAACGAAGGGATTGGAGAGTGCCACAGTGGGCTGAGTCTAACACAGAGCGCGGAATATTCAGAATCAGAATCAATAGGTCTCCGAGTACACAGGTTCAGAGATAGCGCGGGGGATGACCGGACACGCAGCTGTAGAGAGCGATGGCCAGGAGGGCACCATGCGGAGTGTTGTGAGACGTTGTCCGCGTACCTCTGAGTCGGGTTGGTATAAGAGCCAGTCAGCGCGCAGACCATGAAAGGCCGGCGCAGAGGGGTGACGAGCATCCGGCCGGACGACCGCTATGGCCTGTAGCAGCATTACGGACGAAGGTGAGCGAGTATTGCGCGAAGCTAATTGGAATCGCCGTGTGCGCAGGCGGCAGAAGCTGATCGCGCGGGTGGCGAGGGGAGATTGACGCAGGCGGTATAGCAGAGAAAGACGCCCGTGGAAAGCCTAGGATTGCACGCGAACAGTCGGCCTGAGAAGTTGTGCCACAGGTAAACCCGAGACAGTGCGACGTGGTCCCACACGTGCTAATTAGGTACTGCCGCGAGGCGGAGGAGATGTCGTCCCGAAGGGCTCTAGGAGCGATGACACGGCCAACCCCAGCCAATGCGTGATGAGCATCCACGTGGGGTGGCTGACGAGCTGCACCACACTCGGGACTCGCGCACGCGTGGCGGGCTCGCGCGTTGGCGGCGGTGCGGGCGGCGGGCGGCGCAGGACGGTGTACATAACCGCGGATGTGCTCGATGAGGGTGATGCCCGAAATGACGATGAAACCGACAAAGATCACGGCGGTGAGCGCCACGCTAACATACCTGACTCGGAATGAAACTTAAGCAGCTCCTCTTAAGTTCTGGCCGGTGTAGACCAGCAAGAACTTATAAGTTCTAGCCAGAACTTAAGTTCTGGCCGCGTACCGTACTACCCATTGTCGTGTATGTATAGTAATTATATATTGTGGGTCACGAAAAATCAAGTCCTGGCCAAAAACTTAAGTTGTGCGGACAACTTAAGTTCTGGCGCAACTCAAGTTCTGGCTGACATCTTAAGTTGCCCCAGATCTTAAGCTGACGCCCAGATCTTAAGTTGCCGCCCAGAGCTTAAGTTGTGGGGTCTAAGTTCTGGCGCCGGCGCGTTGGTGAGCGGGCGCGGACGCCGCGGACGAGGCGCGCGTGGATGAGGCACGGGAGGAGGTGAGTGGGGCCGTGGACGAGACGAGTCCGGACGACGCTGGCGGGAGCGGACGAGGCGGGCGCGCTACAAGTAATAGAATGAATAAAATTCCTTGTCGACACGGAAAGATATCAGTCGAAGGCGGGACTTCATTGCAGAGGCGTACTTACAGGCGTTGTCGTTGGCGCAGGCTTGCACGAGGCAAGTGGGCGCGCAGGCGTGCACAAGGCGAGTGCGGACATGGGCGCACGCCCGTGGCGAGTGCGGACACGGACGACGCGAGCCCGGGCGGGGGCGGGGGCGGGGGCGGGGGCGTGGACGAGGCGGCTGCGAACGACGCGGGAGCAGACGCGGACGCGATGGCGGACGAGCCGAGCGAGCACGGACGCGAGTGAGGACGTGTGGCGAGCGAGGGGTACAGGCTGGTGGTCAGAGCGAACTAGGGTGCGGATGCGGACGAGGCGGGAGCAGCCGTGGACGTGATGGCGGACGAGGCGAGCGTGGGTGCGAGCGAGCGGCGCGTGAGTACTACCTGGAGTTATCAACAGGATTGCAAATAGGAGGCAGCCAGACGCACGAGGGTGGTGATTCCTGTCTTCTCTCCGAGTCAAACGCGCGTGGCTTCCAAAGGTGGCCAATTTGGGTGGCAAAATGTAGCGCCTGCGGGCATAGCTTATAGACGTGCGGTTGTTGAAGGAAATTGACTTACCCACGGGGAACACGTCGAAAAGGAAGAGGAGGAGGTAGAGGATCAGGTGCTGCGTGGCCACCCCTCCCGGCTTCTTGTCAGACTCGGAGTATACAAGTCACGGTGGCAACCTCCAGATGGACGATTTTGAATAGAGCATGAGCCACAAACCACGAGGGAGGATGCCCCTCGCCAAGTGCCCATCTGGTCTGGTCGCGCTGTCGAATTTTGTTCGAGATGGATCGGAGAGGGGAGGAAGTGAGGTGAGGGAGTGGCACTGAAGGAAGTCGAAAATCACCCAAGTCAAGCCGCACGTGAGTGACATATTGACAGATATTTGGCGGTGTCAATTCGGGTGGCACATCTCCTTCTCTTCTCCTCCACAACCTTTCTGGCCGCGTTCTGGTAGAAGATCGGCACAAGCGCAGTGCTCGTCCTGCACGGCTGTCCCATTGACTGGTGTGTCTCGCCATCTCTCCAAGGAATGTTGACTCAGTGACAACTCCGCCCGAGACTCTGCGCAGCGCGCTTCATCGGCGTCCCATGGTACGTCTCTCACTGTCCCCGCGCCACCGTTTCGCTCACCAGCATGTGTACCTAGATCCTCAGTGATCCCCCATCTTCCTCAACAGCAGTGTACGTGTTGTCGTTCGCTCCGAGTTGGGATCGCAGGCTGACGGCGACTTCGCAACAGTGGCACTCTCGATGCGGCGCTCGGCACGGGCTAGGGCCACACGTGGAAGAAGGCTGAGCCAAAGGTGCGTTGGTTCTCCGCTTCTATTTACTTAATATATGGAACTGAAGCCCGTGTAGAGCTCAAGTTGTGCGGAAACTTGAAGTACTCCTCTGTCAGTAACTTGAGTAGTTGAATCTACTTTTTCTTTTCTTTTTCTTTCTTTGAGTGATTGACAAGAACTTAAGTTGTTGGCGAACTTAAGTTCTGGCGCTAACTTAAGTTCTGGTGTCAACTTAAGTTTTGGGCAAGTAATAGTATATTGGTTGTAGGCGTGCTATATTGCGCAGTAAGCTACCTGGGCAAAACTTGAGTTCTGGCCAGAACTTATAAGTTGTTGCTGGTCTACACCGCCCAGAACTTAAGAGGAGCTAATAAAGTATCTGACTCGGATCCGAGGATGAGGGTCGGTTATGCATGTGCGTGGCGAGCGTGGTTAGCGGCGGAGATCGCTCAAGTGTGGCGAGGGCGCGGAGGGCTGGCTTGAAGCGGGACTGCGATGATGTCATGGTGCGCGGCGTCGATCAGCCTTCCATTCGACTAAAGGATTCGTCGTCCGACCTAGTTGTCCGAGCACTAGAGGAACCGAGATCGAGGCATTGATATGGTGGAAGAAGAAAAGCCGCGTTTCGGCAAGAGCAGCCGAACAGTAATTTTGTCCCGACCTGATCCGAAAGGCCGCTCCCTCATCAACTCGCTACCTTCCTCTGCGCGGCGTGAGTACAACATTGTTTAAACGAGCAAACCCACAAGTTGCTGACATCCAACCGGCAATTGCAAGCTCTCAAGGGTCGCAATTTGCAAATACAGTTACTTCTCGGATTCCTTGCAGACCCACCCCGCACCCTGCGATGTCTCAATTATCTGCGCTATCCAGCCCGATCTTCCTGTTCTACTCGGGCTTGCTGGCTGTTTTTTTTTTTTTTGCGGCTCGCATGGTTGGTATCCGCAGTGCTCTCGGACCAGAGGCCGACTCTCGTTGATTCGTAAGCTGTGTGGTTGATTTTTCCGCTCCTGCGGTTAGTGCGATCCAAGACGGCCCTTTTGCGCTTCCATCGCTGTCGAAAACCCCTTGTGCACTTCAAACAAGTAAGATTCGTTGGTGCGTCCCCCAGGCTCAAGTCGTTTATATTCAAATTGCAGTGTCTTCATATCGGCTCGAGGATGGAGGCACGGAGGCATTGCTTGGAAATTTCCTGGCTTTCATGATGTATTACCCCGTCCAGCAAATCACTGAACCTTACTGCCATCCTGTTTCCTAAGGTTCGCAACACCATTTCAAGATGCTTCCCAATCATTTCCGATTTTCACCATCCTTCATTCGTCTCTACTATTCATTGCCCAGGTATTCGCGCCGATGAACACTGCCTCCCACCTGTCATTTATCCCAGCAGAGCTGCCAGTGACCCTGATAATTGCCTCTATCTCAGTATGCATCGTTCGTTCCCACTCTCATTGATATTCCCACTGACATGAATTCACCCCAGCTCATATAAGCTCCACATCGCCTCGATCGCGGTGGGCCTCCGCACCGTATGTATATGATACGGAAGGATATAATGTACACTGCATGGACACCCGTTCGACTCTGGATCGGACCTTGAGTACGACAGTTTCAACTTTTCTTCTTTCCCTCGCATTCCAGCCTCATCTTGATCCTCCTTGTCAATATTATATCCTTCTTGAGCTTCATTATTATATCCATCTTGACCTCCAGTCTTTATGTTTTGCATGTCAATCCTTCTCCGGAAGCCTCACATCAGCAATATATCACTATTCGCGCCACCAAGTACTTCCCTCCATTTCATGCCTTTTCTATCCTATGCACTAACAGGAACCCTCGTACTCCCAGCTCCATTCACATCTCGTTGTACCTCCCTAATTTCTCGATTCAAAGGATGACCCTCATGCCCACACTCACATTGACACGATTTCACTCGAACCAATCCAGCTACAGTGCGTATCGGCTCGATGGCGGGCGGACCGCACCTGCGCCTGCACATTCTGGCATTAAATAAATTTTTGCAGGGATGCCCGCTCGACTCTGGATCGAGCCTTGAGCAACCCCCGTGGCTGGCTTTTTATTAATCACTTTATCGTCCCATCGTCACCTTCCTTCAAGCCTAAATTTGTGCAGCCTTTCATGGCACTGGATGCGAATTCATTCCATAACCGGCCATGAAACTTAGTGATCGGGAGAGCACCGCCGAATGAGCAAAATCTTAAAGAACGGTTAAGTTCATAATCAATATTATGCAAGTGGTCCTGGAGCCATATCATATCCGTATTATCATTAATATATTATTTCGTATTATATTAATGGACAGCACTATTGTGGCTAGGTCGGCCTAGTCTCTCCACACAGGGCCCTTGTGCAACCTCAGATTAGTGATGCAGACCTACACACATCTTGACTAACTGAGTCTAGGAGGTCCTTAAACACAGTGAACCTCCCTCTTGCAGCAGATGAGTATATTATATATATATATTGGGGGGACAAACCTACAGGAACGCCGCTGCACATACGTTATGTATCTTTTCTGCGTAGACCACTTACCTGCGCCGTGATGTGAGGCTACCGGTGTAATCCCAACCAAAGTATGTAATCCCCGCAGTCATCTCCATGAAGCGCGCGGAAGCTGTTTAATCCAAGGGTCTCGCATGGGACTTTCATCTTCGGAAAACCAACGGAATCGCGGTTATTATGCCGAGCATGATGGGAACCTTCGCTTAAAGCCTGGTGCTCTGGCTTAGCTCTGACCTTTATGGCACGTGAGAAACTTTGGCCAGTTGAACGAGTTGCTTTACTTCCCGCAGCAGATCGCAGTCGCCCGGTTGAACTGCGCTTTGATGCCGACGGCCCGACTTATGTAATACCATTGACGAATCTAATTCTACAAACTCATGGGATTCCAGGAAGGTGCTGTATAAATGCTCCGGCCAAAGTTCACTCTGCATCCAACTGCATCCAACCATGCGGAACATTTTCTCTTCTTTTATATTACTTGTCACCTTTCTTTCCGCATGCCAGGCCCACAGCAAGTGCCGCAATGTGCCTGGCAGCGCGGGCTTCCCTAATGCGACGGCCTGGAGCGCTCTCAATGCGACAGTATCCGGGCGGTTGACGCCAGTGGTACCGTCCGCGAAGTATTGTGCAAGCCTCCCTTGCACCGACGCACAATGGAGCAGTGGGCTGTTCAGAAGCACTATTCCAGGTGCCATGGATCAGGTACATACTTTTCAATTCTATTTTTCATCCATAACTAACCCGCATCCAGGTTAACTTTGAGCAGGTGCGTATGTATGAAAACTTTCGTACTGCACCACCATTTCTTTTCAGGGCTATGACCTGAACCCGCCTTCTTTGTGCCTGCGTAATTCAACGACCTGCGGGCAAGGGGACGTCCCCATATACTCCGTCGAGGCAGAGACAGTGCAGGATGTACAGGTAAGAATTACCCCAACCTGCCCAGTACTACTTATCTCTCATGATTTTACTCCCAGGCGGCAGTGAAATTCGCGGTGGCCCACGACCTTCGTCTCGTTGTCAAGTCCTCTGGGCACGATCACCTCGGGCGATCTACCGCGCCCAACTCTCTGCTCATCCACATGGCAAAATTCACTGACCTCGTCTTCACTGACGCATTCATCGTCGGTGGGCAGAATATGGGATCCGCTGTGACCCTCGGCGCTGGAGTGCATTTACGAGATATGCACCACCAAACTGGGGTCCATCGTAAGGTCGCTGTCGGAGGATCCGCGGCAACGGTGTGTCCCGCCGGTGGGTATTTGCAGGGAAACAGACCTGCTTTGCATTGCAGGGCAAGTGTCAGCTAACGCCAACATCTCATCGGCTGTACACCCCGCGTGGCGCACGGCCAAGACCCACGTAAGTCAAGTTCAATGTGAAGGAAATAGCTCAGCTTATTTTGACCATGCAGCTCATCGTGGCGAATGTTTGGGAGGACATGGCCTCACTCGCGGACATCAACAGGCTCCGCCACGAGTTTCAAAACAGCCAGCTTATGATCCTCGAGCAGCTCTCGGGCCCCAACGCCGGCTCGTACTCCAATGAGGGGGACATTTTCGAGCCGGACTTCAAGACCACGTTTTACGGCCCCAACTACGCGAAGTTGAGTGCGATCAAGAGCAAGTATGATCCATCCGATCTGTTCATCGTTGCTCCGGGTGTTGGAAGCGAGAGGTGGGATAAATGGGGTGTAGGCACAGTTTGAAACAAAGAGGGAGGACTCCACTAACGAGGAACGTACATCAGCTTTTCTGCAAATTCCTTGAGCTCTGGAAGCTCTTTTCCTCTGGAATTGAAAATTTTCAGAAAAATATATATTGCCATCAGCGAAGAAAACGAGCATTCAGCCCGTAGGCAAAAGTTTTTTTTTCTACTTGAGGGAAATCAGACCTACCTTGACCTCTTGCGACTTGAGGTCTGGAACGGCCGATTCCAGAGCGATCAAGAGCTGTCAAGAGCGTGTCCAGAAATTTGCAGAAAGTCTGATGTAATTCCGCCTCGTTCACACTTTATTCTGCCTATGCCCTTTTTAATGCTGCAGTGCACATGCCGATCCATTTTTTCATTATCGCGGGCAACTTCCTAGCAGCTTCGCCGCTTTGCCCTTGAATGTACAAGTCCCAGTGAAAATGCAGTACTTTTGGTTCTCCAGTCCCGGAATACTCCGAGTGGCTGTGCTTGCGCCAGACCTCGCTGATTCTCAGTCTAATCCCAGTCGGAGGTATGTGGACGGGATGGAAGTAGGTCTAAGGCTGTGTAAAGAATTCATGGGGGTTGAAATTGAGTGCATTATGCATTCCGTGAGCAGTAAGTCTGTGAGATTTTTAGAAGGATCACTGGCAAGCTTTTTCTTCTCACGAACTTCGAGCATCAGGCAGATTCTCCGGCGCTCCCCAATATTAATAACGGTTTTCCCTTTCACGAAGCCCACACGTGAAACTCCGATGCGACACTATTGCTACAAACATAACACGCGGGCCCCATCCGCCCCAAATCGACCTGGGCGAATGCGTTTAGTATCCAGGCTCACAGTACATTACGGCGATCAGATGTCTGGTTTGCTGGAAAGGTCAGACAGCCATCGAGGGTACGGTGTCCTCAGCTTTTGTGACCTAAGCCCGAATCGAGGGAGTATCCCTGCGTGATATAGAAGAACAGCGCGTCAAGTATCGCAGAGACGGAGCTTTCCGCCTGTCGACCGGTACAAAGGAGGGCGCGAGCTCTTTCTGCTTCGCTACGATGGCAAGCAGTCCATTTTAGTATGGAGACTATCCCAGAGCCGATGTGAACAAAAGTAGAGAACTGTGGTGGTGGTCGTAAGAAGAGAGGCGGTGATCAGATCCGAAGCTCCAAGCATGTGCAAATCCTCGGCATCCCCTGCGGAAACTGCTTGCCTTTCTCAGCCTTACCGCCATCTCAGAGTTTCTCCACTCACCACTAAATTCGCTCGACACCTCCGAGTCGCATGTCTCCTAGTCTCGAATAAGATCTATCTCGGCTTGTGGCCGCCCTCCCGCCCTCCTCCGACGAGCTGCAGGCTTGAAAGAATTCCACACGAATGGATGCTTGTGCAATCCGGCATCCTCGGACGAGACATTGAGTCAATGTAGCTGGAACTTGCTCGAGTGAGATCTCGCAATCTCGGAACGACCTTCATCATGTGACCAAGGCCGCAGGCGGAACTTGAAGCGCAACAGCGAGTCGCGTGGGCCATAAAAGTAGAGGATGGCCGGGTATGGTCCAGGAGGTCGGTGCACGCCCGATACCACTGTAATGTCAGCTTTGAAATAAAAACCATCTTCCCCGTGACTTCGTCCCGTTAGTTCTTGTTAGGATTTAGCGATTTACGAGCGAAAAGCAGTAATAGATTACTGAAGTCGTGAGTGATGTTTTTTGGAAATTGAGTTATATAGGCATAAGTCGTAAGTTGTTAGAGCATATCTGAGTTGTACCAGATAACAAAGTTCGTTTATTCTCAATGCAAGTGACTCAAACTTAAATCAGTCAAACAGGAACACTACAATTGTGACCTTGTATCCTGGTCTGGACACAAGGCGGGATAACTTCCTTCAGGTGGCTATGGCTAGGTAGCTATTTGAATACAGCTCAGGCGACTATGGCTAGCTTATTCGAAGGTTAAGTGTAGATGCTACGTGGTGGATTGAAGTAAGATGTGGTGCTGTCACATGAGGACAGGCTCTCATTATATACTAAGGGGATATACTAGAAGGTTCTACGTAGCATTGGAACATTCTTGTGTTGCACTAGAATGTTTCTTGGAAAGTTAAGGGAATATACTAAAGAGTTGTGGCAAATGTTCTAGAATATTCTGGGGAGTCCAGGAATATTCCCCAAACATCTCACAGGTGCTGTGTAAGTACAGAATTGTCTACATACAATGGCCATGCACTGAGCCATAAGGGCTTAGCACATAATGATCCTGAAAAACATGTGGGAAACATGTTTTTCGAGTCCAAACAGGTTCACATCACTCTCAGATAGTTCCAATCAAATGTTGATGGGTGCGAAAGCACTTGAGCGAAAGTTCGTTCAGAAGCTTAAACTTAATTCTGAGTCGCATTCTTGGCTCAGAATTATTGCCTAGAAGTGTAGCTTTGCTTCAGAACCAACAGAGAATTTGTGAACAGTAACATACAGGGATATTCGAAGATATTACAAATTCCGTTACGTTCCCAAATTTTCCCTCTGCCAAGGACTTGTGACACTGAAATCCATAACGAAGCTGGCAAATGGGGCACGACTGTTTCACTCAAGACCAAGACCTATCTTAAAGACCACAGCCACCTTCAAACACAAAGACCGTCAAAGAGTAGTTCAAAGACATAAGATGTCAAAGACAAAGGTATTGTTTTACTATGTGTACTGTGAAAGATCATGAAAATTACTAGGAAATAAAATTATGCATTTTTTGTATGTAAGTTGATTTAAGTCGTAATTCGATCAAAGGATCAACGACAAGTGCCGACCACATGCCTAGGTCGCACCTGGCGGTCAGGTGCCTCAGTCTTTGCCCCTGGTGCCAGGTGGCATGGATTCGGTGGCAGCACTTATCAGCCTATGCACCGATACTGCTTTCCTCATTCTCCGGTTCACACTACTCGGTATATTCCCCAGTACATTAGATATGGTTGAATTCGCTACCGCAGCTGTACAAATGTCACCGTTGTCATGTCTCTCTCCGTCGTCTCATTATTGAACTGGGAGATTCGGCCGACGTGGGAGGCGAACTTGACCAGGAAATGTATGTCGTCCCCGTCAACGGTATTCAACCGCTACTCTGCTTGGAAAATCTCGTCAAAGTGGAGATCCAATCCCCGGTCGGATTTGATTTCGACGACATTTCTTATGGTCAAATAGCGCGAGCGTGGCCGCGCGCGGAGAACCTTTTGTTCAAGGCATTCCACGAACCTGAATATGAGCCCACCACCACGCTCCAATCCCTGTATTCCATCGCCCAGCACTGTCCCCCCCCAAAATACTTCGAGATGACCCTTCGATGCCGCATCTTCCCGCACAGCCGAGCCAACGGATATCGCAGGATTCCATGTATTTCTTCGGCGCTGGATACTCCCCGTTGGAGGAAGGCGACTGTGGACGAGCCGGAGAACTCTTCTCGGCGCTTTCCCCCCATCTGCGGCAAATATAGACGGCGCGCGATGACTATCTAGAAGGCCGTCCGCGTCGTCACTATCCTTATGATCGGCACTGGAGGGCCGTCAAGAGCATACTCCGCGGAGAGTCAGATCGAATGTTGTAGTATTCTTGGAATTTGGAGCATGAGGGCCCGTATTATTTGAAGGTCGGAATATATCTTATGCTACTCTGTCATCTTCGCCGCGTGTCTCTGTGCACCCAATGATACTCATTTCAGTAAATAACAGGTGAATGTGTCGCAAGGCCTACTATCTTGGTCAACAACTTTACCCGAGAAGGGTCGTGCACTGTCTTACACCTAATCGCTGCGAGTGAAATACGGAACACGTTACAGTGGTAGTACAAGGAATACACAATATAGCGGTCGATGCACAGTTCCAGCTCAAACAGACTTGTCAATCTTGGTCACGACGCGGCCCATAAACACATAGCCATCCCTTTTGAGATTGAAATGCTCCCCGTCGTTCCCGGCGCCCAAGACAGATTGGTGAGCCTCAGGATCTGTCATCATCTGAGGGAAAACTGGTTAGGTATATCCAAGAAAAATGGCAGAGCACTAATACCTCCACGGCACTATCCATGTTCTATGACAGTTCATGATCAGCCAGGAATGAAGCGGAATGGAAGGCATTTCACCTCAAGCATGGCGTGATGGATGACTGCTGGGCCAGATGCGGAATATCCAAAGGCCCGAATGTGGTCGTCGAGGGCGTGATTGTGCATCCACTCAACCACAACAAACTGAGCTTCAGCGCTACCTGCAGCGCTTGATATCACCTACCATTTCGAACCTCACGAAATGCTTCTTGACTGCGGGAACACTGAGAAAATCTTTGTCGATCCAGTCTTCGTACTTTTGGTCATGGTGCTGGGTGGCGATGTGCGGCGGAATGTTGTACACGCAGACCAGGTGCACAGCGTCCTTAGGGGCGGGGTTGTCATTTTTCGCCACGACCTCAGCCGAAAAGCCATGACCCGTGGTATGCAATCCGAACTCTTTGCCTTTTTCGAATGCACCCCGAACTTCGGCGGTGTCCAACAGCTGTGTATAACTCAATACCAAGATTAGACTTCAAGGGATCGAGCTCACATCAAGCAGATTATCCATAGTCTGAATGGGAGTGCCGGATGAGTTCGACAAAAAACAAGTTACAACCATGTCGCAAGACGCACCTCACAATGAATCGCGACGAGGACAATGGGCTCTCTCGGCGGAAATCCAAATGCTTTGACATGTTCATCCATAAAGTCCTCCTGGAAGATCTGTCCGCGGGTAAGAGATACGCATGTGGTGGTCGAGGATCAAGATACGCACGACCTGAACTTTGAGCAGATTATTCTGCACCAGCGGAAGCTGAAGCGTCTCATCAATGAGGCCCTCAAGCTTTGCCTCAAACTCATGCTTTGAGAGGTGAGGAGGTATCTTGTGAATGATCATGGCGTGGAAACGGTCTTGACGTGCGGAAGACGACATCGGAGTGGGGGAATGGCCTGGCATCTGACCGTTTCATGGCGTATTTTATGGTGGAGGATGCCGCCGGCAGCTAATGGACAGCTGACGGGACAGGCCTGCGATAACCTAGGAGTTCAGCCGCACTGAGCGCATTTGGCAGAAATTCACCGGTAGCTTCCAAGTCCCAGCGTCTCGTTCAGAACAACACATGACGAAACAGCTTCTGACCTTACGAGACGCTATTTTGAAGGCACAACGCCGCATTCAGTCCACGGAGTGGCGCTCTCAATTTGGGTAAATGAATGGCCCTGCCGTGTTTGTAAAATTAACCATTCCTTTCATCAGAAGTGGTTTTAGATGGCCCGGAACCAATTTGCCGGTTCAACGAAATCGGCTTCTGACACTCCCACAAATAGACCGTGTCGTGGGTTGGGACTACATCGTGAGGCACACCAGCTTTGGACGTGAAAACTCACCGGCTTGCAAAACACGCTTCCCGGAGAACAAGTAGGTTGAACCTGCTTGAGAAATTGCCGAGATGATGCCAGTGTTGATTTTTTTGTCAAGTCAGACAAGATGTGCTGACGCTTCGCTCCGGTGTGGGTTGAAGGCTGGATGTCACCAATGACAGAAATTCCTTGTAAGATGTTCTTCATTGGTAGTACCAATGGCCTCGGACTCGATACCACATTTACATTCTGCCCGACCGGCCAAGCCAGAATTTCACTGAACCACCCAGAGGATAAAGAGGGCCAGCCCGCCAAGTATTTCGTCAATGTACACGCATGCGGGCTGAAGGCCAAAGTAAAAAGATTGTAGCTGCTAGTATACCAGTCGTACCATCGATGCCGAACAGTTCGGGAAGCCCGAAGCCCCACGTCCTAGCGCCATCCACATTTCCCATCTGAACCGACCGATTGTGGCGCTTCTTCTTCAAGTCTTCCTGTCTCATTCTGTCCCCGATTTTTTCTTGAACGCGGAAACGTGACCGCGTTGCTCAATATCGCAGGTGCGGGCCGCTCCGCATTTGGACCGTCCTAACGCACCTTGGATTCATTAAACACAAAGTGACGCTCTCGTCGACGCACCAGCAACATCTAATTTACGGTGGCAACACAAGTTTCTTTAAAAATGAATGGAGGTCTCCGAATGAAGCGAGCCGTCGGAAAGCACAGGTAGTCCGGCCAATTGACCTCCGGACGAGATGGAAGAAGCAATAGTAGCCGCGAGTTGTCTGGTGGATTCTCCGGGAGACGGCGCGGCGGGACGAGATTGTCTGGTGAGACTTCCGCTTGGCTTCCACTGGAAGTTAAAAGAGGCCAGGGACATGGACGACGAGACGCAGGGCAGGCAGAGCGGTCCTGCGACGCATGGTGACACGAGACAAGGAGCATTTCGGATCAGATCCGAGCCCCAGTCCATGTACCAAAGAAAGTAGCTGGAATACGCCGGAATACTGGAGGATAATTTGGCCAAAATGTCGTGAGATTTGGTCGGGGTAACATAATTTGAGGACATTTGGCGAACTTTTGATAATCGAGATAATTTGGGAAATTTTTGACGAAATTATCTCAAATTATCTAGGGGGGCTTTTCCTGATGTACTACTAGCACCTTCCCAAGCCGTTGTTGACGCGTTCTACCATCATTTCTCGGCGCCGACGGGGGCTGTGCTCGACATCAGACATCCCTTTTTTTTTTTTTTTTTTGGAGCGTTTGGGATAATGAGATTCAGTCTGCAGAAGCATTCCAAAAGTCATCCGCTGGGTCTACCAGAAAATTCTAGTTAATGCCGGGGAAGTTGTCCAGGGAGGAAATGCCATTACGCACAGATACCATAGTGTGGGACTCCAGCCTTCATAAAGTTATCCTATCCCATTTTTTGAATCATTCAATCTCAGCGGCTGTATACCCACTAAAACCCCCACTGTGTATGTCCAGTCATCCGGCAGCGAATCTTCATTCATTAGTAGACCACTCCATGTCCATAAGACAAGATCCTTATTTAGCGCAAGATTATTGAATTTCAGTTTATTAGTGAGGATTCGATCTCGTCCTAGTGCAGAATTAACAGACTTAAGCCATCTATTATGAATCTCAACATCTGTCACGTTTCGGTACGGATTCTTTAAAACTTTGTCATTTCGAATATTCCAGATTGTGTGCCATGCAGTGGATACCAGAATGGCAAACAGTCTTCCCATTTCAGGGCTAATTTTACCATTTGGGTGTTTGAATTTAACGAGATTACAGCCTAAAATGAGCCCCCAGCTGAGAGGAGGCCACTTGGCATATTTCATGGTCCAGAGTTTCACAGTCAGTCCCCAAATCAACTTTGTGCCAGATACATCACAATCCATCGCTATGTGCTCAAGGTTTTCAGGGACGCCACAGGTTTGGCAGATTGCAATCACTTCAAGATTATCAATATGGGTCCAGAAATCACCAACTCTGAAAATATTGTGGATTGACTTCCAGAATAATTCACGGTGGAGCCGTCTCAAATTTGTTGAACGTATAGATTTCCAAATCATTTCGTTGGTTGGGGTGTAACCAGAAATTTCATGCACTGAGCAGCGGATACGGTCCAAATTAATAAATGTTGATTTCCTAAGTGGCTCTGGATAGGTATGCTTGATGATTCTTGTAAAGATTCGTTGGGAGCCTTGTGAGATTAGAATGCCGGGACAATTGAACATTACATCTATTTGAGTATCAATCTCGAGCGAAGGGCATCGGTCCGCATTTAAAGTAACAGGGAAAACATTGGTTGTCTTCTTGAATTGTGTCCGCGCAATTCGCTCATTTAGCGCTGCAAAGACTGCTTTGAAAAGCAGGAAGCTTGGGTCTAACATATTATTTTCTGATTTTGTTCGCTCCTTAATCAGAGTCTTGAGCAAGAAATCGGATGTGGAGCATACTAGTAAGGGGGCAGTCTTAGGGAATTTCTGGAATAGGATGAGGGCAGCACCCAGTATTCCCGATTTGAAGGTCAAATCTATACTTGAATTGTCAAATGTGAGGCACACAGTTTCATCTTCCTGTAGGTCGCGTGAAACAATCTTAAATCTGGCGATAACTTGAGGGTCATACTGGCCGGCCCGTAAAACCTTTATATGGATAAAGGCTGTTATTAACTCAGGGGGGGGGCCTGGTTGGACTTGTCGTCTTGCAGCAATTTCAGTTAATGAATCGTCACCAGCAAAAATCCGGAAGCCATTTTTGGCACTAAGCAATCTGAAGTTCGGATCATAGGTCATTGGTTTGTCGATTTCAATCTCACGATGGTTAGTATCCATCTCCTCAGCCGTTAGGTCAAGATCGTCGCAAAGGTCAGTCATTGGAATCAGTGGATTCCATTTAGGCATAATACAGTCAATTAGCAGTTGAGCAGTGTCAATACACTTGCCGGGGTTTGGGCAGCCAAGCTCATTCCGATCTCTGTTACATGGTGGGCACTCACAATTTTTCCGCCCAATCCCACTGGGGTTAATAGTATGTGGTCGTCTTACCACTGTGGTTCGCCTTGTAGCAATTACAAGGGCATCTCGAACAGTCCGAACATCATGTTGGGTTCTGAGGCAGGTTGCAGCATCGCGAAGGCAGGCATTTTTGTAGGCTGGGTAGCGGGCAGAGGGGTGTTTCCACATTGGCATATCAAGCTGCACTTCACGGTCGATTGAGAGTGCTGTAAATTTGAGATCAAACTCATGGGCTACAGATATCATGCGCTTGAGGTCGTCAGGTATTGCGTTTGACCTGGGGATAGGGAAATGGATGCTGTGTAAGAAAATGTTGATGACTTGACCAGGTCTGATATTTAGGTAGCTGGTCTCTAGGTAATTTTTGAGTATGTAGTCAACGAAATAGCACCACAGCGGTCGATCTTTCCCTTGCATGAGATAGCATTGTAGGTTCCAAAGATCAATTGCTTTATTTCGGGAGGATATATCTAAGATTCCTTTCCCTCCTCGATTAACTGGGAGGATCATTGTCTCGAGCGCTACTCTGGCTGTCTTTCCGTCCCACAAGAAGGATCGTATCAGTTTTCCAAGGGCTTCCTCAATGTCCTTTGGCATTCCTTGGACTCTAGTCAGATACTGTGTTCGACCTCCAATTACCATGCTAATGATATGGTGCTTCCCTTCTAATGTAGGGTGTGTCGTTTGCCAGCGCATGATATCTGTATTAATTTTCTCCAAGACAGAGGGCCATGGTGTCATATAAGGAATTTTGTTTCCAACCCATGCACCTAGCATACGGCAGCTTTCGCCATCAGGTACAATTCGAATAGATCTGTTTATTGCTCCAATCGGGCATTGAGTGTTAATTCGTCTTTCGTTGATGACTTTCTCACGATAGGAGGGGCTTCCAAAGGGAAGGAGTACTGTTTTGTGTTCATTGAATTTCGCAGTTGATGCTGCACACCAGAGGCGTAGAATGCCCCACAAAGTCTCCATGGAGTCGGTTGATTTCAAGTAAATTGTTGTATCATCAGCAAAAAGTGATAACACCAGATTCTTGTTTGTTCCAGGAATAATTATTCCCTTGATATCAGATTTACGGAGTAGACATGCCAGGGGCTCAATGGCTAGGTTGAATAATAAGCAGGAAAGAGGATCTCCCTGTCTTACACCGCGGGTAACAATATATGGTTTGCTGAGTTCGCCGTTGACCATGACAACTGTTTTAGCATCAGTGTACAGGCTTTTAATTGTCTTTGAAAATTTGGGAGGGAAGCGCATATGGTCGAGCACACGCAGGAGATAGTCGTGGTTAATTCGGTCGTATGCCTTTTCTTGGTCGAGGGCAATAAGTATTCCATCTTCTTCCGCCACTTCGGCATAGTTCAATAGGAATTTGGCTAATTTGACCTGATCCTCAAATTTTCGCCCTTTCATGAACCCAGCTTGGTCTGATCATATCAGAGAGGGGGCAACATTCATTAATCGCATTGAGTAGGCTTTCGTCATAAGTTTATAGTCCGTATTCAATAGTGTAATCGGCCTGTAGTTGCTAATGAGACATGTGTCTCCTTTCTTAAACACTGGGCATAACCATCCCATATTAAAGTTACACCCGTCTGCTATTCCAAATTGTTCAATGTCGCAGTATAAGTCTGCCAGGAACCCGAGGATATTGAAAGCCCCGCCCGGTTTGTCTTTTGACTTTCTGTATTCAATGTCCATTAATTTGAAGAATTCGTATCGGATGCCATTTACACCAGGGGCCCTGCCATTACTGGATAGTTTGAGAGCACTTCGTACATCCTCTTCTGTCAGAATTTTGTCCAATTTATTGTACTCCTCCTCGGATAATCGTGCGTCACAACTTTCAAGCACTTCTTCAGTGCACATAACTCGACCATAGTCGTCCTCTTCCGAGATATCGGCATGTTGGACATACTCGTGGTAATTACGCGCCATTTCCGCCATTTGTTTCGGTCGGGTTTCAAAGCGCGGTGTAGTTGAATCATTGTCCGTTGTTCTGAATTCATTTATGGTGCTTCTGAGATTGTATTCCTTAGTGGATTGAGTCCAGTACCCAGTTTTCAGGGATTCACCCTCAATGTCATATCGAGCTTCGGACTGTGCTTTCTTACGGTCAGCTTCTTCTTTAAGATAAGTTTCAATCTTCCCTTCTAGGTATAAGATTTCAAGATGTTTTTCCTCAGTGGGGAGGTCTTCATCATTGAGTATAAGGTGCTTCTGTACTGTCCAAGTACGAGCCGGAGCCATTAAGGCCATTATGGAGGCAGAGGGGCTCGGCAGACACCATGTTTACCCTGCTACACCCGTGAACCTTGCTGCAGATGCCCGCGAGCGCCTACCGCTGTCCATGCCATGGACCAACATCATACCCAACGTCACCCCGAGCTTAGAACGACTGCGCTTTCTCGGGAAGTCCTTCAGGGCGTTTACGAGGAGCAGGATTATTGCTTCTACTTTATTGATCTAACATTCGAGCAGCCGCCGTTTCTTATCCTCACGTACTGGAAGCTGGCGGATGGTACCGAGCCAGCTGCCGTGAAAGCGGCGCTCCTTGCGAAGTTCCTCAGTGATCCTTGGGTTGTTGACGCCGCTAAAGACCATAGTTATCTCCCGAACGAGACCAAGCCGGAGATCCTCTTCCGCTCTATCCTCGAATTCGCGACCTTTCGTACCTTCGACTACTCTCTCGATTATACGAAGCGTACGGTCTGGTCTATTATCATGCCCCCCCTGTCCACCGATCCAGCACATACTGCAGCACTCCAGCGTCATCTCATGGAGTCCCCTGGCTTTTCCTTCGACGTTGGCTTTTTCGGCACTGCAGTCCCGTGGCGTGGTCCGAAGGGAGACCTTATGTCCTGCTCGGTTTGCCACAGCGTTGACCACTACCGCTACAACTGCACCATCGCCACTTCCGACGCCTATCTCCTTCGCCGCGGGACTCACCGCGACCTCCCCCCCGAATGGAACGCGGCTTCAAAACTCCCAACCTCGCTGAACGACGAGATGGACACTTCCGACTCCCCGGGTCCGTCAAACCGCACGAGCGCATATCGCAGCGGAGGACGCGACCGCAGACAGGGCGGATTTAATGGATATCGCGATGGTGGGAGCGGCCGGGATTGGCAGCCCGATTTTCGTGGTGGCCGTGGCGGGCCTCGTAACCATGGATCGAACTCTCGCTCTGGGGGCTATCCTTACTGATTCATATGCAATGTACCTATGCTATCTATGCTTCTATGAATATGTTCCCCATGCTCTAACAAGCTAAACTTGTTACGTTGTAAATCAACCGCACCTTGAGATCTGGAGCCAAATACTGGCTTGCAACAGTGACTAGACCCTCGAATCTAGCTGCTTCATTGCTACCTACTATCAGCGACTACTAAAACAATGGATCCCAATCACGACGGCGGTCTTAAAACGCACCCAAAACATGCCTATACACAACACAAATATCCAGTTTAGTACCGAAGACCCTTCTGGTTCACGGGAGGGTTTCGGGGACGTGGTACATCCCTCTCGTCAGTGCCTGCCGGCTACGAGTTCACAGAGTGAAATCAGCAGGAGTCGTGGTAACCTGGGGTCTAACCCCCACTACCCAATACGACACCCCTTCTGTGGCAGCTCTGCTGCTCTGGCTGCTACAGCGATAGGCGAGGGGCAGCATCCCTGTTCCCCTACAGACCTTCGAAATATGACTGCCGCAGATCAAGAGTCGCCTTGGCTGATGCCCGTATCGACCGTGGTGCCTCCCGATTTGTGGAAGAGACCTAACGGCCATATTGAGAACGGTACAGATGACATTCCGGATATAATTATGGGAGATGTAGAGGGAACGTGTAACGACTCCCATAGAAAATATTTACACACTGCAGCAAACCCGAACTCGCAAACAGATATTCATGATATTGACAAGCTACCCATACTGCCAAACACAACCCCTGGAAATATGAACACAGGGCAATATAATATCCCCGAAAACTGGGAAGAGATTAATATAAACATCAGAGAGAGGAATAAACCAGTCAAACTTGCTCACTCAGCAAAGTTCACACGTTCGAATGTAACGATCGCGTCTCAAAATATCAACGGGAGAGAAAAGAATAAGTCTATGAACAATACAGGACACAAATTTACGTACATGAAGAAGATGGTTGATGATAACCAGATAGGTGTACTTGCCTTACAGGAAACACACATGGACAATGTCGCTGCTAGCCAGTTCAATAACATTTACAGGAATTGGTTCAAGCTATTCAATTCGGGCCACCCAATAAAACCAGATTCCACAGCTGGAGTTAGCTTTCTTCTGAATAAAAATATGTCGACACGGAAAATGTAAAAGAGTACGTCCTCATTGAGGGACATGCAATCATGCTTGTTATCCCATCACATAGGGGAGAGACGATCAATATTTTGAATATCTACGCCCCAAATACACCTCAGGAAAGAGAGAGAATGTGGGCTCAAATATGGTACTGTTACCTGAACAATAGGGAGCTCCCACTTCCAACCGAAACACTGGGCGATTGGAACTTTGTTGAAAATGTTAAAGATCGTACATCGAACAAGGAGGAATCAGTGCCCCTGAGCTTCATATGCCTGAAAGGGCTCTTCCGCATGCAAGACGGTTGGAGAACAACATTCCCTGATACAAATGAATATACTTGCTTCCAGAAGCGCACAAATCCAACCACCAATGAGATACATTTATCCAGTTCACGCCTTGACCGAATATACGTCCCGGTGGACCGCTTTAAACGATATCGAAACTGGGCAATCCAACCCAGCCTAATTGCCAGCGACCACTATTTAATCTCCGTCCAATTGACATGCCGAGGTGATGAGCAGTATGGACCAGGAATATGGAACTTCCCCGTGTACCTCCTCAAAACTCCGAAATTTATGAAATACATCTGTGCCCGGTCAAATAAACTCTCAGAAGAATGGGAAGAGTTAAAGCGCACTGGACGACAGAGCAAACACAATATCCAAACTCTGTGGCAGAAATACAAAGATGACTTCACCGCCGAAGGCAAAAATTGCTCCCGCCTGGTCAATGAAAGACATCAGACATCCCGCGATCGTGCGAATCACTTTGATCTCTGGCTTCGTCACTAACCACCACGATACTGAGCGCTGCTGCCTCTTGCTGTCCCAGCCATTTTCATTGTTCGTTCAGTTGGCGTCCCAAAATGTCCGATTGGGAGTACTTTCAAGTCTCACTGCTTGTCCCAGTCCTCCGGCTACGCTCATTTCCCGCTCGGCTGTATTATTGCAAGTTGAGAGTCTGCGCAATAATGAAAACACCTCTAAAACCATCTCTTTTCTCCGTGTTTATCTATGTGTGCCCCACAGATCCCTGACTCCGGCTGCACCAGCATTTCGCGACCCAACGTTACTTCTAACTAGCACTCTGATCCCATCGTTACTTCTGACTAGTACTCTGATCCACCGCTACTCCGGAAAGCTCTCGCACGCTGCAACCGTCTCAATGTCCTGGTTTCAGATTTGGTTGCCTTGTTCAAAAGTGTACATGGACCTGGCTTCTTCCCGTGCATTCACCTCCCGCCATCTAGCTGCGCGTCCCCGAGAACCAATGGTCTAGGAGCCACGCAGCAACATATTATTGCGGCCATCCCGCATTATACATTCTGCGCGGCTACAAGCCCACTATGTTCCGGTTCCGATCCGACGATGGTCCGTGCACTATCCTGCTCCCGAAATTTGTGAGCGGCGCTTTGTCAGCTCACAAATCTCGAGAGCAGGATGTGGTCATGTGATCTTCTGCGTTGATTTGAGCCTGAGGGACACGTCCTTCAACGATATGGCCCAGAGCTTCTTCTTTGCGACCGATTTGAGCTGTGACTTGTTCATGTATGTCTTCGTGTCGATCATTAGTTATGCGTCCTTGGTTTGACGGCGCCTCATTGGAGAAACTCGGGATGCGCTGGCACTGGAATTACGAATGCGCCGAGCGGCGACTTCTTCGCCCTAACCGGAATCTTGTATGTGTCTTTCTCTCTGTGAGACATCTCCTTCGCAAAGGCTGAATGACAATTCAGTGCCCAATCTATAATTTCATTCGCTTGCAAGGCTCAGTCGTAATGTCCTTGAGTATCCTACCTCACCAGCACCGGGCGAGTTACGATTTGATCATACTTGTATTGCTAAGTATTCCAGAGACCCAGTCTGCTGAGTTACGGTTTTCTACCATAGATTTTTCGGTTTCGATGATACCCTTCCATTTGAAGAGCATTGACCCATTCTGAGCCCTGACGCCGTCCCGCCTGTGGGTTCTACTTCCTCCCAATCTAATCTTTACCCGAACGCTGGGCAACATGTGGGATGGATTCTCGCCAGGTGCCTTTACAGACGAGCTACTTAGGAGCCCCGATTCCCGCGCTGCCCTTCCTGTCGATGCTGCATCATCATCATTTTGCAACGATCTCGGTGCCGTCTGTAGCTCTACTGTTCTACACCACTCAACGAGTCGGGCATCTCCAAACAGGAGCTAGTGCAGATTTGTGAGTACTAGTACGCTCCAAGTAAGGAGCCGCTCGTCGTTAACGGAACATCACTTACTGACAAGACCATCGAGCAGCGAGCTACCTACCATGAAATCTAGTTCCGCCACCTTACTTCTCCTCATATCGTCCAACATGTTGGATAAAGCTGCCTACTTTTATTTTAACCCTCACATCACCGTAGATAGCTTTTCTCGGCCCAAACTTAGATAAATTCATTTTCTTTCTCAACTGAGGCAGCTGCCTCATTGTGCGGACATGAGATATTTACCAAGGTGTGAGTGGTAGTCACAGATTTCTGCCGTTGGGCTAGGAAAATATATACAGTCTTAGGAGGGATGTATTTGGGAATATTCTCTTGTAAGGGCCTCCATCAATAAATACCAGAAAAATCAATGGATTTGGCACAACCAGCTTCTTCTTTTCGGCCACAAATTTCAAGCCTAGGGTCCTCGAAATCTTTTACCTACCTACCTTAGTAGTACCTACTTACCTACCATAGATGTAAAGTTGATCAGTACTTAGATCTCCTGTTGGCCGTCGGAGGTTCTAAAAATAATATGTCCGGTGCCGCCTCTCTTTCGACCATCTCCTTATGGGCGGTAGGTAGGTAAGTAGCGGCGTAGCCCGTTCATATCAAAGTTGACCTGCGGGCGCTGGGCCAAACGCCAAACCACTCAATTGTTACCATGTCGTCCAGCGCTGTTGCTCCCCATCAGTGATGACTATTTGGATTACTGCGGTGTCTCAACTACGATCCAACTCCCGCGTATTCTATGGTATATAAGCCATGGAAGAGCTTCCCTAACCCTCGCCTGGTGCCCATATCACAATTCGCTGGTCGAGTTAAGGATGCCCCCGACATCCTCCCGTTATCTCAAATTCTCCTGCGTTCTGCTTGTCTTGGCAAGCTCCTCTGCAGGGCTCCCTATCGATAATTTTGCTGCCAGTTCTCTCAGCACGTTTAGCAGCGCTTCCCAGAACTGTTCTCACTCGTCGGAGGTGAGATTTATTGCAAAATCGCCGACGCGGTAAAATCATTCCTGTGCAGGCTACGAAAATATCAAGGAGCAACGATCACACTTCAGTCCGTCGTTGATACAAATCATTCGCATCGCAGGACTTTGACGTGTTCATAGCTTATCACCGCCTTGCAAAGTTCCTCATCAGCGACATCCTCCTTCGCAGATCCGTCACGGTCAAGCTCTTCCGCACATCCTGATTCGTCCTCCGGGGAAGCAGGGGCCTCCTCATTCCAAAGCTCATCCTCCCACATCTCCTCTGACAAAGTAGCGAGTTCCACGTCCAGCGGTAGCTCAAAAGCAGCTCCATCCGGTGTCAACTCCGATCCTATATCGCGATTCCTCCTCGAAACAATCAGAGTCAGCCTCGAGCTCGAGTGCTCAGGGACGATCATCGCCCGCACTAGGGTCGAGTTCCACGGTGGGAGAGATTCTCTCTTGAGGTAACGGTGCATCTGATGAGGGTCTCACTTCCAGGCAACGTTCCTCCGGCGCCTCGTCCAGCCACAGTTCGAGAGGCTCGACAAAAGTTGGGTCTTCCAGTGCGCCCGTCTCCGCCAGCCAAAGCTCCCGCGCAGCAGCTTCGCTTTCCTCGAGCAAAGGCACCTCGAAATCCGGTTCCATCAACCCGTCGAGCGAGCTGTCGTCGCGGTCGGTACAATCCAGCTCTTCCGCTCAACATTCGGTGAGTCTCGCAGGAAGCGGAATGGATACGACATGCTGATTCTTGCAACGATTAAAGGAGAGCCCTTCCGCTCAAAATGTATGTTCATTCGTATATTCACTGGCTGACCACTAACGTATAGTCTGCAAGCCGACGGGATCATCAAGCTCCACAAAGCCAACAACCCCCACGGGCTCTAGCACCGGAACTAGATCTTCTTCATCCGCACCGCCAGTGAGTTCAATCGAGAATTCTTTCAATGCGATGGCAAATTGATTGTGTACATTCGAAGACGGTTTCCCCGGGCCAAAGCGGCTCTGCTCTCCCGAAATCCACACCTGCCTCGAGCTCTAGATTTTCGTCAGGCTCAATTCGGGTGCGCATACAAATTCTTGAAGGAGAACTGAAAATACTCAGGGTAGAGCGATAAAAACCAGGTGACGGCTACTGCGTCGGTTACCTCGAGCCCCACAAAAAGCGGACAGACCGATCTACCACCGACCTCGTCGTCGAATGGGGGAATAGGTAAGTGACAAATTCGCGAAACAAGATAGCGTAAAACTATGCTGAAAGTCTTAACCAGGCGGGGGATCGGGCGGGGGCGGAGGAGGAGGCGGTGGAGGAGGCGGAAATGGAGGAGGAGGAGGTAAGCAGGATCCGTTGTTTTGCGTTGGGTCGACAAATCATGTCGAATTGTCTCGGCACAAGTCGGCATAGTCTTCAGACTGTGCCGACCAGCCCCAACCGGGGAAAGGAAAAACATTTTACTGAAAAAACCCATTGAACGCTAGGTGGGGGTGGCGGTGAGTGACGTTTTAAAACGAAAAAGAAAAGTTGCTTACGATGTTGACCAGGCGGCGGAGGTCAGTAAAATTCAGGGCAAAAGGAAAAAACAGTTGTTGATAAACCCAATTGAACTTTAGGGGGCGGTGGCGGTGAGTGCAAGTTCAGAACACTGGGTTCCGCTTCGTCTGGGGAGCACTGCGAACCTCGGCTAGCCGGCTAGCCACACGTGTTTGGCGCCTAGACGCAGCACTGAGCACACCACGTGTGTCTCGCCGGCTCGGCGAGGCTCGGCAGTATTTGCCGGGCCGAGTCTACGCCCAGTGAGGTTGGAAAGGAAAGAGAAAGTTGCTGACGATGTCAACCAGGTGGTGGCGATGGGGGAGGAGGCGGAGGTGAGTGATATTCACTGGGTTCCGCCAGGGACTAGACTCCCGCTGGGCAGTACTCGCCGGGCCGAGTCTAGGCCTGGGCGGAACACAGTGAGTTTGAAAGGAAAAGAGAAAGTTGCTGACGAGGTCAACCAGGTGGTGGCGGTGGAGGGGGAGGGGGAGGGAACGGAGATCCAACGGGGACAGAGACTGAAACCGAATCGAAAACGTCCAGTAAAACTTCGTCGTCGCGCAGTTCAAGCTCATCCTCCCAGAGCTCATCAAGCTCGAGCAGCTCCAGCTCGGCCCCATCCGTAAGCCCTCACATCTATTAACTATCTATCCCTTTTCTCTTACTGATATCGTTTTCCTACTACGCATCAAGTGCTCATTCAGCGCTACTCCCCAACGACGACAAAGTCTGGTCTCCTCACCAAAGTTCCAGCTCCGCTGGCCCGCGCTGTTTGGAAAGCGCACCTCCATCGCGACGACCCAATATCACGCGACATGCAAAAATTACGTGTCGTCCATTGAAAGCGCCGTCAAAGGCGGGACTTTTGCCCTGCAAGCCGACAGGACGTGGCCGAATGAATTCACTTGGTCTGGTAAGGCTGTTCTTTCCCACTGTAGTGAACGTATATTGAACCCATTGGGCAGGCGGTTTCTACGTAACGCCGGACGAAAACAAGGCGCAGCTCTTCGGTGCAATGTTCCTTGCGGATACGTGCACCACTCAGGGCGGAGTTGTGATTATAGGTTAGTCTGATATCTATCTTTTTGGAATTTGATTCAGCGTTTTCCAGAGTTCCATTTTGACACCTCACAAATGAATGTCAAAGACGTGGGCACTGATGCATCAACCGTGAACCAAGTCTGTACCTCCCTGACATACGGCTCGACGCTATTTTGACCTATTTTATTCTCCGTAGTTCCGAGGAATCCAGGCGCGGCTCGGGAGCGCCTTCAAGCGCTGGCTACAAAAGCAACAGCCATCCGACGCGGCCCCGCCGGACCCACCCGCCGACGACAGCATCGGCAACGACGACAACCCCAGCGGATCCCCCTCCCCCGGTCGCGCTGCCCACCGCAGACCAGATCACCACGATGAAGAACACGAAAGAAGCGCTGTCGAAAGTGTCCAAGACGGAGACTCAGCTGTGGCAAGCGTACACTGATCTCTCGACTGTGGATGTCGTCTCTGGGGCCGGAAGTTTCTCGCAATCGCAACTGACGCTAATTGCGGATGCTACGAATCCGGAGGTCGGGATGCCTTCGCTCGTGGAGCCGTTCAATCAGGTGGTGTTAATCACTAATAAAGGTGTGTATGACTCCATCTGGTGGGATCCCCACAATGGAGGAACACTTCTGATTATAATCACTAGCCATGGGGAAGCTTACGTTTGTGAATGCAGAAGATCTTCCCAAGTGTCTGGCGGACTTGCAGCCCAAGTTGGTGGCGTTCGTCAAGAGCAAGGGCGACAGCTGCGATCTACCGGGAAACAAGAAACGGGCTGATTGCAGTAACCCGAGCACTAGCGCTTCTGCATCGCAAAGTCATTCTGCCTCAGTATGTGATAATTCGCATTGTTCACAACGGCACTCATCCTCTTATGTATAGTCTGTGTCCAGCAAGGTTGGTTATTCCGAGTAACTTTCTTTCGGGAAAAACTGATGAATTTCGAATCATAGTCGACTTCTGCCCCGGTCAAATCTTCTTCGAGTCAAGCGAGTTCATCGGGGACGAAATCGAAATCAGCAAGTTCTTTCCGAGTAAATTTCTTTCCTCTTTCCGGAAAAGCTGATGAATCTCGACTATTAGCCGACTTCTACCCCGACCGCATCTTCATCGAGTCAAGCGAGTTCATCCGGGATCAAATCGAAACCAGCAAGTTCTTCATCGACGCAACCCAAGTCCTCTTCGGAGAAACTGAGTCCCAGCTCATCCAAGTCGACTGTGACACCTTCTCCGACCTCTCCTCCGACCGCAAGCCAAACCTCGACTCCTAGCGGGACGGCCCCATCCTCCCCCACAAACACCTGCACCGGTAATCAAGTCCAAGGCAACTGTGTTGCAGGCACCCTACCCAACATGCCGCCCTACAGCGGTCCCCAGCCTCCGTCCTGTTACAAAGCCAACGGCCCTGGAACGCCCGATCCGCGCATCAATGACGCCAAGGCGCAGCAGGCTGCCACGGACTACTGTGCCTCGCTCGCGAGCAACAAGGATCGTCTTGACTGCTGGCAGCGGCGGCCCGGCGGCTGGGATCGTCAGAGGCGCTGCTGAAAATAACGGGGACCTGGCGCTCACGGTGCTCTACGACGTGTCGGCCTGCCCGACGGACAAGTCTACTTCGACGCTCGACTTTACAAAGTTCGACGCCCAAAGCTGTTTCAACAATTTTTATACGACGCTGGCGCAGTTTTGTGAGTAAACAGGGGAGTTCGAATTTGTTCGAGCTGGCTGACGGCCCTCTCATCAGGTGGGCAAGATGCGACGTGGAGTTCCTACAATCCGGATTATACGCTGGAGGGAGGGATTTTCAGGAGTGACTGTGGGCTGTGGAGCATGGCGGGCCAGGCGGGCAGTTAGTTCCTTCGCTGTCCCTACAAATAATAATTTCGGCGTTGGAAGACATAGGCGGAATCAAAAAGCGGTACAAACCACTATCATTCGGACGCGGGGAGTTGAACCCCGACCTCCTACGTGAGATCGACAGATAATTTCCAACGAGGGCAGTCGTGCTCCGACGACGTTAGGGCCTGACTTGGATGCCGTCATCCATGATGGATGTGATGGATAGCACGTGGATGGATGTGGATGGACCGATCAATTTTTGATTTCTTGCGAACGGCGAGCGATTTGGGCAAACTTCTTTGGTAGAGAGTCTCAGTTGGTCAAATGGACAATACTTGCGACATTTGGAGCCCAAGATTCGGTGTTTTGGGTTCAATTGAGACATACAGCTGGCGTGGGAATGTATCCACTGGATGCCATCAATGGACGATGGATCATCCATTGAATTTGAGTTTGAATTTGAATTTCATGGGTTACTGTACCTAACTACAGGATCGTCCAAGTCAGGCCCTATGCTCCGTGCACTACGTCCGAGATATCAAAGGACGTTTGTAAGTTCATCAGGTAGGATGGGAATGATGCGCTGCAGGCACGGTGAGGACATGTATGGCGGCATTGGCTCCACGGAGTCAGATTTTGGGTGGCGCCGAGCACTAAGAGGTAAATGCTACTGCCGCTTGATTTCCTGAAGAATTTTGACGCGGGGGTGTAATGTCGATGAATTCAGTCAATACGGAAGGCTTCAGCAGTTGGTTCGCATGTTGAATGTTCTTGGCACGGTACATACTGCCGGGTAGCACGAGGCGCGAAGGTGCAGCAGATGGAATACCAAAATCAGCGCTTTCCCTCTGGTGGGCAAATGGAGAGGGAGAGCGGCGGCGGCGAGACAGTGCGTTACGAGAGAGAAAGTGAACGAAATGATTATAAGCCTGAAATTCAGGAGGAAACGACGACAAAAGATTTGGATTGTCAACAAGCAGTGAAGAATTTTTTTGAGGATGCGCCGGCGCGGCGGGCGGGAAAGCGGGCTGCGAGTTTGGCGAGATTGTATACGGGTGGCGCGACCGACGTGATTGAAGCTACTAGTAGAAGAGGATCGTGGACTGAGTTTGTTGGCGATGTTGAGTCTGCAGAGCCACGGAGGGTTGTCGATGGCGGGTCACTGCACAGAGGCACTGCCACTGATTAGCTGATGGATTGCTCGGGCCGGGTTCCGAGCTCTGCCTATCACTTTTGGGACGAGGCTGGGGGGGGGCCCCTTAAAAAAAAAAAGGAAATGGGAGCACCAATAGATATGACCTAGAAAACCATATCCCATCATTGAAGTATGTTGGTGGTAGTGACCGTTGACTTGCTATGGGCTGTGCCTAAATTTCGCAAACTTGCCGGGGCACAAGCCTATGCTCGCCATTTCCCCCCTGTACAGATGTGCCTAGGCAAGATTGTCAAATTTAGGCACAGCCGAGGTGCTACTCAAACACCAAAGTATCAACTTTGGAATAAATCACACCGAAATCAAAGCTGATTCGCGGACTGAAACTAATTGAACCAACTTAGATTTCAGTGTAATTTGTGTCGAATTCGATACTTTAGCGGTCGAGTAGCACCTCGGCTGTGCCTAAATTTGGCAATCTCCGGTGTGAGTGTATGACCTGAGAGGACCTGTACGTACGCCTGTTAGCAGTGCGCACGATTGGAGAGCTCTTCCAGATCCCGGGGTGAGATACCGGAAGAAATGGACATGGTGCTTTCCACGAAGGCGAATATCGGGCGCAGCTGCTTTTATGGTGCCAGGAACTCCGCATTGCATTGTTATCTCTGTTTTGTCCAGTCCGAATTGGGCAGTATTTGAAAATGAAGTGAGACAACAGATGCCACGAAGGCGGGTTGCATTTAGGCATCCGCAGAAGCACAGAGCTCATATTACCAATTCAAGGCACTTAACTTGCACACGAAGGGAAGGTGAGGCGCGCCAGAGGCGCGACTTGGACGCGAGTCGTGCGGAGACATCAAAGCGAAATTGATGCGCCGTTGATGCCAACAGGATGGACGTTTCATGTACCTTGGAAATCATATCTACGAGCCGCAGGACTCACCAAAATGCACAGAAAAAAATCACGGGTGACCCGCGGGTTGGCCAAATTCTGGCCTCCAGATCCGCACCCGTGCGGGTGGAGGTTGCGGGTGACCCGTCACCCATGGCTGTGACCCGGATCAAAAACCCGCGGGTGGGATCCGCGGTTTACCTGCGTGACCCCGACCCGTGCTAGACCCTACTCAAGATATCGCAATGCCGCACGCGACAAAGTTGCTTGTGGAGGTGATGTCAAGCGCGGGTCGAAGAGAATGAAGGGAGGGTCGGTATTTTTTTTTCAGTTATGTCATACAGCGTCGAGACCAACAGCGCCGCCGCCGCCGACCTGCTCAAGATATCGCAATGCCACCCGCAACAAGTTACTGATGGAGGTGATGTCAAGCGCGGGTCGACGAGAATGAAAGGTGGGTCGATGATTTTTTCCCCCATCAATCATGACATCCAGCGTCGGGACCAGCGGCGGCACTGCGGACGACCCGCTCGAGATATCGCGATGCCGCCTGCGAAAAAGTTGCTGGTGGAGGCGATATCAAGCCTGGGTCGGCGAGAATGAAAGGTGGGTCGGGTTCCCCCCCCCATCGATTATGTCATACAGCGTCGGGACCACCGGCGGCGCCGACGCCGACCCGCTCGAGATATCGCGATACCGCCTGCGAGAAAGTTGCTGCTGGAGGTGATGTCGAGCCTGGGTCGGCCGGCTCGAGATATCACAATGTCACCTGCAACAAAGTCGCTGGTGGAGGTGATGTCGAGCCTGGGTCCGCGAGGTTGAAAGGTGGGTCGGTGATTTTTTCCCCATCAATTATGACATCCAGTGTCAGGACCAGCGGCGGCGCTGCGGACGACCTGCTCGAGATATCGCAATGCCGTCTGCAACAAAGTCGCTGGTGGAGGCGATATCAAGTGCGGGTCGGTGATAATGAAGGGAGGGTCGGTATTTTTTTTGCGGTTATGTCATACGGGACCAGCGCCGCCGCCGCCGACGACCTGCTCGAGATATCGCGCTGCCACCTGCAACAAAGTTGCTGGTAGAGGTGATGTCAAGCGCGGGTCGGCGAGAATGAAGGGAGGGTCGATCATTTTTTTTCTTTCCGGTGATGTCATATAGCGTCGAGACCAACGGCGGCGCCGCGGACGACCCTGACAAGATCGCGTGATGCTGCCCAGGACAAAGTTGTCTGTTTAGACGGTGCGGGGGTGGGGTCGCTGAGCACAAGGGGCTGTCGCCAAGCATGACGGCGGGGTCGGTGGTGAAAGGGCGGGGGTACCCCGGCCCTTAGGATAAATGGATAGGGCACCTGAGGCCTCGGAAGCATTCCAATCCCGTCCTTGACGACTAAACTATCTTTCCTCCATTTAATTCGCGATAAGCGTTTGAATGGTAGATAGGTATGTATGTAAATAGGCATTATGAAATGTTGTGATGTGCTCAGCATTTGATTCAACTTCCGCAATGTTGACCGTTGTACCTTGGGCTTCGCTCTTCTTGTGAGATTCTCCTTCATGTCTCACGGCGGGTGGGCGTTTAGCTGAACTAGTGCCAGCCAAAATATGATATAGATACGAATTTTCCATATCGTATTCATATCTGTACCATATTCACCAATGGAAGCCCGTCTCGTATTTTATTCACTGCCGTGGATATGAGTACAAGTACAAAATGAATATATTTAAATATATTCTGCCCCTCAACTTTGTGGACGCAATGGGCTTGGTATTCAACTTTTCTTCGATGGTGCGCAGCTGGATTAGCCTGTGGGTGGAAATTTTAGGGACAAGGAGTTTCAACATCAAACAGCACAAGAGTCTGGTGATGTCAACCAAGCCGGAGATGTAACGGATTCTGTGCCTGGGGGTTGGCACTTATGTCAGTTTCCCATGTCGGCTGAGGATTTTTGATGCTCCGACCTTCAGCCTCATCACAGCCGGCAGCTGAAATCAATACTTTGCCGTACTCGAATATATTTGAATACACCAGGTCTGTATCACATTGCATCCATATCTCAGTCATATTCATATTCTGCTGTAAGTATTCATATTCAGATGGAACCTCCAGAGCCGTATCATATCTGTATTCATTTGAATATATTGTTAATTTAATTTAATTTTTCGTATCATATTCTTGGTAGGGATGCACATTGCACACCGTCCCGCAAACGGCAACGGCCGTCAATTCGAAAAGTCGAGACAGTTGCGGCCCGTCAATAAAACGGCTGTCGAATTGATTTCCTCGCGGGAAGGACGGTACGGGACGTCAAAAAAGACGTACGGTTGCGGTTTGATGTGCTGTTTAGTCTGAACTAGAAGTATGTTTGATACGACACAGGGGAGTGTCGTACCTACAATATTACTAGGGAGCAAATCCTTTTGCGCGATGCCAATTCGAGTCGACGGATGTTGAATGATTCTATGATACTGAGACGATGCATGCGAGCGCAGTGAGATTTTGAGATTTGCCATCGTCGATGTAGAGGGAATGAGCAAACAATATGCTGGGGTTTAGTGTAGAATCTGCCGAAACCGTTCAGCAGGGATAAATGGATAAACCAATGGAGGAGGAACTCACCGTGAATTTGAATCGGCAGCCAAGTAAGGATGATGCAGACTAAATGAATGAGAGCATAATATGGTGAAGTAACCTACTTACTTTAGAATCTACGCCACGTCGGTCAGCAAGACATACGTCGCAAAATGTAATAAAATACTCACCGTGACCTTTAGTCGGCCTTACGAGCAAAAGGAGCTAAACAGGTGATAAGGCGTGCATCTTTGCGCGCCTGAAATCTTTGTTTTCGTACAAATGCAAGCGGATGGCTTGTATTTGTGACTCCAGTAAGACTAGAGGGCACTGGTTCAATCCCGGAACAGAGTGTTAAGCCGTTTGAAGCATTGCAAACTAGCATAACCAACAAAGGAAGACTGGGTTGCTGTCTGAGGTACTCTTCACGGGGGCTTAGGATACTGGCCTGGCTTCAAAACACACTAGCTAGCCATAGGACTCACCCGGCGCGGAGTATTAAACCAATGCTACAAGTTCGGTGTCAATATGGATGTTAGGCAATCAAGGGACTTTGGAAGGAAACAGGAGAGACTAGCTATTGGCGCGAGGCTTTGAACTGAGGCCAAGGAGATTATGAAGGGTTTCCCAAAATAGAAGCCAGTCGGCGCCAGGAAATCGACAATGAAGCGAGCGCGCGCCAGTATAAATTGGAGCGTACTCAAACGGGTCAGCACCAGGCTACATGCTGAGAGCTGGCGCCAACCCTTGAAGTAAACTAAGGAGCGAGGGTAATGCATACCTTGGTGCGAGGATCTCATAAGGAAGAAAGAATCCGAAAGAGGAAATTTGCACAAGTCGGCGCCAGGAAGTCTATAAATAGTTGGCGCCGACTTCCCTCAAATTCCCTCGATGAACTCAAGGATGTCCTGAGTAATGAAGGCTTACCAGGAGGCTTGGCACTCGCTTAGAGAGGCTATTAGCCGATGGTATTAGTAGGAGACAATTATGAAGTAGAGGACTTTAGCGAAGCTAGCCGACGAAGGGCAGCCCTTTTTGGGTTGAATTCGCTAAGAGCTGGCCTCTCATTGGTCCAAGGAAGTGCTGCGGCTTTCTAAGGCTCGCTAAGGAGAAAGGTGCACCACGGATGGAGCCAAAGAGCTCGCTCATACCTTATTATTACTCATTCAATGTTTGTATATCTCGCTTAGTTCAGTAGTATAAAAGCCGCATGTAAATCAGTAGATAGACAGTGAAAACTCCCCCGTTATTGGCACATAGCTCTTTTGAGCTCAGAGCTCAGCTCAGTCACTGGACAACTCGCCTAAGAGCCTGCACTATACTCATCTGCCGTCCCAGTCACTGAACCCTTGCAAGTTCACACTCGGCGCCAGCCCAGTCACTAGTCGGCGCCAGCTTCCTACCACACACTCATCCCGCGCCAAGTCCCTGAATTATTGCAAGAGTTCAAACTCGCGCCGGCCCAGTCACTGTGCTAGAAAGCCTTAGAGCCAACCTTCCACACTCAGCTCCTCTACCCCTCTTCGGTGTCCGCCCAGTCACTGGCCTAGGTGTCTAGTCGGCTTTGTCTATCACACTCGGTTGCCTGCTCAGTCACTGAACTTACGTTCAAACTCGGTGCCAGCTCAGTCACTGTGACATTGCTCAGCCCGCTCTCTGCATACTCGGTTCGCGCCAGTCACTGAACCTTGCAAGTTCACACTCGCGCCAACTCAGTCACTGTGTTAGCTTTCTACGCCCTTCCCCACACTCATCGGCCCGTCTTCTATTTATAAGTCCAATCTCTGGCGCGAGCCACTTCACTCGTAGACTTAAAACATCTACACCCTCGTCGATAAGACATCTGGAGACACTGGTTATATAAAGGAGGATCTTCCACCCACTAAAGTACCTGTGGTCTTTCTACTGAAATTGAAGGGTCGATACGAGTACCTGTCTCCCCGAACTAAATAACGATAAGACTGTTGGAGTGATTGGTTGTTGGAGTTTAGTGTGATTAGAGTTAAGACTTATTGTCTTACTCTTTTGATATTAGATTTCACAGCTGCACGCCACTGCACCGTTTCACAGGTTTCAAAATGAGCGGAATATTAAGGCTCGGTACCCGTGGTACGGACGCATCCTGGCGCTGACGCCCAAGCACACGCATCAACGCGACGCGCGCAAGTGAAGTAAAGTGAAGTGAATCGATGCACGACAGCCAGATAACCTTCGACGGGCAGCCCATCAGCGCGCCGATGTGCCCGCGGATGCACTCGCGGTGCGCCTTGTCCACCTTGTGCCCTCATTAAATTAAATGAACATTATGGACAACCCTTACGGGCGGCGCGAAGCGCGCGAGGAAAGAGACATACGGCACCGATGAGCTGGCTCCCCGCAGGCCCACGATCATCGCGCGGCACTACCCAAGGCGCTTAGGTGGCAACAGAGGAAAGATTTTCTTATGGCAATGAGTGGTATTGCAAACCCTTCCCACCGCAGCCAAACCAGCATGCTCTCAAGGAGATGGGGCAGCCGCTGCACGGGAGAGTATGCTGGCGGCTTGCGGCATTCGGGCGCAATAGCAGAATAGCCAAAAAAACTCGACTCAGGGTAGCCGCACAGAGTACAATGGGCGTCATGACATGGCTTTCTTATGGATGATATCGCGAACCCCTCCCACCGCAGCCAAACCAGCATGCTCTCGAGGAGCTGGGGCAGCCGCTGCACAGGAGAGCGTGCTGGCGGCTTGTGGCATTCAGGTGCAATACTACCAGAGCAGCCAAAAATCGACTGAACTTAGGGTGCGCGCGCGTGTACGCGCGTCGGTCAAGGCCGAGCGTCGGTGATAGCGTGGGCGCGGTGAACATGTCCGGACACAAGGCAGAGAAGAGAAGGGGCGGCATGGGCCCCGGCTGCGTCGTCCCCAGAATCGTCTCCGCTCTACACAGCACGCCCTGAAGAGCAGCGCGCGGAGACGGAGAGGTCCAAAGGCACTGCGTCCGGGGAGGCGGCCGCGCCGATGTCGTCCCCAGAACCATCTCCGCCGCGCACAGCACGCCGGCAGCGCGCGGAGACGGAGAGCTCCAAAGGCACTGCACATGTCGGATGGCGTGCGTACGTGGGAGTGCGTTTACACCGCGCTTTTTCTCTACGCGGTCGTCGGTCACCCCATTCAGATGTAAAAGAGAGGACGATGAGGCGTACCTCGAGAGACTGACGAAACGATTTCCTTCCGGACCTGGCTTGAGGGCGCGCGTGGGGGTCGTGAAGGGAAAAAAAAATAAGAAAGAAGCGCCACCCTTGCTCGTACAGGGCGGCCGTGCGGTCGTGGCGAGCAACTAAGTCTAGAATGTCGACCTTCAGGGTTGGTACAAGCACGAGAGAGGAGACAGAGGGGGCGGGGCGTACCTAGAAACCGTCACGAAACTCGTTCGGGACCTGGCTTGCGGCCGCGCGGGGGGTCGTGAAGGAGGAAGAGAAGAGCAAAGGGCCACCGCGCGCTCGTACAGCGCGGACGTGCGGTCGGTGGGCGCAACTAACGGTACAAAGTCGTCCTTCAGTGCTGATACAATAACACGAAAGAAGAGACGAGGAGGCGTACCTGGAGGGCATAAGGAAGCCATTTCGTTCGTAACCTGGCCTAAAGCCGCGCGGGGGGGTCGTGAAGGAGAAAGAACGCCACCTCGGCCTCGTACAGCGTGGACGTGCGGTCAGCGCGCGCAAATAACACTACAACGTCATCCTTCAGCGTTGGTACACAATCACGAGGGAGGAGACGACGGGGCGTACCTTAAGACCGTAGCGAAACCGTTTCCTTCGGGTCCGGGGTTCTTGACGCGCGTGGGGGTCATGGAGGAGGGAGACAAGAGCAAGTGTGGCATCGCGCCAAACAAGCCCACGTGAGGTGACACGGGGGGTCTTGTTTGGCTGGGGCTTCTCGGCACTGATACTTCCGTGCTGGGAGTTTCGGGACACGCTGTCCCCCTCTGTTTTGAATCTGTCCGGATTTGATACATGGTTTTTAACTTGCAAGATACCCCGCGCTCTAGAGCTCATACTGTGAGGCTTTCTTGGAAGATTTAAAGAGGAAGCACTGTGGGAGCTTCCTGATCGAGGACGCCTCTCCAGCGTAAACGCGTCAAAGAAGGATCCGAGTACGAATATTCCGGGAGACGCGAAGTTCAAACATGTATAAAACGCGCGCTACTGGAAGTCTATAGGAAGCAGGGGGTCAACCTGGGCTGAGGTGCCGCATATGAACTATCAAGGGGGAGTAACTGGTCTTGCATTTAGAGCGCAACCCTCGTACCGAGAGTTGAGCACCGGGTGATCCGACTTGGAAGCCGCTTAGCTAGTATTATTACGCCCTCCAGCTCTCATTGGATGACTTTCCATAAGCATTAAAAAATCTACGGGGAATATTTTCGTTCATTTCGGCGAGATGCCGAGGCAGCTGTCAGGACCCCATCGGACTTGGATCTCGGTTTTCCAAGTGTCGACCCCTACATAAACCTTAATTTATTGTGAATCTGAACGGGGGGTCCCTACCCCCCGTTCAGATTATAATAGATGGCTTTTGAACGGAATAAACAAGTTGGGCGAGCCTATGTTTCTAATCCGTAAACCTGGCCCGGGGTTGAAAATTCTTTAAGGCCAAAATCGGACCTCCGCCTTAAAGAAGCCAACCTGGCGCCAGGTTTCAGGATCAGATAGATAGGCTCCGACACAGCCTGTCCAACACACGTACTCAGTCTTTTTCCAGTTACAGGCCGAGAGGCGAATATACAGTATCCTGACTTTATGGTTACAAAGACCTTTCCGGTGACTCTTGGCTCCCCACGCCGCAAACATATCCTAACAATCATCGAAATCAAGGTCGACTCTAAGGATGTCGAGGCCGTCAGTGAAGATCCTCCCCGCAGCACCTTGGTTGGCGCACACACCCAATTGGAACGATACATCGACCGCATCATGATGACTCAAGGCATCAGCTGCGAGATTCCTTTCGTGGCTTACCTTGTGTATGGCCGATTCTACCAACGTGTCACAGTTAACACGGTGCAACCTTTTGGGGGGAATTGGGATCAACCTGAGTGGATCTTTGTACAACCTAGTCCTGGACATACTCCTTTCCTTGACATCCTATCCCAAATATCCGCCACCTATTGGAACATGATCTCTTGATTCCACATTTGTACTTTCTTGTGATGCTAAATATGCTCTTGGTACTGTCTGATTTTGGGATTGAACTATCGGTGGCGATGCTGGTACAATGGGAGGCGTTGAGACACTCGCAATCCTACATTCATTCTTGCGTACTGCACGTACCGTTGCCCTTGCGAGTGTTTGTAAGGTCACAAAACGGTTTTATGAGAAACCTCTCAAGGGATCGAGCATCAAACAATCTCCTTTTTTCTGCGCGAGGACATGTCGCTGACTCGCCAGAAACTTCCGAGAAAGCCTCTGCCACGGAATGGGAATGTTTCAACGCTTGAGCTAGTGTGTCCGGCGAGGCACGGATGAAATGAAAGGCAAATGACCTCGAAAAGACCGCTGCATTTACGGCTTCGGCGCTCCTACGCCTCGATTCCTTCTTCTTGACTCCTGAGGCACAAAAATTTTGCGCGGTGTAGAAACGTCCGCGCACTGATATTCGAATGTATCTGATTCGTTAGCGTACATTACGTCCTATCGAGTGGGTTGGGTAGAATCTCTGTACCATACATCGCTTGAGGCGCGTGTATGTGTTTTCTTGTAGGGACCGCCGCGGTTAACACGTCTTTCCTTCCTTCCTTCGGTACACGATTGCGAATACTCGTCCCTCAGGGGTTTGGGAATTTGGAATCTGAACAATGTCACGCCATCGTACTGAAGGTAGAGGATGAGGTACGTATCTTTCCCTTTATTGTTAATGCTGAAAATAACATCGTTGTCGCCCACGTTGATACATATATGTACAGGCACAGCCGTATGGTGAAACAGAAAGCATAGCTCGGCGTATTCGAGACAGAGATCAATATGACGCGAGCAACAAGCATCTGCTCAATCTTGGCATGGGACGACAAAACTATCGAGAGGGGACATGATTAAAGGTAGTAGCATTTAAATTCTCCGGGCTGGAGACCTTTCAGCATATATTAAATAAGACGAGTACTGAAATAAGCTCGAATCACTCACCCAACTTGCGCAAGGTCTCGCGCATTTGGTCTTCTCTCGCTGATTCGCCTTTCATCTGCTGCTTCGGTAGAAATACCTCGTCGATGCCATCAGGGTTATAGTGCTCCCTCTAGGGGGGTCGTCTAGGATGAAATTTAACCTAGTGTTCAACAAGGCATAGGATGCAGTTAAGCACGTATTAGGTTGATTTTCACCGGAGCTAGGTTGAATTGTACATCATCATAGGTTGATTTGCTTAGGGTAAATAGTAACCTATTTTGGCCGAATTCATCCTATCGCCCCCCTGGGTATTTCCGCTGATTTTCAACCTATGGATGGATATTTCAGGTGAGCCGTTGTATATATAGCACATCGCTTATCATCGCCATACGAGGGGATTCATTGGAACATCGTGTATTGTCTATATACAACATCAATACTTATGTATCAAAGCTACGTCTTCCCTTCCCTCCCGCAGAATGCATGAGGGCTCGCTCGTGCTTGCCCCAGTGAAGCATCGTCAGTCGAGAGTCCCGGGCATACAGCGTGGTACAAAACTGCTCAACGCTAATTAAGTATGTATCGTGGTGCGACAAGAAGTCATACGCACCGTCGGCATTGGGGCATGACCACCATTGTGGGACTTGGGTTGATGCAAACACAGGACACCATAGGCTAGGAGACTCATCAATGCAAGTACATTTAGTAAAGAATGAGTACACACCTCACGGGATGGAGCAGACGGTGGATGCGGTGTTTGCGCGCCCTGTACGAAAATGGTGAAACAGCAAGGTTACGGAGGCAGGGAGAGGATCCACAGGGAGAGCACAAGCAAGCAGAGAGAGAGAGACGACCAAGTGAGCAAGAATTGTACACCTGAGACCGCTCCAGGCGCCGGGCAGTGTGAGTAGTCGGCCCCGATTCAGACTTGTCCAGCAGTCCAGGGGCATGCCTTCGGATTGAAGTCTTGACAAACAGAGAGTAAGACCATGAGTAACAGCTCGGAAAGTGGCGCAATAAAAGGGGGAAGGAGGAAGAAGGAGAGGGAAGAAGGCAAGATTGCGCAGTAGGTGATCAACCAAATTCATCAAAAGCACGCCATACCACGTGCTCCGGCGGAGTTTTAACCGACTTGGCGTAAATTCTGCCCAATGGCTCCGCGCCGCTGACTGCACAAACATTCAAGTCGCAGTAAGTAAGTATAAATCTGAGCATCAACGCTCGTGTATTGATGACCTCAGATAGTGTAGATATCTGAAGTCCTCTATACCCGATTGTATTCTTTCACCCCAACTTAGGTTGAACTCGCGTTAGGTTGAATAGAAGTAGCCGAAAATGCGGGGAAATATCAACTCCATATAGGTTGAAAAGATTCGGTGGATTTTCAACCTATACCATAGGTTGAAGTAAATCAACCTAAAGTACACCCGGAATAGGTTGAATCACCAAGATCAACCTAACCCTTGTTGAAATTCCTCCTTTGACAGACCCAACTTGCGCAAGGTCTCGCGCATTTGGTCTTCTCTCGCTGATTCGCCTTTCATCTGCTGCTTCGGTAGAAATACCTCGTCGATGCCATCAGGGTTATAGTGCTCCCAAACCCCCCTCTCCAACTGCGTCGCGGCCAGGAAGTCGTACCAATGGGCATCACGACGCGGTGCATATTCGACACCGAGGGGCTCACCCTCCTCCTCCGTCAAGATTCACTCCAGCTCCATGCGCACGCTCATGTCTCCGCGGTGATCTTTGGGAAGCTCTCTGCCGTACTTGTGCTCGTACCAGCGAACACCCTCCTCGTTCGGGACTCGGATGTGGATACCACCGACCATTTGGTAGCTGATACGTCTAGTGACAGAAGGCGACGAATCGAAAGAGGGTATGTCCTCTTTCCTCTCAGGAGAAGGAGAATCGCGAGCGCTATCGGCTTTGAGCAAGTTGCTGGTCATCGACGTGGTGGACCACTGGTGGTTAAGAGTGAGTGTGACGGTCACAGGTCACAGGCATTCACAACAGATGACGACATGTGATCCGACGCCAAACTCTGGACACCCGACGCAGGATTCATGGACGAATTCTGCTTGATCAAAATCAATGAGAGTGAGGGTACCTCGATTGTCAATCAAGACATTGTCTGGCCTGACATCGTGATGATGAATGCCAATGGCATGCAAGGACATAATCGTTTGAGCGAGCTGCTGTCTAAGGAAAGAAGGGCCATGAGGCAATACATTCAAATTTTACAGGGTTTGCTCACTTCTGGCCGTCCGGAGCCCGTTCGATGCTTTGAATCCCAGCGTAACTCATCACCACTCCGGTTTCCTCTCCGTCGGAAACAACTAGTGTTGCCGATGTCCGGTTCGGTCCGGTTCTTTGCCCAAAAATCCGAACCCCGAACCGGACCATAGGTCCGGTCAGGTCCGGTCTGTTTTGGGGTTCAGAACAGGTTCGAACCCGAAAGAATTCCCATGCACCAAACATGTACATTTTGGTTCAGAAAACCATCAGACAGTGTGTAAGGTATGTTTTATTTGCTGAATGAATGTCCTTTTGAATTTTTGAGTGGCCACACACCACTGAATAGGAAGTATCAGATTGTTTGGTAGCTTTGATGTGACTTGCATCAATGCACAATTGAACTTTCAGCCCTGAATTCAGCCTGTTCAATGTATGAAAGCCCTGCCTGGAAGGAAGGCAAGTGTTACCTTTCATTGTCAAGCAAAATTATGAAAAACAATCAATTTCCGGGAACAAAATACCCAAAGGGTTCGCACATGTTCGGACAGGTTCGGGAAAATTCCGAATTGCCCGAACCCCGAACCGGACATGGGGTCCGGTTCAGGTCCGGTTCAGGTTCAGGATCGGTTCTGAACCCGACCCCGGGAACACTATAAACAACACCCCTGAATCTCGGCACCTGGAGTTCGCGCGCAGTTTTCAGAACAGCGGCCTCATGGAATGCCAGTTCGCCATCTTCAAACATCTTGACGACATCCGATCCGTTCGCTGAGCGCCATACGGTGCCACTGGCGCCGTGTCCCACCACCATGGTAAACAGCGAGGGAGAAATCTGACTGCTCCAGGTAGTCATAAGGCGGAAGAAAAGGAAATTTGATATTTTCTTACCGGGCCGTACAAACACTGTCGCGGACGACTTCGAAGAAGGTTGGACGGTGGTGGAAGAGAATATATATTCCATTAGAACCCCGCAGATAATTCCAGAGTAGCGAGGCACGCAGTTTCTGACCAAGTGATTAGTAGGGATATGCATACAGTGCGTCCCATCGCACCCAGTTGATCAACCACGGAAGAACGATTGCCCGCAGGTTGCGGCGTAGCCAACCAATCGCCCTCCCAGCAACTGTCTTTTGAGACCCCGGGCACAATGTGACAAGTGCATGGGGGAAGCCATCCGTATTCCGAAGATTTTGACGATGGATGGTCCCCGCAAACGAAGCAAGGGAGAAGAGGATGTGAGTCCGGGGGATTTGAAGGAAGGTGCTCCAGGTTTCGCCCAGAATGGCTAGTAATGTTGCTCAGTAACATCACGACAGGGTCGCGCCCCGAGTCGGAGAATCATTGAACATTCTCTAGAGCCATGACGCGCCAGCCAAGTGAATTTGAGGAAACTTGTCAGTAAGCTGTTTAGAAGTTCAAAAATAGAACGTGCAGTGGGACGAGTAAGTGCCAGACGATATGTACAAAGGCGCGTGGCTGAGGCTAAAAGCAAAGGAAGCAAACAAGGTCACGCGTGTGACAGGACGCGAAAGGCGCGAAGAAGCAATTGCAATACATGATGCGAGGGGTGCTTCAAACACCTTAGGGAACAGATGGTGCATAATCCGCACGATAAAACAGCTTTATTGGAGGTAGCTGTACCAACGGCGAGCACAGATCCAATGCGCCGTGAATATTTTGCCGATGCGCGCCATCCAAGGGGCTTCCAAGATAAGGAATTTCCTTATATAGGAGGGGGGGAGGGGGGGTCACTTGGGCTCGAAAAAAAAGTTTCCTACCTACTTTTGGATCTCATCTTGGACGACCATTTTGAGACCTATAGCCCTGTGCCGAGGCTCAAGGCCGACACTACTGCGACACATTTGACATGCAACTCACGATCTGTCTGCCTCATCTGTATTCTGGGAAAATCCGAGAGACATAGGACCCAGTATTTGAATTTCTACACCCAATGCAGAGTTAAATTGTTTCCCTGCGGCCCAATTAGTGGTGGTTGAACCTGAAACTATTGAACTGGAGTGCGTACACACATGGTCCAGAGTATATATGGCTTCACTAAAATGTCATTCAGAATATAGGAGATGATTATGAGTGCCAGATTGTCATTGGGGTATTTGTTCGAGAGGTACTTACAGATGTACCAGTTGTACGACGGTCGACGCAACAGCGGCAACGAATGCCGGACATCGTGGGAACTTTGCTGCGTCCCGAAAAGGCGAGATTACGTCATAGGAGGGGGGAGGGGTCGCCCGACCCTCTGAAAAATAAAATTCGGGGTGTAGTGCGGATTTTGCAAATCCGAATCCCCTTGGCGCCATCATCATATGCAGATCATTTACGTGTAACGTGAGAACTGTGAGAACCTGCTTTCTCAGAAAAGTGGTACATGGCATGAGGAGAGCATTTGTTTGGACAACAGCATTTCTTTTACATTCATTACTACCAGAAGCCAGAAGAAAAAAATTGAAGGAGCCCCATCAGCAAACCCTGGTTCCGCTGGCGAGCACCGGCTAGCGCCCTAGCACTGCTAGCATGGGTCCCCCCTCGCTAGCGCTAACGAGCGTCGGCTAGCATGTTTGGCTAGTGTTGCTAGCACACTCGGCTAGTGTCTGCTAGCGGTCCTGCTGGTGCTAGCGAGCGTCTGCTAGCGGTCTTGCTGGCGCTTGCTAGCGGTCTTGCTGGCACTTGCTAGCAGGTTTGCTAGCGTGTGCTAGCACTCGCTAGCGTCGGCTAGCAGTCTGCTAGCGCTAGTGAGCGCTCTCCAGCACTAGCGTTCAGTTTGCTAGAGCTCGCTAGCACCCTATAGCAATCAAAATTTGCCCTCACTTATAAATCCCACAATGCATTCAAATCAAGTAAAATCACATTTCACAACAACTACGAAACATGATAACTAAAGCTACCAGGTACCTGGGACCAAGTCCACTACCTTCCCCAGGCTTACGCGGCATGCTGGAACGAATTCCACAACTGGACGCCCGTATGGCCGCACGACAAACCAAACCCCGCAACATCCAGATGCAGTTTTGCGGAACTAGGGTGCAGCGGGCTCAGAATCGGGATGCGAACGGTCCAACAAGCACCTACGCTGCTGATGCGCGAAGACAACGGATGAAGCAAACACACGCAGGAACCGCCGGGCCTTCAGCGCACAGCAACATGCGGAAATCGAAGTCCGCGCGCACCCATTGGAATGAGTCCCTGCATCCGCAGTCGCACCCGACGCAATGTTACTGCCCGTTGGAGAGTGCCCGCGCACATGTGAAGCCACGGAGGGACGCACTTCAACTAAAATCGAGCTCAAGCCGCAGCGATGCGCTCTGCAGATATGCCTCGCAGTAGGTCGAAAAGCAACGAAGAGGGAAGACTAGACGGACCTGTGCTGGGAGAGGCTCCAGCGCACGCTGGAGTGAGCTGCGAATCTCGGGCACACTGGACGCAAATAATGCGCACCGGAGGGAGAAGCTCCGCCCGCGAGGGGTGGCAGTGCACAATCTCTGCGATTCATATTGCGGTTGGCGAGGGTCGGCGAGCAGTGTCTGTGCAACGGAAGGCGAGTATCGGAAACACACGTGCATTCACACTGCGTCCCGGATGTGATGTGCAAACGATGCGTCGACTTGGACAACGGGACGGTAAAGCGGGGGGCATGACAGCATAGAATAATCGCGGCGGGGAGCGGAACGGGAGGACACAGCTGAAGTCCAGACGAAGATGGTGGGAGGAGAGTGGCGAATATTTTGGATGAAGAATTCAATCTTCTTGCTCCCACTGTGTCGAGTCGGCATTCCCTTCCTCCAGTCCTCGTATAAATGAGTTCGATTTGGCGATTTGTTTGAGCCCCTCAGACTGTTGCACCAGTCGAACTTCACAACGTGAGAATATGGTGAGCCGGCAGACTCCCCTCAACCTCAATTTAAAGTGAAGATGGGCGTGGCGAATGGTCCTACCCACCGCCTCGAGCATGCATCGTGCTAGGCTCCGCCTCTTAAACGTAGGAGACCATTAGTAGTTCTGAGAAGCATGAGCTTTGATACATGCATGATATGCAACTGCGCTCTAATAAGTAGGCGTGGTGAAATGGATAGCAGCGACACCTAAAAAACGATTTGCACAGCGACAGAAACCTCGAGCCCGCGTCGAACCGGCGCCCTGTATGTATGCGATGTTTCTCAGGAATTATTACTGAATGCAAGCAGGACGGGTCCCACCGCCATCGAGCCGATGCATGACGTGAGCTGCACCCTGAGATTTCCGAGTTTCCGAGCTCGGTCAACAGTACGAGTGGCAAGTCCGCGCCGCACAAATAAATTCTTCACTGTTCCATGTCATTCTGCGGAAAGGACGTAAGAGACGAGTGAAAGCGGGGGAGTATGGGGCATTTTACCAATTCCCAGTTGAGCAGCTCGCATCAGTAGAGCGTCGAACTATTTCAACTTAAGCTGGGGGCGCTATCACCGAGTCGCTTGTCCGGCTCGGGAACGCGAAGGTCGGTGTAGCAAAAAGAAAAGCGGAGGATGGCTCAGGAATCGAACGGAACGGCCGTGACCTATCGGAATGGAGGGGCATTCCCACCGCTATCCGGTCGACACAGGGCTTGGTGTATTTTGTGAGCTCTCGAGCGGAGTAAATGTGCTTCAGCGATAGACCCGGTTTAAATCTGTACCTTGCTTTGGCTCTGGCTGAAATATGTGCGCGGTATGAGGCGTGTGCCAAGGCTAGATGCCGCGCACCACGAGATATGCGCCCAGCATCACAGGCCCTGCAGTGGAAGAGGTCACGCACGAATAACTGCAAATGGACGAGAGGTGTGACAGCGGCGAACGCCCGAGGGAATCAGGAATCTGGGGATAGCCGGGAGTGCGCAGAACAAGACGATAGAATGTAGAGCCGTGTGCGATAGTATAAAAAGGTCATCCGAGGCCTTTTACGGTCCACACCCGAATCGAACGGGCGGCTCCTGAAGAGATAGGCAGATCAACCATTCATAGCAGGGGCAGTTGTTTCGCCTTTGAACCTGTACCAGGTGGGGGAATTTCTGTCCATGAGCTTTGCAGCTACAAGCGTGCGAATCCCCGGTGCAAGCTTCATGAATTGAGTTCGTCCAACGAGAGTTGTGCAGCGGCCGATTAGGAAGTGTTGGTGAGATGATAATACTGCGCCGGAAAGCTGGAAAGATAGGACACAGCGTGACGGCGCCACACATCGCGCCGGATTCTCGTGTGAGCTCGCGCGCGCGCTGAGCGAATCCACGCAGCTGCACTTGTGCCACAAGCTTACTCCCACGGCTGAATCCGCGACATTGAGTCCGAGAAAAGTACCTTATTACCTAACTTGGCAACTTAACTTAGCGCTTCGGCTTGGCTGGGCCGAACTTAACTTAACTTAACTTAACTTTTCCCACGCTTGACTCCCTTACCTTATTCAAACTCCGCCCACACGGCTACCACTCTCTTTCTAAAACCCCTTGTGTGCACCTGCTTGAGGCTTCAGACATCCCATATGAGCTGTTGTATGCATTATCTACATACAATTTAGTCGGAAATCCAGCCATACATAAACAACCCGTGATCACACGACTTGAGACTCGAGACGTGAGCATTGGAGAAAGATGGAAGCAATTCAGACGCAGAGGTTATTATCCGATGGGTCCATATGACCCCTCAAACATTGGTGGTTATCCTCATCATCCTCTGACTGTATAGATGGGTTGGCGGGGACTCCAACAAATTTATTCAGTCGGTCAATATTTGGTTGCATGTCTAAAGCATGTTCTGTGAGCATAATTCCTCTTTACATTGAACCAATGCCTGTGATATAGAGTTTATCATGTCCATAATAAATCTTGCCACCCAACTATTTAAGTTGAGAGCCAACCTCGGATAGTTCTAGCCGTGCAACAAGAACAATGGCCCTCAAGGCTGTTGCACATGCCAGACAATCCTAGTATCCTGAATTCATTCAATACAGTGCCAAATTGATCCCCATCCCAGATCTCCTTCACTTAATGGCCTCATAATCCACGGATGGACTCGGGATGTCTCGCCGGCCGACCAAATTGGGTTCATGGACAACTCAAGGGGCTACGCTGATGCTTTGAACTTTAATTATGTATCTGTGGGATACTGATTCAAGCCAGGGCTGTTCAATTCAAGTCTTTTGGGCATTGAAGACCAAGGCACAAACCACATTTTCAACTTTCAAAGCCCATCCCGCAACCGTCTCACCAATGTCCAGGTCTCCAACATGGTCCAGATGTATTTCCACTGATCTTGTGTTCACTTTGCTTGCTGAAACTTACAGTAACTTGAAGGAACTTACAGTAACTTGTTACTTAACTTGGCTTAGCGGTACTTAAGCTAACTTGGCCCGCCAAGTTCCATCAGGGAAAGTAACTTATACGATCAGATGGACCTGATTGCATCAGGTATGGGCCAAGTTTGATTTGTCATCCAGGTAACGGCCAAGTTTTCGCTTGTCGTTCAAGTTGGCTACCATCAGAGACCACCGTTGATCATTCTGATATCCTAGATAGGTATTTTCACCCTACTTCCACGTCTCTTTTGGCCGTGTGAGTTTCCGTCGCAATGTTTGAGGCTCCCGCTCACCCAACTCCGTGTTAGCGGGTTTTTTTTTTGGGTATCATCCGCACGTTTCCGCTTCAACATTCCTGAAGACTTTGTGACCGGCTTCGAGTTTTCTCTCCCTTTCAACAGGCCTCCATTGGCAGGTTCTGGCCCAGATGAAGAGTCAAAATCCATCGGCACGTCTGCGGGAAGATCAGACAGTGGGCTGGAGGCGGGAATGTTGACTGTGGAGTCAACGGGATATGAAGGTAGCAAAATGGTATTCAGCATGGCGGAGGAACATTTAAGTCATGTCAAAGTGGATCACAGTGAAAAAAGTCGAAAATATCTGTGCAATCACGTGGATGTTCGCAGCACCCAAGAAACATTTGAATTCGACTGTAACTTGCCCGCGAGAGATGAAACATGTGAAACTCACTACAATACCATGATATATACTCTGTGCCTGTTGCCCATACCTGATCAAACACTCATAGGATACTCGGACCGACCGTAGAGGATGCGGAAGGGTGCAAAACGGCGCAAAGGGTGGCTAATTGAAGCAAACTTTGCGTAACTTAATCCAACTTGAAGTTACTTAAATGCACTTAACTTGTACTTTCACTTTACTTAACTTGTAAAAACAACTTGTGCTGCCATAAGTTCGGCTAAGTTAACTTTGGCAGGCTAAGTTATTTTACATAAGTAACTTAGTAAGGCATCCGCGACATTGAGCAAAAAGAAGGGTTAGAGCGAGAGTTTCCGGTCAGCGTCGGCCCAGAATCGGTGGAGAATGTCGTCGAATCATGAAGGCCATGAAAGCAAAAGAAAAGAGCGGCATCGGTTATGTTCGGCGCGCTATTTGCGCGTGTGTCGTGGTGCCGTGATTCGGAGTTGATCCGAAGTGCTGGTTCTCGCCACCATGTCGGTTGGCGCCACTTTGCTGGCAGCCTGCCCTTCCGGCGTTCGCTTAGCCTCAGCGTCACTGGCCACTCGACAAATCCAGTCACCCTGCAATTTTGCCTAGTCTTCCGCCAGGGTTTCTGCACGCGTACGGCAACAGTACTACTACTACTACGGTTCAGAAGTATGCGCGCTGCTTTTGTGTGCCGCGCTTGCTATCGGTACATCAGCTCCTCCTGGCGCAAGACCTCGTTCGGCTGGGCACTGTCATTCCTCCAGCTTGCCTTCTGAGCCTCACTCCGCCCTCTCGCTCTCCACTCTACTCGGTGATATATACTCAGTAATACGAGGTCCCCGGACTCAGACTCGCGATTCTGCAATCTGATACCTTCCTGCTCCTCATCTGTCGCTGGTGCTCATCCGCTGGTCAATAAATACAGCCCCTGTATGCCTTTACAACAGGTCCAAAAGCGGAGTGGCCCGCCGAATAGCACTTCACGAGGATGCCGGAGCAGGAGATGCCCGTTCGACTCGGGCTTGGACCATGGGGGACCTTAGAACTTCGCCCTTTTTTCCTACTGACGCAAAGGTGCCTGTCATCCCTCGGCATTGCTGAGAACACGGTTCTCGCGGTCTCTTACAGCGGTCGAAAGGTGGAATGGGATGCCTGCTCTGTCTGGTTTCATTCCCCACCCTCCCACTCGGTTTGAAAACCACCTCGCGCTTCCGGAGCTCTTTGCCTTTTCCGAAGCATGTAGCTGGTTTTTTTTCAAGCATCCGGCAGTAGGAACTGCTCGTTCCATTCGGGCATAGATCACCCATTGGGAGTCTTCGCTTTTTTATCTCCACGCGTCACAACACCAGCGCCTTATTTGCCCCGTAAACACATCGGTACGCTTGGATCAATCATCTCCTACATTCAGCGCTCTCACACGGTCCAACCCTCAACACCTTGCCTTCACCACTGGGCGCCGGTCGAATTGAATTAAGCTAAGTATTCGGCTGCCATCCAAGTGCGCGCGCATCAGCACTGAAAATAATGCATGATTGCAAAGCGCTGCCCACGACATGGAAGTTTACTCAGTAGTTAGCTGCAGGCCAGAAGTTCAGCAGTGGAACTCAACGATTACGGTTACGAGCCTTGAAATTAAGCCCACAGGGAGCCCCAGACTCGCGTCCGCGCGGCGGATAACGTCTTGCTGGACAGGTGACACTGACGAGTCATCCTCTTACAAGCCAAGATTAAGTTTGAAGCTGTGAAAACAACCTTGACGATTTAATCAAGCCCACAGCAGCGCCCCCAGCCGGGCGGAGGCGAGTCAGCTTAGCGCAGCAGCCAATGGATGGACAGTTGGCATTGGCATTTACGAACCATCCCCTTGTACGCTCAGATTCAATTGGCTTCAGGCGCCCATACCTGCGATGAAGACCAACGGCAGGAACGGCGATGCCCGTGGCTTGGACACAGAAAAATCCTTTGCGTCTCTCGCACTCCCCGAATGCAAGCCGTTCAGAGCTAAGATCATCGAGGGGAAGAGCCGCCGATAGTCAATTGACATTTGACCTTTGAAGTTAGAAGGAGGACTCTTTGACGTCAGTCGGACAATGAGAACGCGCCAGAGCGCTGCACGGGAAGCGTTATCCTGTCGTACGTAGGCCAGGCGCAGCGGAATATGCCCCAGCTGATGTCGGAAATTCATTCCTGCTTAGGTGCCTTGAGCTTGGCTGTTCCTGAAACTATGGGTGTCGAAGCTGGAGTCTGCGTCGAAATAGACAATTTCAGTGCATCTGAAAGCTTCGAATCTCAGGGCATCCGAAGGCCGTGTACTGTAGAATTCAACAATCGTGGCATTCAATTCAATTCAACTCTGTACGCCACGAGCTTTGAACGACAACATAGCGAAGGGAGCGCGAGAACACCGAAATCCAGAGGATCTTGGGAGGAGAGCGGACGTACGGCCGAGGGCACGACCGAGGACTGAGAATCTAGAACATGTGCGGCGATGGGCCTGGGGTTACCGGGACGATTTCATCCCGCGAGAGCTGAGCGAATGGATCGCACTGCGTATGTTTTGAGCTTGACATTTCGGTATAAGGTACCCACGCGCGACCAAGTCAGGCGTCGGGATGCACGAATTGTGGGGAGACGAGGCGCGATCGACAGCGCGGATTGCGGGGAATGAGGCGCGCAGTTAAGTGGGCGAACGATGATTCGCGGCCGATCAGGCGGAGAATAGCATGCTCAAATCGAGCGTCCAAATTTGAAGTCAGGCGGTAAATTTAATTTGATAGCGATGGCGGCGGTAACGCACAACGCGGAGCCAAGGACCACCGGAAGGGAGACTGAGTCGCAGAAGACGAAGGAACGCGGGATTGGCCCAGGAGAGTGCCACAGTAGGTGTAAGACAGAGCGCGGAAGGTTGAGCAAGGGAATTGATAATTCCTCCAGTGCCCAGGCACGGGAAATGTAGAATGCAGGAAGCATTCTCCTACGCCGGGCCTGCTACGTTGAGGATGCAGTTGAGACTAGCGCGCGACGACGACGACAGCACGGTGGACGCACCCACCCGCAGCTGTAGAAGGCACGGTTAGGGGTACACCCTGCGGAGTACTGTGTAGGTCTGAGTGGGTAGCCAGCCAGCGCGTAGACTACGAGAGGCCGCAGCAGAGGCGCGACGAGCATCCAGCCGGACGACCGCTACGGCCCGTAGCAGCGTTACAGTCGCAGGTGAGCGCGTACTGCGCGAAGCTAACTGGAGTCACCCCGTGCGCAGGCGGCAGAAGCGGATCGCGCAGGTGACGAGCGAAGATCTACGCAGGCGGGATAGCAGACAGAGAAAGACGTCCCTGGAGAACAACTGGAGAACCTAAGATTGTGGTCCGCATCCGAGGAGTTGTACCACAGGTCCAACGCGAGGCAGTGCGTGTCGTCCTAAACGCGCTAATCAGGTACGGCCGCTAGGCAGAGGAGATAGAGGAGATGGCGTCCCGAAGGGCTCTAGGAGCGGTGACACGGCCAAGCCCAGCCAATGCGTGACGGGCGTTTATGCGCGGGGCTGGCGAACTGCACCACAATCGGGATTTGGGCGCGTGCGGCGGGCCTGCGCGCCGGCGGCGGTGTAGGCGTCGGCGTCGGTGCAGGCGTCGGGCGGCGCAGGACGGTGTACATATCCGCGGACGCGCTCGACGAGGATTATACCCGGGATGACGATCCATCCGACTAAGATCGCGGCGGTCGGCGCCACGCTGACATACCGGATAAGGCGAGGAGGGTCCTCCGTGATGTATGCGCGCCGTGAGCGTTGAGAGGCGGTCGAGGACAGCGAATGTGGTGATGAGCTCCACGCGAGCGAGTGCGGCTGCGATGATGTCATGGTGCGTGGCGTCGATCAAGCCTTTCAAAGGAATCGACGTCCGACCGAGTTGACCCAGGACTAGAGGAATCGAGATCGAGACATTGAGGTGGAGGAAGAAGCAAAGCTGCATTTCGGCAAGAGCAGCCGAACAGTAATTTTGTCCCGGCCTGATCCGAAAGGCCGCTCCCTTCCGAGTGTCACCAATCACCACTCACTGCCATCCTCTGTGCGGACTCTGTACGCTCAATGCTCCCTCGCCGTCAGTACGACTTTGCTGAAATGAGCACACCCACAAGTTGCTGACATCCAGCGCGCGATTGCAAGCCCTCGAGGGTTGGATTCCTTCAATTATCTGTGCTATCCAGCCCATCTTCCCGTTCGCTGGCGGCTATTGATTTTGCGGCTCGCGTGGTTGGCGTCCGCCGCGAGAGGCCGAATCTCTTTGAATCCTAAGCTCGTGTGGTTAATTTCTCCACTCGCGCTGTTGGTGCGATTCCCCACGACTCTGTTGTGCTTCTATCTTTGTCGACAATCTCTTGTGCGCTTCCATCAAACAAGCGAGATGCGCCGGTGCGTCCTCGTTCCACTCGTTTATATTTAAATTGCAGTGTACGGGTGAAGCTCCACAATGGCTTAATGGCGGTGGGCCTGCGCTGCACCCTGTGATACATCAAGACGAAATGAATGCTGCAGGGATGCCCGTTTGACCGTGGCTCAGTTGCGGCCCAGGCTCGTCTCGAGACGGAGTCATGGAGCCATCGCATCCCGATCTACTGGGACTCAGCTTTTACGATGTATTACCCCATCCAGCAAATCATTCTCAACCTTACTGCCGTCCCGTTTTCCCAAGGTCCGCAATGCTATTTCAAGATACTTCCCAGCTACTTTCAATTTCACCACCCTTCGTTCCTCTCTAATGAATTGATTTCGCAGAAGGCGCCGAGCCATCTTCAGAAGCGGGTCGCGATCCGCCCGTCCGAGTTCAGCCTTTTATTGCGCAGGTATTTACGCCGATGAATACTGCCTCAAGCTCAGTATGCATCGGTCATTTCCGTCCTCATTATTATTCCCACTGACACGAATTCATCCGAGCTCATATAAGCTACATACCGACTCGACTGCGGGGACCATTCCTACACATCATGACACCCAAGAACAAAATGCAGGCTGTTTGACACCTGATCGACTCGGGCTCGAGCCGTGAGTACGACAGTGTCTTCCTCTTTCCCGCGGATGTCGGCCCCATCGTGAACTTCATTCTTATATCTATTCTTGAGCTTCATTCTTGTATCTGTCTCGAGCTCCAGTCCTTCCTTTTTGCATGACAATCCTTCTCCGGAAGCCTCGCATCAGCAATAAATATATCACTGGTCGCGCCGACGAGTCCTTACCCCAATGTGATGCCTTTTCTATCCTGCGCACTAACAGGAACCCTCGCACTCCCGGCTCCGTTCGCATCTCCTTGTGCCTCCCTAAGTTTCTCAAATTCAGAGGATGACCCTTACGCCCTCACTGACATTGCCACGATTTCACTCGAACCAATCCAGCTACAGTGCATATCGGCTCAATGGCGGGCGGATCGCACCTGCGCCTGCACATTCTTGGATAAATATTGGAATTCTTACATGGCTGCCCGTGCGACCCGGGATCGAGCCTTCAGCACCTTCCGTGGCTGTCTTTTTAGTAATCAGTTTATCATCTCATCATCATCTTCCTTGAGCCTAATTTTTATTCAGCCTTTCGTGGCACCGCATGCCAATTCTTTCCCTAATTGGACATGAAACTTAATATCGGGTGACAACGGGAGGACCATCGACATGTTTTCATTCAAATTTGCTCGGCCGCCCATTCGGCTTGGGATCGAGCAGTGAACACCGCACCCTCTCTTTTTTCACTACAGCCCAGACCAAAGAACTACACTCCCGCCGCTGCGTCGCACGGATCTTCTGTGCTGCCTCATCCCCGCTGGAATCTAATTTCACAGGCACCCTTCTCCACGGTTCGCTACAACTACAGTAAGTTCGTACATCTGCCTCTTCGTCGATCACTCAACCCGCAACAAGTAGATGCAGTATGCACCATATGCAATGATCAACTTGACATTTGGTATTAAACAAAAAATCCTAACTACCGACCAGAGATCCTAACCTACATGCTAAGAAATGTAAGAAACCCAGGGATCATGAAAATGAAACAACAAAATCTCCGGACCCGCATTCATAAATTCCACTGTCTACCGGGAAGTCAAGGACCTGACGGAATTAATTTAATGACACCATTGACAAGACCCCACTCACGGAAATTAATTGTGGACTCTTGAAGCTTCACTGACTCCCTGCCCCTTCCAGTTGTCGAATTGTCTTGGCCAACTGATGAATATTCTTCAGGGTTTCCGGATGATTGTCACCTAAGACCGGCCGGCGTTTGCTCAAAGCCTGCTCCTGATGCTCGCGCGCCTCTGAGAGGCGACCCATTTTGAAATACATTAGCCCCAAGTTTGCCATGGTTCTCAGAGTATCAGGATGATCCTTGCCAAGGATTTCTGTTTGCTTGTTCAAGACCACCTTCTGCAGTTCTGCAGCCTCAGGAAACTGTCCCATGTGCCAGTAGCAGTTTGCAAGGTTTCCCATGGTTCCCAGAGTGTCTGGATGATCCTCGCCAAGGAGTTCTGTTTGCTTGTTCAAGACCACTTTCTCTAGTTCTGCAGCCTTCTGAAACTGTCCCATCTTTGAGTAGCAGATTGCAAGGTTCCCCATGGTTCCCAGAGTGTCTGGATGATCCTCGCCGAAGAGTTCCTTTTGCTTGTTCAAGACTACTTTCTGCAGTTCTGCAGCCTCCTGAAACTGTCCCATCTCTGAGTAGGTGATTGCCAGACCGCTCATAGTGTTCAGTGTGTTTGGATGATCCTCGCCAAGGAGTTCTGTTTGCTTGTTCAAGGCCACCTTCTGCAGCTCTGCAGCCTCTTGAAACTGTCCCATCTGCCAGTAGCGGGTTGCCAAGTTTCCCATGGTTCTCAGAGTGGCAGGATGATCCTCGCCGAGGAGCTGAGTGTGCTTGTCCAAGACCACTTTCTCTAGTTCTGCAGCCTCCTGAAACTGTCCCAGCTTTGAGTAGCTGATTGCAAGGTTCCCCATGGTTCTCAGAGTGGATGGATGATCCTCACCAAGAATCTCAGTGTGCTTGCTCATGACCACTTTCTGCAGTTCTGCAGCCTCCTGAAACTGTCCCATCTCTGAGTAGGTGATTGCCAGACCGCTCATAGTGTTCAGTGTGTTTAGATGATCCTCGCCAAGGAGTTCTGTTTGCTTGTTCAAGGCCACCTTCTGCAGCTCTGCAGCCTCCTGAAACTGTCCCATCTGCCGGTAGCGGGTTGCCAAGTTTCCCATGGTTCTCAGAGTGGCAGGATGATCCTCGCCGAGGAGCTGAGTGTGCTTGTCCAAGACCACTTTCTCTAGTTCTGCAGCCTCCTGAAACTGTCCCAGCTTTGAGTAGCTGATTGCAAGGTTCCCCATGGTTCTCAGAGTGGATGGATGATCCTCACCAAGAATCTCAGTGTGCTTGCTCATGACCACTTTCTCCAGTTCTGCAGCCTCCTGAAACTGTCCCATCTCCAAGTAGCTGAGTGCCAAGTTCCCCATGATAATCAAAGTGTCTGGATGATCCTCACCAAGGAGTTCCCTGCGCTTGGTCAACACCATTTTGTCCAGTTCTGCTGCCTGGGGAAACATGCCACTCCCCCTGTACATTGTAGCTAGCGTCTCTTGAATGGTGAGAGTTTGGTGTTCATTCCACTGCAATGATGGGGTTTGCAGCATGTATCCCCCCAGGCGAGCCCCATCCCTCCACTTTCCTTCTTCATGATATATCCACAGACACCGTGATGCAAATGAGGCATCAAGGATGTTGGGCTGGCAGCTCAAATCCCGTCCCATCTTAAACAAAAGTGCATCAACATGGGGAAACATCCGGTGTGAGAATCGAAAGTCATCCTTTCTTGAAGACAATGACATCCCTATCAGTTTGTGCATGCACAGTTCAGTGGGAGCATCCACTTTCATTATGGCCCTGCACCATTCATGCACCAATGGATGAATTGAGAAGGTAATGTCTCCCAAGGTTGCCTGAAAGTCAATCAATGAGAAGCGTGCAAGCTCGTCGGTAACCGCTATAAACTTCAGTGAATCCCACTTGGAACCTGAACTGTCCAGGAATTTAGCTAGGAAGTCCAAGGGCTCGTGGAGCTCAGCTCGAGTAGGCCCCCTTGATCTGAGCTTGTAAAATGCAGCTTGTTGAAACAATTCCTCTGTTATCCCATCATGGTGGATGAAAGCACAGAGTTCAAGCAATTGCCTTGCCTGTCTGGAAATCTTCTGGAAACTGATCTGCCATGTTGTATAAACTGACCACCCATACTCAGATTGTGGGGGGTGTTGATGCAGTAACTGAATCCGGCTGCTTGTGCTCTCATACAAGTCGAGGTATTTTCGAAGGGACCGGGATGATGAAATAAATGCCCCAGCCTGTGCCACAGCCAAGGGAAGGCAATGGAGTTTCTTTTCAATTGTTCAACCAAAGTTTAATATTGTAGAGATCCAACATACCTGGACAATTCGCTTACCGAGATCTCGGTTATTGTTCTCCATGATATCATATTGAGCGGCAGATAGCAGAAGATCGGTTGCTTCCTCAAGTGCCATCTGCTCAACTTTGTGTGCAGCCTGTGCAACCTGACAGAGGTCGGAATTTCGGGATGTAATGAGGATGTTTCCGTGAGAGCCAGAGGGAAAATACTGCGCAAGCCTGAGATGGATGTCATCCGCATTGTTGAATACGATCAACCATTCTCGATGCTGGTGTGAGAGCCAAAGCAAACCATCTTGGAATGTTTTCCCAGCTTTCTTGGCAAGGGCAAGTGTAACCAGATCATTTTCGATTGTTTGCTGAGAGCTGCTATCCAAGAAATAAACATCAGAGAACCTGGTGAGATCTCAGCTTGACTAATATATTGGACTTCTAATACAGCGCACCGCGATTCTGGCAAACCGGTGGACTGCTCAACAAATTTGAAGGCAATTTGGCTCTTCCCGGACCCTCCGAGCCCGTGCAACAAAAAAATATGCGGTCGACCAATGCCTGTGTTGAAATATTCGGTCATCTCTTGAAGGATTTCCTCTCTCCCAGTGAAGTGAACAGTTGGGGCTGGGCAAAATTTTAGATAGGCTGGGGAGTCAGACACTGGAACCACAGGATCTACCACTAATCTCAGTCCCAAGTGAAGTTGTTTGTCAAGACTAGAGGCACTCACTGAGGATGACATCCACAACACCTGTGAGCTTTGACTTTACATCTTCCGTGCCCAGATAGACCCGAGTATGTGTGGAAACTTCACTGGATCTTCCCCAATGTTGTCGCTCGAAGCCCTGCAGACCCTGTAAAACATTGAAGCGAAAATAGGTATTGGAAGTGCCACGAAATCTTCGTGCATTGTCCTCATGTATCCGTTCACAGTCAGTTGCAATGCTTTTCATGGTCTTGTCAATGGAAGTCAAACTTGGGGATCTCAGAATCTGGATTGTGTTGGGATGCCCACTGCCAACACTGACCACAAGGACAGTGGGCCGTGAAGGGTACATTTGTTGGGCTTCTGCCACAACCAGGGAGGTTGGGTTGTTATGCCCAACACATCCGCCAATGTACTTTGGCCTCACCCCTCCCCAGCCAATTTCAATTGGTTTGAAAAGTCCAGGTGTAGCAGAGGTGGCCCGTGCGGCCTCCCATATCTTGCAATCGAGGGCCGGCTCCTGTGGGGTGTCATACGAGCGAAAAAGTTGAGGGATACCAGCATTCAGATTGCTTTCATGCATGGCACACACAAAGCTGAGCAATACATATATGAATGTAAATTTATTTCCAAGACCAATAATTATACGTACGTTTTGCAGGCATCAGGGCCAACATCTCTCATCTTTTCTTCTCTGAATATCTGCCTTAGTGCCGCTTCCAGCTGGCTGGCTTTGAACCGCTCGGCAGATCCACTTTTGGGTTTAGGCCGAAGCTTCTCATAGGCCGAAATGGAAGCAGCGATTGACATGCGGAGGCGGCCGAGCATCAATGCGATGATCCTGTAAGTCACATCAGTTTCCAACATCTTTCCAGGAAATCACGCTCACCCTCCCGTGCCACTGCCTCCGATGACCTCGAAATAGTCACATGGAGCAGGATTCATGTCAGAGCCACTCGTAGTCTGCACTCGATACATGATTTGCTCAAGTATGAGCAGCTCAGATAGCACTCCTGCTCCACCACCATCTAACAAATTGTGGGGGTCAATATGATTAATGCTGGGAAGGACAGGGACATTACCCAGGGACAAGACCCTCACCCCCTTATGGTGGGCATCTGTGTTCGACATAACTGTGGATCCAAGTCTTTTCTCCTCTGACAGTGCACACAGCCGATGGATGAGAGACAGGTCAGAGAGGAAGTGTGGGGGAAATGCAAGGGACGTGGCTGACATGCACTGGGGGCATGGCAGTAGCAATGTGGTAACGGCGTGCCGTGACCTTGTGTTTACAGCGTGGGTGCGAATAAAAACATTACTGATAAGATTAGAGGTCTGATTAGATTAAAAGATACGGGGGAGAAAATCATCTCGAGAGTGAATGCTCAGATCAATGCAGCAGCCGATTGAAGGATATGTAAAACCCGATTGCCACAAGCTGGCTGGGCCCATCATCCTTGTATTTCATTGGCAAGACCTACACTACTTGATTTTTTGTACTTAAGTTCATTATCGTGAGATATCGGCAAGGATCTGAGGTCGGCCCGGGGCTAAATTTGATGGTCAGATAGGGACATTCATCATTACAACACCATGCTTTCGCAACCTGCAAATCAAGACCAAACTTCATGATTCCGAGAGAATGTTCAAGTGGTTTGGAATTTAAAGCCTGCGAGGCGAGTTGGAGATGCAATTCAGGTAGACAAATAAATTATGTTCAAGAGATCTATTAATCTAATCTAATCTACCAGCTATCTTATCGATAGCGCTCACCTTTGTTCGCACCCACATTTGTGGGCACTTGGTCACAGCACGACATGTTACTGTATTGCAACTGCCATGCCTCATGCCCCCTGTGCGAGCCACCGACAGAGCAAGCTACACCATCCGTGTTGACACTCTTGGGCTCGCCGACGGGAAGCTCCTGATTCAAGCGGAAAACAAAATTTGTTCGACGGTCTCACTCTATGGTTGGATTTCAATCGAGCCCGTTCGACTTGGAGTCGAGCCATACACTTCTACCCTTTTTTGAATCTGCGGCGGACGATGCACCCCTTCCGTTAAAACACGGCCGGGTTGTTTGGATGGAATTTAATCGAGCAGTGCTACCCTCAAGAACCACGGGCAGAAATACCAAGCGAAAAATGGATTGAAGCACCAAGTCCTTACCATCGCCGCATCATTCCCCATGTCCTGCCCAATCCCGCACTTCTATCAGGATGACGCAGGCTCTATATCGGCTTGACAGCGGTGGGACTGCACCTGCTTTCATCAGTAGCCTGCGAGAAGTATAGGGCGCCCGTTGGTCCCGGGATCGAGCCTTAGCAGGGGTATATTACTCAATCTCTTTGTACTTGTTCTTTCCCCTCATTTGACCCCTACTTGACAGCCTGATCTCCATCCGTATGTCCTTCTCTAGCTTCAGCCACGACTCGCCTTTCTGCGCTCTTCTCTCTATCAATCACTGACAATGTGTGCGCTTGCTCACGCCGAGATCCACCGCAACTCGCCTATATAGCAGGGTTCAGTTGGAGTTGCACATCGGCTCGATGGCGGTGGGTCCGCGCCAGACTCTTGTATGAATTTGGCATGTAGTCCGTGTTGCAACTCGGGATCGAGCCTTAGCTTTTCGCACCGTTGCTTTTTAGTACTGCTCATTTCCGGTCCCACCCTCTGGCCTAGATCCTCTTTAAGCATCAGAATCCCGTTTACTCCACCTCCGGCCGCCCAGGTTAAAGTCTAATGGCCCATACATTGCCACCATCGTCGATAATATTTCGAGCAGGATTGAAATATTTCAAGCAGGATTGGAAAGAAGGCCATATATGTGTCACGGGGGACACAACCACGTTGGTAGATGTGTGCCGTCTGCAGAATCGAATCTGTGAAGGATCAAGATACAGAGATAGATATAGAGTAAGGGAACATTTGTGTATCTTCAATGCGCAAATTTGGCAGGCGAGGCGAGGGAGGCGCGAAAAGCTGCATACGTCGAGAGATCAATTTGTCCGCGGGAGGAGTATGAATGGTGAGTATGGGAACGTGAACGACGTAGACGGTGTGCGAGTTCACGGTGTAGAGAATTCTATCAGTAGATGGTAGACTCGACCCTCGCTGTCTCGGGGATAATGCAAGACAGAATGCGGAGACCACGAGTTGAAGGAAAATGCGCGACGGAGAGGACGGCTCGGGAAGGTCGCTGAGCGTCAGTCGCGTAGGAGGAGAGAACAAGGAATCCGGACCCGCGGGATTGCGGGCGCGAGTCAAAGTTGCAATAACCATGATGGTACCAGTTCGAGACGCGCACGATGTGGTGTTGCCAGAGAGGTGTAGAGCACCTTCCTCGTTGTCAAGGTAGAGCAAAAGCAAGACCAATGTGTGACGCACGGAGCGGCCGCGGGTGTCAGGCCGGCACCCATAAAGTTGTATCGGCGGGTTGGCCTGGACGTTGGCGGCCCGCCGAGAGGGTGACGTGAGGGTTCCGAAGCTGCAAACAGGCGCGCTCAGCGAAGGGATCAGGAGTCGCACCAGACGCAATGTAACTGCCCGAGTTGCCCGCTGGGGAGTGCCCGCGCACATAAGAAGCCGTGGAGCGACGCACCTCAACCAGATCCAGCTCAAGCCACAGCGACGCACTCCGCAGATTTGCCTCTGAGCAGCTCGAAAAGCAACGAAGAGAGAAGACTAGACGAACCTGTGCTGGGAGAGGCTACAGCGCACGCTGGAGCGATCTCGGGCACGCCGGACGTAGGTAATAATGCGCACCGGAGGGAAAAAAGGTCCGCCGGCGAGGGGTTCCAGTGTGCAATCTCTGTGATTCATACTGCAGCCGGCAAGGGTCGGCGCGCAGTGTCTGTGCAACGGAAGGCGAGTATCGGAGACACCCGTGCATTCACACTGCGTCCCGGATGTGATGCGCTAAAGATGCGTCGAGTTGGACAACCAGACGGTAAAGCGGGCATGACAGCATAGAATCGTCGCGGCGGGGAGCAGGACGGGAGGGCACACTTGAAGTCCACACGAAGATGGTGGGAGGAGTGGCGATCGGCAAGAAGTGCCGATGAAGTTCCGATCTGATCGGAAATTGTCTCTTCCATCCCACCATCATCGCGTCCTGGACCGAGTTCAAGCACATTAAGCTAACTCCGCTGCAGGCGCCGTGCTCTTCGTGAACGCTACGCACGTATGGACTCGCACGCACAGCGGCGTCGCACCGCTGCCGGAGACGACTCTGCGTATGACATTCGCTGGCGCGACGGAGGCGCACCTCCTCACTGTCTGATTCTTTCCGCACCCATTCCGCACCCAGTCTTCCCAGCCCTCCCCTGTCGTAGAAGACAGCTGGGATGACTCTCCTCCAGCACGGCGTCACCCTCGCGCTCGGCGTGCAGTCCGAGTACGCCGCGCGCAATGTTATGCGCACTTCGCTGAGCGCGCTTGGGTGCGCCATATGCATGCTCTCCGCCCTCCACACTGCTAACTACCCGTGCGCAGGCCGAGCTGGATGCAGACGGCGCGACCTCGGCGACCAACGTGTACAAGGCGCCCGGGCTCGACGGCGAAGACTTGGTGATGTACCAAAGCGGTGGATCGTTCGATCTAGAGAGCAAGGTACTGGGTGTCGTTTCTGGGCGGCGCGCAGTCGTGGACCTGTTTTGAATGCTGTTTACTCGGCGATGTCCTTCTCGACTTTGAATTCAAAATGTGTTGATGATTTCAATTTAGATCTCTGTCAGGGAAACTGTATCGGTTGGTCTGAAATGTAACTGTTTCCGCTCCTTGAGAACTTCTGAACTTTTGTAGTGGTTCGAATTCTAGAGAGCGCCCCGATAAGAGAGACGATTAGACTATCCCCACCTTGAGCCTCGGCGAGAAATGGTGTCAGAAATAACGCTTGGCGATGCCAGGATCTGGAGGAACTGGGGACTATCATACCGACGAAGGTATCCTAGTCTTTTCGATCAACATATGAGGATCTCGCAACAGCACTATAGATTCAAGGCTGCATTTATCTCTCTGACATCGAATTCGAAAATACCTCTCAGCCGCTCGACGTATCGCAGCTATCTAAATTGGAGGAGTTAATCTTTCGGCACCAACTCGAGGGCTCATTTCCACCTGCAAGCCCATCGTGTAAGATCCCACGGAACGGAATATGAGGGGATGAATTCTGACACACAACGAATGTATCTTTGCCCGCCGCCTCGATGGCGAACTCCGTCTCAACCCATCGTCCGCCGGGAGGACGAGCGGGGCATCAGCGGGTACCGGATCCTGTATGTAACGTCAACAGGAGGGGCGACGGAGGAAGGAGATGTCGTACGTCGGGGAGCTCGCGATGGTATGCAACGAGGGCGTCAACGGGGTTAAAGGGGGCCTGAATCTTGCCGCCCACTGCTTCGATGCGCCACTGACCATCACCGTCAGGATTAATTGCCCCAATAGATCGTCAACGTACGATACTGGAATTCAGTGAAAACATAAGGAGGTCGAAATGTGTACAATGCCGCGATGATAGAACATTTTCCCTGTGTATATTTCCCTGCACCCCATAGATAAAAAAATCAGGACGGCGAAGGGGTGGCCCAATCAGTGACACACTAACCTGCGCTTAGTTCACGAACGACTGCGCCCCTGAGCCGAATATGTATCCGTATTCGGGACGGACTCGCACAGTGTATGTATCTAATCTTGATTGTATGAATACTTGAATGGCTGCCGCCGCGAATGTCGGATCGAGACCTTGCAATCAAGGGCTATTGGATGGCATCCTCGCTCTGCATATATTGCAAGGGGAGGCGGTCGCCGGAATAAACCACTTGGCAGAGTAGGCAGCTATCCACTAAGATTTGGCATCAAGTAAATTACGGCGAAGATCAGTCTATAATTCATGGCACTGTCGTACTAACTTGAGATCCTTGAACCTAGTCGCGCTACGTATTCGGCTGCCATCCGAGTCAGCGCGCATCAACACTGAAAATACTGCAAGATTGCAATGTACTGCCTACGACGCGGAATTTTCCCACAGTGGTTAGCGCACGGCCAGGTGAACAGTGGAACTCAATTTACCGGTTGCGAGCCTTGAAAAAATGGAGCCCACAGAAGTGCCGCGCTCCATGGCCCGGACTCGATAGCGTCTCGATGGACAGGTGACGCTGACGAGCTATCCTCTTACGCGCCAAGATTGAAGCGGAGAAATCAAACTAAATCAAGCCCACAGCCGCGCCCTAGCCGCGTTTCCACGAAGCTGGAGGCAAGCGAGCCTAGTGCGATAGCCTTTCGATTGACAGTTGACAATTATGAACCATCCTCGCGTAAGCTCAGATATAATCGTCTTCAGAGAGCGCCCATACCTGTGCACTGTGATGAAGAGACGAGCCAGCAGGAGCGGCGATGACCGTGGTACCGGTTGGGACACGGAAGAGTCCCATGCGTATGCCGCAGTCCCCGGATGCAAGAAGTCTATTAAGAGTAACGGGAGCCGCCGACGGTCGATTGACGTTCAAACTTTGAAGTTAGACGGCGAAGAGCTACGAAGCAGTCTGCGTCCGAGGGGGCGGGGATATGCATCGTGAATCAATATTAAATCTTTAACGTGAATAAGACCACGAGAACGCGACAGCGCTGCGCGGGAAGCGTTGTCTTGACCTCCCACAGGTCAAGCCCAGCCCGCAGCGCAGCGGAATATGTCGCAGCTGATATCCGAAACCCAATCTTGTTTAGGTGCCTCAGGCTTGGCTGTTCCTGAACCTATGGGCGTTGAAGCTGAAGTCTGCTCCGAAATAGTCAATCTCAGTACATCTAAAACCCCTGAAGAATTGCATTCAATACAACTCTGCACGGCGCGAGCTCTGAGCTTCGAGCTCGAACACAGAGAAGGGAGCGAAAGCGAGAACATAGAGATTCAGAAGGGGTTCTGGGAGGAGAGCGGATGCAGGGCCGAGGGCGAGACCGAGGACGGATGACAGTTCGGTATTAGGTACCCACGCGCGACGGGATCCACAGGTTGTGGAGAGACGAGGCGCGTTCGACAGCGCGGAGTGCCGAGAATTATTGAAGCGGAGGAGCGAATTATGCGCAGCGGATCAGGCGCAGAATAGCATGCTCAAATCGAGCGTCCAAATGTTGAAGGAGGCGGGAAGATCCAGATTGATAGCGACGGTAATGCAGAGCCAAGGACCGCCGGAAGGTAGATTGAGTCGCAAAAGAGGAAGGCATTGAGGGTCGAGTCTAACACAAAGCGCGGAATATTCAAAATCATAATCAATAATTCCCCGAGTACACAGCTTCAGCGATAACGGAAGATGACCGGACACGCAGCTGTAGAGAGTCATGCGCAGTAGGGCACCAAGCGGATTGTTGTGAGACGTTGTCCGCGTACCTCTGAGTGGGTTCATATAAGAGCGAGCTAGCGCGCAGACTACGAGCGGCCGCGGCGGAGGCGTGACGAGCATCCCCCCCGGACGGCCGCTACGGCCCGTAGCAGCATTACGGACGAAGGCGAGCGAGTAGTGCGCGAAGCTAATTAGAATCGCCGTGTTCGCAGGCGGCAGAAACTGTCAGCGCGGGTGACGAGCGGAACTCGCCGCAGGCGGGAGAGCAGAGAAAGACACCTATGGAGAACCTCGGACTGTGCACCAACACAGCTACAACGCGAGGCATTGCGACGTCGTCCCCGAACGCGCTGACCAGGTTCGGCCGCGAGGCGGAGGAGGTGTCGTCCCAAATGGCTCTAGGAGCGGTGACACTGGGCCAAACCCAGCCAATGTGTGGCGGGTGTCCACGCACGGGCGCTGGCGAGCTGCAGTACAATCGGGCCTTGGCCACGCGCGGCGCGGCGGTGCGGGCGGTGGGCGTCGACGGTGTACACATAAACGGCGGGCGCTTCGATGAGGATGAAGCCCGCGATGACGACAAATGGGACACGGATCGCCGTGCTGACGTAGCGGAGGAGGTGAGGATGAGGCTTATGCAGCGCGAGTACGGTGAATGCGGTGATGAGCTCCACACGAGACGAAGAGACAGAGCGAGGGGTTGCTGCGATGATGTCATGATGGGCGGAGCATCAATGAAGAGGGCCTCAGAGCATTCGATCCAGGGATTGTGGCTCGACCGAGTTGTCCCAGCAAGAAGCGAGATCGACGCATTCAGGTGGTGGAAGCAAAGCCGCGTTTCGGCAAGAGCAGCCGAACAGCGCGTGATTTTTTCCCGGCCTGATCCGAAAGGCCGCCGCCTTCCGAGTGTCACCAACCACCACTCCCTGCTTTGCTTTGTGCGGACTCAACGCTCCCTCGGCACGAGTATGGCGTTGCTGGAACGAGCAACCACAAGTTGCTGACATCCAGCCGGCGATTGCAAGCCTTCGAGCATTGCAATATTACCGTAATGGTAAATAGAGCTACTTCTCGGATCCCGTGCAGACCCACCCCGCACCCTGCGATGTCTCAATTATCTGTGCTATCAAGCTCGATCTTCCCATTCTACTCGGGCTTGTTGGCTGCTATGGATTTTGCAGCTCGCATGGTTGGTATCCGCAGCGCTCTCGGACCATGTATGGGTTGTTGGGGACCCCGGCATGCGCGCAGGCTCGAATACTCGGTCAGCTCGTGTGAACATCGTGCAGGCAGTCGGTTCATTGCAGGCACAACATCAACTACGAATCAATCACATCCACGGGAAATTTGCCAGCGACCCGAGGAGTCAGTTTCGGGTTTCTAAGATTTTTAAATAAAGAAAAATGTAATCTCTGAGTAATGATCGCAAAGTTTAAGCAACACGTGAGAGAAACTTAGCTGGCTTTACCGCGCAGCGGGCTACTCATCTTATTTCAATATAGAACATTTATCCCCAAATCTAACTGCAAGGCAATCCCAGCCTGCAAGCATTCTGCTTAGCAACGATCAGTGGCCACATTTGATGGATTCTCATCCGCTTTCAATAAGCCCAATCTTATTGGATGGCTAGAACTAAACAATGAGTATCTCCTTTGGGTAGCTGGGTATATAAAGCCCCGCCATATCACCTCGCCGCACCATGCCTGGTCCTGCTTCCCCCAACACATCCTTTACGGGCCCTGCATCCTTGACGGGCCCTGCATCTTTTGCTGACTCAGCATCTGACATAAGCTTACGGTCTGGTGCCAATTTACGGGTATTTCCACTACCTTCTTTAAGCTTGGATGGACGCTAAATAAATGACGAACTTACAAGCCCTGAGCTCAATGTTTGGCTCCTCTCTCTGTTGTCTTTGCGATCTGAGAGACGATCTCTGCAGAAGATTAGCAGTGAGGATACAGAAGCTCCGGCTGAAGCTACGATGGAACCCAATCAAGATGATGGTGCAGTAGACCAGGTCAGTACCAGGCTTCGAAGCCAGGCACAATTCCAGGAGTTTCAAGATGGCTGGGAGGAGTTCATCAAGGACCTTAGCAGGTCAAAAGCATTTGGAGTTCGGGAGAAGCATGGTGATTCTTCCAAATTTGTCATTCACCCTGCTCTGGTGCCTCATCTGGTCAAGTTGTACAAGGTAAGTTCTTCTTGTTCCCTTCTGAGCTTCCATCTGAATATTCCATAGGGATCCAAGGCAGTCCACGAGGATTGTACGGCCGTGGCCAACAAACTCCAGGGCCATGTATTCAGGTGTTTGCCTGAGCACTTGGAGAACTATGAGCCCCAGGACTCGAGCCGTTTGGGTCTGGACATCAAGTTTGCAACACCTGATGATGTGTACCGGTATTACAATACGCTCCAGCCCTACCCCACTGGTATGTTTTCATTCTTCAGCTTGATGTACAGCTAATTGGCCACAGTCCCCGCCTCTCCAATGGGTAATGGACTCAATCAGGCGTGATGCGCGATCAGCTGGCCTTGAATCAACCAACAGTCACAGTGGTTGCATTAGATACTTTTACTTTTCGAAAATTTGCTGCATTTCTCAAAGGACATCCTGGTATAGAATAACCGAATTTGGTACAGTCTAAACTAGACATCTGCATTTTGTGAGAGATGAACATGAGTCAATTCCAGGGTGTAATAGAAGGAGCCACAAAAGCGGATGTTGCATGCATAAAAGCGAATTTTGAGCGATCACTTCCTCAGGCAATCCCAGCGTTAAAGCACGAGTTTTTCATGTACTATGGATCCTTTGGGTTTTCTGTACCTCGCGTGGAACCGTCTTACATAAACAAAAATGAGACCCACTTTCTGCCGTCCAAACCCGATCTTCGGCCACTCCTCCCTCCCTCATCGGCGCAAAGTCATATGGGGCAAATCCAGCGGGTGCGGATCTTTGAGACAAGGGTGACAAATAATTGGATGGGTTTTGGAGCTCCCCACCTACGCCGACGAAATCAGTCCTATGAGGTTTGAGTGTACTGGCCATAGAATTCTCAGAGATAGCGGTGAATCCCAGTTATTGTGCCTCATATGCCGCACAAGCAGCGCGGAGTCTACGAGATTGACGCGATTCAGACGGAGCTGATGGGAAAGACACAAGATTATCTTTGAAATTCTCGGGGCCTTGAAAAGCAGTAAATCCTATCAGTGCTGGAGACGTAAGACTTTCAATTTGTCGGCAAGCGAGCCGTCAACCGTCCGGATTCGCTAAATCCATAATTCTCGGAAGCTCAAAGGTGATTTTCCGCGCCTCGAGCCTTCCAGACATCGCCAAGACTGCGGGACAGATAGTGTGGATGATGAGGATCCTGAAACCACCGGCGCGCTTGCGCGGTGCCCAGAGGTGGAGTACGGGAAGCCTTCTCTGTACTATGACCGTTCGAAGACAAATCTTCGCCGCATGGAGTGGAATGGCAACGGAAAGTCGCCAGGAGAGCCGGTTGAAATCCAGGGTATGCGGATGCAGCGCAGTACTTTTCTCCCTGCATAGTGGTGGACGACAAGTGGAGGTTCGGCACACACTGCAGGTGGCTGTTGCCGTCGGTTTATTCTCTGATCTGATCGGAAATGCCTCTCTTTTAGCGACCACGACATGTCCTGGAACATTCGTGCTTTCGGTTGCGGTCTAACGGGAAATGCCTCCCCGCTTGGGATATGCAGACCGCAAGGGATGCCTGTTCACTTGGACCTTGGACCATTGTCGAATCATGGGATCTTCTTGACACTTGTTTCTCTCAGGCTCGCGTGACGGTGGCGTTCGTTGGTGCATCAAGAACTCCATCCCCGTCTCTCATTGGCGCGTATCCGCCCTGCTGGTGATCATAATCTGCCTTGAAACAGTGCATCTTTTCCCGCACTGACAGTTACATTGCGCGAAGCTGTTTTACTTGTGCGCGGGCTGTGTCCTAATATATCGCCCTCTGGTAGAATGGTCTAGCCCAGACCTCGAATTCCCTCCCCAATGCCTCCCCATCGGAAGACCCGAACGTACCCGCTCCCATATGCATCCAGGAGGGTCCACAGCAGAGTGGCCCGTGCCTGTCATGGTTGCCGAGCCATTCTTAGCAGGAGCCGCCCGTTCGACTCGCGCTTGGACTATAGTGCGGATCGGTCTCGGTTTATTAGTGCATGCGAAGTGCGAGCACCGCTTTCTTCGCACTGGAACCACTACCTCATGAATGTTAGTGGCACAGCTGCAGCATGGTTCTATGAACATGCTCATCCCGAGCCTCGCTGGAGCGTCCCACCTCAACTTGCTTATATTCCGGTGTGCAGGTGAAGCTTCATATCGGCTCGACGGCGGTGGGACCGCGCCCGCACCTAGTAAAAAAAGGGTGGGACACTTGCCTGGCAGGGTTGCTCGTTCGACTCGGGATCGAGCCTTCGGAGGAAGACGGACGAATGTTTTTCGTTACCTCAGTTGCAGCTCGTCCTAATCTTCCTATCCTTTGACTCCTTGCGGAACCTCCTCCACCGGCCCGGAGACATGGAGCCAATTTACTGTGATTCAACTTCTGCGATCTATTACCCCGGTGAGCAATTCAATTTCAACCTGCCATGTGCTTACTGGATCCCCGTGTCCCAAGTCCCGTAATATTCAAGAGGCCTGCTAGTACCGAATTGTTGTTCACTTCCATTTGTCTCTGACAGGCTTGCTGTTCAATAGGCTTCAGGTGCGTTGGACTCGGGCTTGGACCATAGATAATGAGGCCGAGAATTTTTTTCTGCCGCTCATATTTTGGCCGAAGAACTCTATCTTCGTCCAACTCCCCCCGGTGTCGAGCGGAAACCCCCTCCTAAAGACCTCGGATAAATGTGATCGATTTCGCGATTTGTTTGAGCCCCCAGTCGAACTTCACAACGTGAGAAGATGGCGAGAGGCTCCCCTCAACCCTACGGAAATCCAGAACGTCATTTTTTAGCGAGCATCGGCATGATGCTGGCTGGTGCCAAGTGATTTCACCCACCGTTTTCGGGCGTAAGACCCCGAAACAAGACATTCATAGTTCTTTCTGCAAGACACCTTGACGAGAGTTCGAGTTTTTAGTGAATTACAAATCGCACATTCACACTTTGGCTGCTGCCCATTCATAGCATCCCCGACCGGTTAAAAAGAATTATTACTGGTCGAGAACATTCCTATAGCTACTTGAGCCTAGCTACTTGGTTACGTTCTCATCTGTTTTTCCCAGTCAAGAGGCAGGACGACGAAGCGCTGCTCGGGCATTCCGTTCTCGGGACGGTTTGATCTATATGTTATCAAGCGAAGTATGTGTATGTTGACGGGCGGCGGCAAAGTGGGCACACGCACGGGCGGACAGTCAACCGCCCACCCGAGCGTCCACACGAGGTCCTTGTTGGGTGCTTTCACCTGCGAGGCTACGACATCAGACCCGAAGGAACGAAATACGGGGATGTAATGTGAACACACTATGGATGTATTTTCGCCCGCAGCCTCGATCAGGAACTCCGTCTCGGTGGGATGTAATGTGGGCACATAACGAATGCATTTTCGCCTGCAGCCTCGATCAGGAACTCGGTGTCGACCTGCGAGGCTATGGCATCAGTTCCCAAGGAACGACATAGAAGGATGCAATGTGATCACACAACAAATGTACTCTCGCCCTCAGGCGCGATCAGGAACTCCGGCCCGACGAAGTGTCCCACAGGCCGAAGAACGAGCAGCTCAGGGCAGGGATGTCCCTGCAAATGACAGCAACGGTAACAGAGGGAGATGAGTGCGATGCCATGGGTAGCTTTTATGCGCCGTACGGCTAGCTTTGGAATCGTGGAGTATTCCCATGCGAGTTGTGGGCAGCGACTCACTGAGATTAATCGCCTAGCGTCGGGAGTTTGGAGCAAGTTTTCGCTTCCGTGGGTCCGCGCCTCCTGAGGCGAATACGATAGTAGAATGCGACCGGGGGCATTGGTGGGTTGAGAGGTGTACATTAAAGCATTATCCTGTGCATATTACCCTGCACACTGAGGAGAGATGTTCAGCTTATGGATAAAAATTGCGGGGATGGAGGACTGGCCCAATACGTTGCACACTAACCTGCGCTTAGTTCGCGATCGCCCGCGCCCCTGAGCCGAGCATGTATTGATTCGTATTCGAGCCCAACGCGCAGCGTGTGGTATGTGTGTATCCAGTCGTAAATGAATATTTGAAAGGAATGTGGGGTCGAGACCTTGAAAGATCTAGATTGAATGGCATCCTCGCTCTGCACATATCACAAAGAGGCACTCACCGAAATAAAGTACTGTGAAGGGTCGCCAACAATCCATGCGAAGATTTAGCATTCAGTCACTCACGGCGACGACAACCGTATACTTCATGGCACTGGTGTACTAACTTGAGCTTCCCCAACCCAGTCGCGCTACATATTCGGCTGCCGTCCGAGTCAGCGCGCATGGACACTGAAAATACTGCAAGATTGCCTACGACACGTAATTTGGCAACAATGGTTAGCTCACGGCCAGAAGTTGAGCGGTGGAATTCAAGTCAACGCTTGCGAGCCTTAAAAAATGGAGCCCACAGCAGTGCTTCGCTCCATGGCCCGGACTCGATAGCATCTCAAATGGACAGACGACACTGACGAGCCGTCCTCTTACGCGCCAAAGTTGAAGCGGTGAAATAACTTGATGATTTAAATAAAGCCCGCACCAGTGCCCGCAGGCGTGCTTCCGCAATTAGGACGGTAGCCTTTCGATGAACAGTCCCGAGCTATCCTGTTGTGAGTTAATATTCACTTGGCTTCAGAGAGCGCCCATACCTGTGGTGAAGAGACCCGTAGCAGGAGCCGCAATGACCGTGGTTTTACTGTGGACACGGAAGCGTCTCTGCTTCTCTAGCAGTCCCCGCATGCAAGGAAGCTCAGAGCTTAAGACCACCGCGGGGAAGAGACGCCGACAGTCGATTGGCATTTGAACTTTGAAGTCAGAAGGAGAAGGAGGGCTCTTTGACGTCAGTGAGACCATGAAGAACGCAACGGACCGCTGCGCGGGAAGCGCTGTCTTGTCGTAGTTGTCTCATCCTACCGCAGGCCAAGCTTAGCCCGCAGCGCAGCGCAATACGCCCCAGCTGATGTCGTAAATCTATTCTTGCTTAGGGTCTTTGTCTGTTTCTGAACCTATGAGTGCTGAAGTTGAAGTCTGCTCCAATCTCAGCGCATCTGAAAACCTTGCAGAATGTAACAACTGTGGCATTGGCGTTCAACTCTGCACGTCGCGAGCTTTGGGCTTTGAGCTCGAATACACAGCGAAGGGAGCGCGAGAACACCGGGATTCAAAAGGAGTCCTGAGAGGAGAGCGGATGCACGGCCGAGGGCCCAGATCGAGGACGGAGAGCTAGAGCATGTGCGTCGATGGGCCGAGTGTTTGCTGGGATGATTTCATGCCGCGGAATCTGGGCGAATGGATCGCACGGCGTACGTTTTGAGCTCGACAGTTCCGTATTCTTGACAATTCCGTAATATTGTAGGTCTCCCCGCGCGACCAAGTCGAGCGTCGGGATGCACGAATTGTAGGGAGACGAGCCACGATCGACAGCGCGGAATGCGGGAATGATTCAAGCGAGGATTCGCCGCCGATCAGGCGGAGAATAGCATGCTCAAGTCGAGCGTCCAAATTTGAAGTCAGGCGGTAAAGTTAATTCGATAGCGATGGCGGCGGTAACGCACAGCGCGGAGCCAAGGACCACCGGAAGGGAGACTGAGTCGCAGAAGACGAAGGAACGCGGGATTGGCCCAGGAGAGTGCCACAGTAGGTGTAAGACAGGGCGCGGAAGGTTGAGCAAGGGAATTGATAATTCCCCCAGTGCCCAGGCACGGGAAATAGATTCTCCTACGCCGGGCCTGCTACGTTGAGGATGCATGTGAGTCTAGCGCGCCGCGACGACAGCACGGTGGACGAGCGCACAAGCAGCGGAGGAAAGGTACGTCGAGGGGGGCACCCGCGGGGTGCCACGTAGTTCTGAGTGGGTAGCCAGCCAGCGCGCAGATCATGAGAGGCCAGAGCAGCGTTACGGTCGAAGGTGATACTGCTCGAAGTTAAGTGGAAGCTGATCGCGCGGGTGACGAGCGAGATCGAAGCACGCAGAGACAGACGCCCATGGAAAACTTACGAGTGCGCACCCAATAGTCCGACGGTGTCTGCATCCGAGAAGTTGTGCCACAGCTACAACGCGAGGCGTTGCGACGTCGTCCCCACACGCAGCAACCAGGGTACGGCCGCGAGGCGGAGGTGTTGTACCGAAGGGCTCTAGGACCGGCGACATGGCCAAACCAAGGCAATTCGTGATGGGACGCGCGGGGGCTGGCGAGCTGTACCACAATCGGGACTTGCGTTCGTACGCGGCGGGCCAGCGCGTCGGCAGCAGTGCGGGCGTCGGGCGGCAGAGGTGTACATAGGATGATACACGGGATGACGACGAAGATCGCGGCGGTCAGCGCCACGCTGACATACCCAATGAGGCGAGGAGGGTCCTCCGTGATGCATGCGCGTGGTGAGCGTTGAGAGACGGTCGAGGACGGCGAATGTGGTGGTGGCAGTGATGAGCTCCACGCGAGCGAGCGGGGCTGCGATGATGTCATGGTGCGCGGCGTCGATCAGCCCAAAGGAATCGTCGTCCGACCGAGTTGTCTCAGCACTAGGGGAACCGAGATCGAGGCATTGAGGTGGTGGAAGAAGCAAAGCCGCGTTTCGGCAAGATCAGCTGAACAACAGTAGTTTTTTTCCCGAGCTGATCCGACAGTCACTCTACCAATGGTGACCACTCGTCTCTGCCTTCCTCCTGCGCCGACGCTGCGCGGTCCTACTCACGGACTCACGCTAAATTCTCACCCGGTGGCACTGCGTCGTGCTAATGACTAGAGCCACTTCTGGATCGGATTCCTTGCACAGGCCCACCCTGCACCTACGATGTCTCAATCATCTGCGCTTTCCAGGGGGCTCGCAGGGTTGGTGTCGGCCGCTCTCTTGGCTAAATTGATTCTCCTTCCTTTTTCCGCTCGCGTGTAGTTCCATCGCACACGACTCTCCTTTTGCGCTTCCATTTCTGTCGAATATTCTTTGTGCGCTTACTTACTTCAAGCGCGCTTCGGTGTTGCGTCCCCCGAGGCTCAACTCGTTTATACGGAAGCATATAATGCACACCGCAGGGATGCCGGTTCGACCCGGGATCGAGTCTTGAATTGGGAACGCCAATTTTTCCGCCCATTCGCGCTTCACATTTTCCTTGACTGTTCTTACATCCTCCGACCGCTTCCAACATCGACCCCTCCTCCGGGATGATTTCCTGGGATTCAATTTCTATGATCTATTACCCTGTACACCTCTTCAATCTCCACCTGGCATTCGCTTCCTAGCTTCTCCCAGCTATTTTCATCACCTCATCCCTGTCTAATGAACTTATTTCACATAATCCACCGGGCCATCTCCAGACGCAAGTCGCTTCACCAACACGCTGCGCTGATTCAAGTTCAGCTGTTTCCCTGCGCCGTGGTCTTCACTCCGTCCCAGGCCCTTCGTTCTGACAGCACCCGTCGGACTCGCCTCCATCTCCGTCTGCATACCTAATTTCTCGAGTTCACACAATGACCCTCTGGCGCTCGTTCGCTCATTCCCATTCCCATTGGCACGATTCCATTCGATCCAATCCAAACTTAATATCGGTTCGAGGGCAGGGACCACGCCTGCTCTCTGTGATATGACAGCAGAGAATGTACGCTGCAGGGATGGATGCCCGTTCGACTTGGAATTGAGCCGTGAGTATGACAGCTCCAACTCTTCTTCTTTCCACGATTTAGGCCCCATCGTGAACTTCATTCTTATATCCATTCTCATTGTCATGATTCCATTCGATCCAATCCACGCTTAATATCGGTTCGATGGCAGGGACCATGCCTGCTCCCTGTGATATGATAGCAGAGAATGTACGCTGCAGGGATGGATGCCCGTTCGACTCGGGCTCGAGCCGTGAGTGCTACAGTTCTTCTTCTTCTTCTTTCCCCGATTTAGGTCCCTTGTTGATCTTCATTAGTATATCCTTCTCGAGCTTCATTCCTCTATCGCCTCAAGCTCCAGTCTTTCCTTTTCGCATGGCAATCCTTCTCCGGAAGCCTCGCATTAGCAGCAATATATATCACTGGTCGCGCGGACGAGTACCTACTCCCATGTTATACCTTTTCTGTCCGGTGCACTAACATGAGCCCTCGCACTCCCGGCGAGATAAGACTGCACTTCACTCATTGCTCGGATTTGCCGGATGAAAATGAATGCGCACTTTATTCTCCAAGATTCCACCTGAACCAATCCAGCTACAGTGCATATCGGCTCGATGGCGGGCGGACCGCGCCTGCGCCTGCACATTCTTACATCAAATATCGGAATTCTTGCAGGGATGCCCATTCGACTAGGGATCGAGCGTTTAGCAACTTCCATGGCTGTCTTTATCTGAATCACTTTATCATCCCATCGTCATCTTCCTTCGAGCCCAATTTTTATGCAGCCTTTCGGGGCATCCCATGCCAATTCATTCCATAACTGGACATGAAATTTTATATCGGGCGATGGCGGGAGGAGTATCAAAATTTGTTTTCATTGAAATTTGGAGGGTTACCCGTTGGGCTCTGGATCGAGCAATGAACACAACACCACCTCTTTTAACCAAAGAACTCCACTCCTGACACTGTGTCGCACAGATCTTCTGTGCTGTCCGATCCCACTGGAATATATGTTCACAGGCACCCTTCTCCACGGTGCGCCAGAACCACAGTAAGTTTTGTGCATCTGCATCTTCGCGGATCACTTAAACCGTAACAAGTAGATGCAGTATGTATCATATGCAATGATTGACTTTACATTTGGTATTAAACAAAAAAAATGCCAAATACCGATAAGAGATCCTACACTGTAAAGCAATGGAATGAAGCCTATGGATTATCACAACGAAACAACAATATCTCCAGACTCGCAATTCGTAAATTCCACTGTCCACCAGGAGGTCAAAGACCTGACAGAATTAATTTAATGACAACATTGACAGGACTTCACTCACGGAAGATAGTTGTCAACTCCTGATGCTCCACCGACCCCCCGCACCTTCCAGTTGCTGAATGGTCGCGTCCAACTGACAAGCAATTTCACGTGTATTCGGATGACCCTCACCGAAGACCCGCCGGAACATGTTCGAGGCCCGCTCCTGAAGCTCGTGCGCCTTTGTGAGGTGACCCATTTTGACATATGTTAGCCCCAAATTTGCCAGAGTAAGTAGAGTGCCTGGATGGTCCTTGCCGAGGAGTTCTGTTTGCTTGTTCAAGACCACCTTTTGCAACTCTGCAGCCTCCTGAAATTGTCCCATCTGCCAGTAGCGGCTTGCAAGGTTCCCCATGGTTCCCAGGGTGTCTGGATGATTCTCACCAATGAGTTCTCTTTGCTTCTTCAAGACCACTTTCTCTAGCTCTGCACCCTCCTGAAACTGTCCCATCTGCGAGTACCTGATTGCAAGGTTTCCCATGGTCCTCAGAGTGTCTGGATCATCCTTGCCAAAGAGTTCTGTTCGCTTGGTCAAGACCACTTTCTCTAGTTCTGCAGCCTCCTGAAACTGTCCCATCTGTGAGTACCTGATTGCAAGGTTTCCCATTGTGGACAGAGTATCTGGATGATCCTCACTGAGGAGCTCAGTGTGCTTGTTCAGGACCACTGTCTCCAGTTCTGCAGCCTCGCGAAACTGTCCCATGTTTGAGTAGCTGACTGCCAGGTTTCCCATGGCCCTCAGAGTGGCTGGATGATTCCCACCGAGGAGTTCCCTGTGCTTGGTCAAGACCACCTTCTGCAGTTCTTCGGCCTCAGGAAACTGTCCCATCTGTGAGTAGCTGACTGCCAGGTTTGCCATGGTTTCAGAGTATTTGGGTGATCCTCACCAAGGACTTCTCTGTGCCTGTTCAAGACCATTTCCTCCACTTCTGCTGCCTGGGGAAACATCCCGCTCCCACTGTACATTACGGCTAGCATCTCTTGAATGGTGAGAGTTTGGTGTTCGTTCAGCTGCAATGATGGGGTTTGCAGCATGGATTGCCCCAGGTGAACCCCATCCCTCCACTTGCCTTTTTCGTGATATATCCACAGACACTGTGATGCAAATGAGGTGTCGAGGATGTTGGGCTGGCGGCTGTAATCCAGGCCCATCTTGAACAAAAGTGTATCAAGATGGGGAAATATTTGGTGTGAGAATCGAAAGTCATCATCCATTGAGGACAATGCCATCCCTATCAGCTTGTGCATGCACAGTTCAGTGGGAGAATCGACTTTCACTATGGCCCTGCACCATTCATGCACCAATGGATGAATTGAGAAGGTAATGTCTCCCAAGGCAGCCTGAAAGTCAATCAAGGAGAAGCGTGCAAGCTCATCTGTAAGTGCTATAAACTTCAGTGAATCCCACTTGGAACCTTGACTGTCCAGGAATTTGGCCAAGAAATCCAATGACTCTTGGAGGTCTGCCTCAGTAGGCCCATTGGGAGTAATCTCGTAGGATGCAGCTTGTCGAAACAATTCCTCTGTTATCCCATCATGGTGGATGAAAGAGCACAGTTGAAGCAGCTCCCTTGCCGGTCTGGAAATCTTCTGGAAACTGATCTGCCATGTTGTATAAACTGACCACCCATACTCAGATTGTGGGGGCTGTTGATCCAGTAGCTGAATCCGGCTCCTGGTGCTCTCATACAAGTTGAGGTATTTTTGCAGGGACCGGGATGAGGAAATAAATGCCCCGGCCTGTGCCACAGCCAAGGGGAAGCAATGGAGTTTCTTTGTAATTGTTTAACTGAAGTTTCATATTGTAGAAATGCGACATACCTGGACAATTCGCTTGCCGAGATCTCTGTTATTGTCCTCCGTGACATCATAACGAGCAGCAGATAACAGAAGATCAGTTGCTTCCTCTAGTGCCATCTGCTCAACTTTGTGCACAGCCTTTGCAACATGACCAAGGTTGGGATTTCGGGACGTAATGAGGATGTTTCCATGAGAGCCGGAGGGAAAATACTGCACAAGCTTGAGATGGATGTCATCTGCATTGTTGAATACCATCAACCATTCTTGATGCTGGTGTGACAGCCAATTCAAACCATCTTGGAAAGTTTTCCCAGCTTTCTTGGCGAGGGCAACAGTAACTAGATCATTTTCGATTGTTTGCTGAGAGCTGCTATCCACGAAATATATGTCAGAGAACCTGGGCTGGAATATCAGGTTTCGAGATCTATTGGACATCTAATACAACGCACCGTGATACAGGCAAACTGGTAGACTCCTCAACAAATTTGAAGGCAATTTGGCTCTTCCCAGACCCTCCGAGCCCATGCAACAGAAAAATATGTCGTCGACCAATGCCCGTGTTGAAATCTTGGGTCATCTCCTGGAGAATATCCTCTCTCCCAGTGAAGTGAACAGTTGGGGCTGGGCACACTTTTAGATAGGCTGGGGAGTCGGACACTGGGACCACAGGATCTACCACTAAGCTCAGCCCAAAGCAAAGTTGCTCATCAAGAATAGAGGCACTCACTGAGGATGACATCCACAACACCTCTGAGCTTAACCTTTACATCTTCTGTGCTCAGATAAACCCGAGTATGTGCAGAAACTTCACTGGATCTTCCCCAGTGTTGGTCCTCAAAGCCCTGTAGACCCTGCAAAACATTGAATCGGAAATAGGTATTGCCATGAAATCTTCGTGCATTGTCCTCATGTATCCGTTCGCAGTCAGTTGCAATGCTTTTCAGGGTCTTGGCCATAGCAGTCAAATTTGGGGATCTTGGAATCTGGATTGTGTCAGGATGCCCACTGCCAACGCTGACAACAAGGATGATGGGCTGTGAGGGGTACATTTGTTGGGCTTCTGCCACCACCAGGGAGGTTGGGTTGTTGTTCCCTACAGAACCGCTAATGTACTTTGGCCTCACCCCTCCCCGGCCAATTTCGATTGGTTTAAAAAGTCCGGGTGTGGCAGAGGTGGCCCGTGCAGCCTCCCATATCGTGCAATCAAGGGCTGGCTCCTCTTGGGTGTCATACGAGCGAAAAAGTTCAGGGATACTGGCATTCAGATTACTTTCATGCATGGCACATACAAAGCTGGGAGATCCATATATATGAGTATAGTTTCATTTCCAGGACAAATAATTATACTTGCGTTTTGCAAACATGAGGGCTGCCATCTTTCATCTTTTCTTCTCCAAATATCTGCCTGAGTGCCACTTCCAGCTGGCTGGCTTTGAACTGCTCAGCACATCCACTTTTGGGTTCAGGTTGAAGCTTCTCATAGGCCAAAATAGAATCAGCAATAGACATGCGGAGGCGGCCGAGCATCAATGCAATGATCCTGTCTTGCATCGGCTTCCAGCAACTTTCCAGGACATAGCACTCACCCTCCTGTGCCGCTGCCGCCAATAACCTCAAAATAGTCACATAGAGTCGGCGTTGTGTCAGAGCCGAGGGTTGTCTGCACTTGATACATGATTCGCTCAAGTATGAGCAATTCAGACAACACTCCTGCGCCGCCACCATCTGACCAATTGTGTGGGTCAATGTGATTTCAGAGGGAGGGGGACAAGGGCATTACCCAGAGACAAGACCCTCACCCCCTTATCAGGGGCATCCGTGTTCGGCATCACTGTGGATCCGAGGCTTTGCTCCGCTCACAGTGCACGCAGTCGGTGGATGGGAGAAGAGGTCAGAGAGGAGCTGTAGTGACATGGCTGACGCGAGAGGGCAGTGCCGATTGTTACCATTTCCCATCGGTTACAGTTGGTCTTATTTCCGCCGCGGATCAAAGTTATCATCAAAGTCCGATGGAGTCGGGCTTCGACAACCACATGTCTCTGTGTTCGTTCATCTCGCTCTCTGGACAAGGCTCCCTGCTAACTCAGTATTCCCTGTGCTTGTGATTTAGGTCACTTTCCATTGCATTTCTTTATTGGTTGACACCCTCCAGCCAATGTCCACCTCGTCCTCACCGGCGTGGCGGCATCATATTTGTCTCAGAAGGCCGAGAAGGATTTTTTGATGGTGATCTTACGGTTCTTACCGGGAGCACAGGACGGAAAAAGACTCAGATTCTGTCCCCATCGCTCGAAAATTAGGTCAGGCTCCTTGTGTTTGCATATCAGTGTTCATTGAGGGTTGTGGTAGTCGATCGCCTGGTTCCCGGTCTTAGCCTTTGCTCGCATTGAACAAGATTGTGAGCAAGTCTCGAAGTAGTGCTCGCCCATCCCAGTGTTCACACGTGCATTGATGGTGCGCGCTGTACTTTAATCGACCAAATCCTGGCTTCACATCCCTCTAGCATGGTCCAAAGGCCGAGCTTGCAATGAATCGACATTAACAAGATCATCTTCGGCAGGCGTCGGCCGTTCGATTCGGGCTTTGACCATCAGGCCGTAAAGGAGCATTTCTGGGCTGAGGACACAGACTGAATCAAGTATCTAGCGCGAGTAATATATTCCTCGCACTAGGCGACTTCCATTCTCCTCTGACGAATTTACCTGGCGCCTCCGAACGGTTTGGCGGGGTACTCCCCAATTTATAATGACTCGAGTCCTCGTCTACTATCGGGAGTCGACGAGCACCGGCTCTGGTGGTAGTCACCCCGCATCGATTTCTGGTGCCTCACTTGTTTCATCTTTCGTTATGGGACTCCCAGCGGACGTCATATGTTAGTGACACCAAATTGAATCCAAGCCGCACTGTTACTGGTACACCGCCATTTCCGCTACTACAGCCGGGCTCACATCTGTTTAGAACGGTCTTGTACGCACTGGTGGTACCCAGATGTGCAGCTTCGCGGTCCACATAGGATTGTCCCGTTCAACTCGGGGGCTTACACCATTTCACCGGAGTGACGAGCTATCCAACTGTCCAAGCGTGAGCTGCAAGGAGGAAGCAATAACTCTGAAAGTGTGAGTTGGATCACACAAAGCTCAGGGTCTTATCATGGTTCAAAGGCGGAGTGATCACTACGGAAGCCAGCAGGGTGTGCCCGTTCGACTCGGGAATGGACCATAGCCTAGCGGTGATGTCTTTTAGGCCCTCATGCTTCGTTTCTGCTCTGTTTGATCATCCCTCGGCTCCCATGAAGTTCTATTCTTGCATCGTCCGTGCCATGGCACACGACTTGCATTTCTCTGGTAAATGGCCTCTCTGCACTTCCTTGCCCCGAGATTCGTCCAAGCGTATGACCTCAACTCGCTAATATTACAGTGTGCATTGGGAGCCAATTCAAGCTACATATCAGCTCGATGGCGCTGGATCTTGTTACAAGAAAACATCGGCATTTGCCTTGCAGGGTCTCCCGTTCGACTCGGGGTCAAGTGTTAGCTGTGATGCGTTCACGGTTGCTTTTTAGTACTGCTCACTTCGGTCTCATCCTAATCACTGGTTCCTTTGTAAGCATCGCAGTCTCGTTTAGTCCCAATCTCGTCTTCTAGACCACAGTCCAATGTCCACTAACACATTTTGAACATCGTCGGGAATATCATATTTTAAGCCGGGTGGAGAGAAAGCCGCATTAGGGGGGACACAATCACTGTGCCGTCTGCAGAATCCGATTTGCGAATAACTCAAATCCAGATCCAGAGTGTCATGGATATTTGATGATCTTCGATGCGCAGAGTTGGCAGGCGGCCCGATGCGTTCCAAGGCGAGGCGCGAAGAGCGGCAAACATATGCATCTATGGGTCAATCTGCGGGCGGGAAGATATTAGACTCGACCCTCGCTGTCCCGGGGTTAATGCAGTCGAGACCGCGGCTCGCCGGAATCAAAAGAGAACGCGTGAGGAGACACAGAGAGGACGGGGCGGGAAGGACACAGAGTGCTAGCTGCGTAGGAGGAGAGAACGAGGACGAGGAACAAGTACCCAGCGTACTACAAACGCCAATAAAAGCGCCAATAACTGCGAATGGACTAGTTCGAGACATTTAGGCGATTTTCAATGTATAAATTTGGCAGGCGAGGCGAGGCGTTCCAAGGTGAGGGATACATACGCATCTAGGGGTTAATTTGTAAAAGGGGAGATATTAGACTTGAACCTCGCTGTTCCGGGGTTAATACGGGCGAGAACGCGGAGAGCCGGAGTGAAAGCGGAGTGCGTGAAGAGATACGGAGGAGAGGGCGGGGCGGGAAGGACATTGAGTGTTAGCCGCGGAGAACGAGAACGTTAAATCTGCAGGCGCCGGTGGAAGGTCCAATATGCCCAACGAGTCAAGGTCGGGACGCGCGCGATGCGGTGTTGCGGGACAGGCGGAGAGCACCGAGCTCGGAGCAAAGGCGAGATCCGGCGTGGGCTCTGTGGCAGTCAGCACTCGAGCGAGGGATTTCAAAAAAATTACATCAGGTTCCTAGAATAGATAGACGCGGAGACGAGGGGAGGGGGTGACGCGAGGGCTCCGCATCCGCAGAGGCACGCAGGCTTCTGAGATGCTTTGAGTACTATGTTGATTGTGGCGCACCTGCCCCAGAAGTCCACACGCACCAACGTGCCGTAGAGGTCCCGTGGGCAGACAGACGCAATCCAGCCGTCCACCTCGTCCGATGTAGCTTCGTGCACACGAGAAGGCAGCCGCGGCATCCACCTCAAGCTGCGACAATGAACCGGAGGAATGAATGGGAAGAGTGTAAAACGCACCTTGCGCAACTTGAACATCAACCAACGGCACACCCCCGAGATAAGATCTGCAATCCATCGGCCGATGGAAAAGTTCTCGCGAAGGGGGAGAGACGTATGCGAACTGCCTGTGTATGCGCAATTGCTCTTCCACCATGCGCGCGACCACGTCGTACGCGGCGGCTGCCTTTTGCCAGCACACACAGACTCCATAGACGGATGACGGAGGAAGGCTGCTGGGCCTGTGCTGTTCCGCATTGGGGTTACAGCGCACGCGCCATGCGGGATGCGCGGCGGATCGAGCAATCCGCCATCGAGGGGTCGTGTAAGCCCGATCGAGTACGCAATCAACGGCTCACCAAAGTTCTGTGATTAAACTTGCAGCGAGAGATAGCGAAGGCGCGTATCGTGAACCCCCATGCATTCACCCTGTGTCCCCCGGATGCGATGCGTCGATTTGAATGAAGAAGACGGAAAAGTTGCCGGACAGCTGGCACGACCAACGGATTGAATCGCCACGGTGGTGGCGCTGGAGTTCAGGAGCAAATTTGACGCCAACCGTATGGAAGTGAGGATGCGCTTGAAAGTGGTGGGAGGAGAGCGACGATCGGCTAATCCCGGCTAGAGCTGCCGGTGCACTTCCGATCAGATCGGAGACGCTCTTCCCTCTTGTCACCATCTTCGTCGCTTTCCGTCGGACCTTCGCCGCCCTGGACTGTGCAAGATTTGATTATATATAAGACAAGATCGACTTCGAGGACCTCCCCCCGCTCACAGGCGCCTCCACCACCGGCCCGGCGGCACCGTGCTCTTCGTGAACGTGACGCAGGTGCGCGCACAGCGGCGTCGCACCACTGTTAGAGACGGTCGCGCCGAATTGGCTCGTGCTCGTTGAGGGCGGCACAATCCAGTGCTTCGCGCCCGCAGACGACACGGGTGCGCGGTGTGCGGCGCGCGGATCATCGACCTCATGGGCGGTGCGCTTGCGCCGGGGCTCACCACCTTCGGTTCCGGTCTTGGGCTGAACAAGATCAAGCTCGAGCGATCGACGGCGGGCGGGCGTGTGTTCGACGCGCTCACGATGGCGCGCGCTTTTGATGGGCTGCAGATCGCTGGTCGCAATACGTTGTGCGTATTTCTTGTTTTGGCTCCCCCGTCGCACTCGCTGATATTGATTGCTAGATACACGTACCGCAGGGGCGTTACTACGGCCGTCGTCGCGCCGACAGGCTCCGGCTTCTTGCAGGGCATCAGCACGGCATTCTCCACCGGCGCGCCCAACGCCCTCGCCGACCGCGCCATCCTCCAATCCGCCACGGCGCTACATATCTCAATCCAGTCCGAGATGCGCGCAAGCGTGAGCACGCAGATCGCCGCCCTGCGCAACGTGCTCTTCTCCAGCAGCGCGCCAGGCCCGTGGAGGCGTGTCAAGGCGGTGCGCACCATCTTCAATTGAGCGTATGTCAGTATGCGGTCTATGTGCTGAAATCCGCACGTAGGGCGAGATCCCGCTGATCGTCAAGATCCACAACCCCGATATCATGACCACCCTCCTGCTGTTGAAAGCCGAATTCGAGGCGTCAACTTCTGCGACTCCGCGTATGACGTTCGCCGGCGCCCCGGAGGTGCACCTCCTCCCTCCCCGGATCGGCGCCGCAGGCGTCAGCGTCATCCTCGCGCCCGCGCGCCCGTACCCTGAATCCTGGGACTATCACCGCACGTAAGGGCGCTCCTCATCCTACGCTTCATACTAATTCTGATTCCTTCCGCACGCAGTCTTCCCAGCCCACCTCCGTCGCGGAAAATGTCTGTGATGACTCTCCTGCAGCGCGCCGCCACCCTCGCGCTCAGCGTGCAATCCGAGTACGCCACGCGCAATGTTATGCGCGCTTCGAGCTCGCTTGGGTGCGTCATACTCCGCCCCCCAACACCGCTAACCAACCGTGCGCAGGCCGCGCTGGACGCCGCCATCGACTACGCGACCTCGACGACCAACGTGGACCCGGCGCCCGGGCGCTCGGGCGAAGAGTTGGTGATCTACCAAGGCGGTGGGTTGCTCGATCTCGAGAGCAAGGTACTGGGTGTGCTTTCTGGGCGGCGCGCAATCGTGGACCTGTTTTAAAGGCTGCTTACTCGGCGATGTCTTTTTTGACTTCGGATTCAAAAATGATTTCAAGTTATATCCTTGCCGGGTGCTTTGAGGGCAACTGTATCTGTTCGTCTAGCGTAACTGGCTCCGGTCCTTGATAACTTCTAAACTTTCGCAATAGTTCGAATTCTAAGGAGCGCTCAGATAAGGAAAATGACTACACAGTCCACCTTGAGCCTCGACGAGAATTTACGTCAGAAATAACGCGTGGGGATGCCAGGATCTGGAGGAGCTTGCGGAACATGGTATCCTGTTTGTGCTCGACATATGAGGATCTCCCAAGCTATAGCAGTACAGATTCAAGGCTGTAGTCGCCTCTCTTACGTTGAATTCGAAGATCCTGAGCTCAGCTATTGAGCGTATCACTGCTATCTAAATTGGAGAAGACAGTCATTCGGCACCAAAATTACCAGGAAGTCGCCCCGGCGCCCACGTAGCAATTCTGCTGCCGAAAGATGATTGGCATGATATGGCTGCGCACAATTCATGCCATGTATTGGCTCGATGGCGGTTGGACCGCCCCCACTTTCTTTAAAAATGAACAAAAGAAGCTATTCGGGGTTGCCCGTTCGACTCGGGGTCGAGCCATGCAGGGGATCGTAGGCAAATCTTCTTTTTTTCTGGCAGGAGTCATCTCGTGCCTTCGTGGGGCTTCGTATGCGCTACGTCGGAAGGAAATGTCATTCTGGAGCACTGGGCACTACACCCGCATCCGTCCGCGTGGAATTTTAGCAAGCCTCGAACACCTCCCATTTGTTGCGGCCAACGCAACATGAGTGGGTCGCTCATTTCTTGAATTTACCAGTTGGAGCTCACGCCCAATCTTCAAGCTTTCGTTCGAGGGAATTCAAGCTAATATCGGCTCGATGGCGGAAATGGGGGCGCGGTATGAGCATGAGGCGTGTACCAAGGTTACATGCCGCGTATTACGAGGTATGCGCCCAGCATCACGGGCCCTGCAGTGCAAGAGGGAAGATAGGCTACGCACGAATGACTGCAAATGGACGAGAGGTGTGACGCAGCGGCGAATGCCCGAGGGAGTCGGGGATCTGGGGATAGCCGGGAGTGCGCAGAGCAAGATGATGGAATGTAGAGTCGTGTGCGATAGCGCTGAGTGTGAAGATAGTATAAAAAGGTCATCCGAGGCCTTTTACCGAATCGAACGGGCGGCAATTGCCTCGATCTCAGTATGCATCGTTCATTTCCACCCTCATTAATATTCCCATTGACACGAATTCGCCCCAGGTCATATAAGCTACATATCGGCTCGACCGCGGGGACCGCGCGCCTGCACCGTATGTATATGATACGCAAGACGAAAATTCATGCTGCACAGACACCCGATCGACTCGGGCTCGAGCCCTGAGTATGACAGTTGCAACTTTCTCTCGTAGTTTGTCCCCATCTTGATCTTCGTTAGGATTATTATATCCTTCCCTAGCTTCATTCTTATATTAAACCCGAGCTCCAGTCTTTCTGTTTTGCATGGCAATCCTTCTCCGGAAGCATTAGCAGCAATATATATCACTGGTTGTGGTAACGAGTACTTACCCCATTTCATACCTTTTCTGTCCTGTGCACTAACAGGAACTCTCGCACTCCCAGCTCCATGCGCATCTCGTTGTGCCGCCCTAATTTCTCGAATTCAGAGGATGACCCTTACGCCCTCACTCACATTGCCATGATTTCACTCGAACCAATCCAGCTACAGTGCATATCGGCTGGATGGTGGGCGGACCGCGCCTACACCTGCACATTCTGGGATTAAATATTGGAATTCTTGCAGGGATGCCCCTGTGACCCGGGATCGAGCTTGTAGCAACCGCCGTGACTGTCTTTTTATTAATCACTTTATGATCTCATCATCATCTTCCTTAGAGCCTAAATTTGTTGCAGCCTTTCGTGGCACTGCACGCCAATGCATTCCATAACTGGATAGCGGGAGGACCATGGACGTGTTTTCCGTGAAATTTGCAGGGCCGCCCGTTTGGCTCGGAATCGAGCAATGAACACACCACCTCTTTTGCACTACCGCCCAAACCAAAGAACTACACTCCTGATGCCGCGCCGCACGGATCTTCTGTGCTGCCCCATCCCCGCTGGAATATGATCTCACGGGCAGCTTTCTCCACGGTTCGCCCGAATCATCTGCCTCTCCGCGGATCACTCAAGCGCACCAGGCGATGCAGTATGCACCATATGCAACAATCAACTTTCCATTTGGTATTAAACAAAAAATTCCTACTCTCGATCAGACATCTTACCCTACACACTAAGCGATATAAATAACCCTAAGGATCATCATAATGAAACAACAATCCCTCCTGACTCGCAATTTCATAAATTCCGCTGTCCACCGGGAAGTCAAAGACCTGATGGAATTAATTTAATGACAATATTGCCAAGATTCCACTCACGGAAAATAATTGTGGACTCTTGAAGCTTCACTGACTCTCTGCACCTTCCAGTTCTTGAATCGTTACAGCCAACTCACGAGCATTGTCCAGTGTATATGGATGATCTTCACCTAAGACCCGCCGGCGCATGTTCAAGGCCCGCTCCTGAAGCTTGCATGCCTCTGTGAGGCGGCCCATTTTGAAATATGTTAGCCCCAAATTTGCCAGACCAATTAGAGTGTCTGGATGATCCTCGCCGAGGAGTTCCCTGCGCTTGTTCAAGACCACTTTCTCTAGTTCTGCAGCCTCAGGAAACTGTCCCATGTGCCAGTAGCAGTTTGCAAGGTTTCCCATCGTTCTCAGAGTGTCTGGATGATCCTTGCCAAGGAGCTCAGTGTTCTTGTTCAAGACCACCTTCTGCAGTTCTGCAGCCCCCTGAAACTGTCCCATCTCTGCGTAGCGGTTTGCAAGGTTTCCCATGGCTCCCAGAGTGTCTGGATGATCCTGACCCAGGAGTTCCCTGCGCTTGTTCAAGACCACCTTCTGCAGTTCTGCAGCCTCCTGAAACTGTCCCATCTGTGAGTATGTGATAGCCAGATTGTCCATAGTGGTCAGAGTATCTAGATGATCCTCACCAAGGAGCTCAGTGTGCTTGTTCAAGACCACTTTCTGTAGTTCTGCAGCCTCCTGAAACTGTCCCATCTGCAAGTAGCCGACTGCTAGGTTTCCCATGGTTCTCAGAGTAGCAGGGTGATTCTCACCGAGGAGTTCTGTGCGCCGGTTCAAGACGATTTGCGTCAGTTCCACTGCCTGGGGAAACATCCCGCTGCCACTGTACATTGTGGCTAGCTGCTGTTGAATGCTCAGAGTTTGATGTTCGTTCCACTGCAATGATGTGCTTTGCAACATGTATTGCCCCAGGTGAACCCCATCTCCCCACTTTCCTTCCCTGTGGTATACCCACAAACACTGTGATGCAAATGAGGTGTCAAGGATGTTCGGTTGGCGGCTCGAATCCAGCCCAATCTTGAACAAAAGTGCATCAAGATGGGGAAACATTTGATGTGAGAATCGAAAATCATCATGCCTTGAGGCCAATGCCATCCCTATCAATTTGTGCATGCAGAGTTCAGTGGGAGCATCCACTTTCACTATGGCCCTGCACCATTCATGCACTAATGGATGAATTGAGAAGGTAATGGCTCCCAAGGCAGCCTGAAAATCAATCAGCGAGAAGCGTGCAAGCTCATCGGTAAGCACTATAAACTTCAGTGAATCCCACTTGGAACCTGGACTGTTGAGGAATTGGGCCAAGAAATCCAATGACTCTTGGAGGTCTGCCTCAGTCGGCCCATTTGCAGTAATCTCGTATGATGCAGCTTGTCGAAACAATTCCTCTGTTATCCCATCGTGGTGGATGAAAGAGCAAAGTTCAAGGAGTTCTCTTGCCTGCCTGGAAAGTTTCTGGAAACTGATCTGCCATGTTGTATAAACTGACCACCCATACTCAGATTGTGGGGGCTGTTGATCCAGTAACTGAATCCGGCTCCTGGTGCTCTCATACAAGTCGAGGTATTTTTGCAGGGACCGAGATGAGGAAATAAATGCCCCGGCCTGTGCCACAGCCAAAGGGAAGCAATGGAGTTTCTTTGTAATTGTTAACTGAAGTTTCATAAGTAGAAATACAACATACCTGGACAATTCGTTTGGCGAGATCTCTGTTATTGTCCTCCATGACATCATATCGAGCAGCAGATAACAGAAGATCAATTGCTTCCTCAAGTGCCATTGGCTCAACTTTGTGCACAGCCTTTGCAATCTGACCAAGGTTGGGATTTCGGGATGTAATGAGGATGTTTCCATGAGAGCCAGAGGGAAAATACTCCACAAGCTTGAGATGGATGTCATCCGCATTGTTGAATACCATCAACCATTCTCGATGCTGGTGTGACAGCCAATCCAAACCATCTTGGAAAGTTTTCCCAGCTTTCTTGACGAGGGCGACAGTAACTAGATCATTTTCGATTGTTTTCTGAGAGCTGCTATCAATGAAATAAATGTCAGAGAACCTGGGCTGGAATATCAGGTTTAGAGATCTATTATTGGACATCTAATACAGCGCACCGTGATACCAGCAAACTGGGAGACTCCTCAACAAATTTGAAGGCAATTTGGCTTTTCCCAGACCCTCCGAGCCCATGCAACAGAAAAATATGACGTCGACCAATGCCCGTGTTGAAGTATTGGGTCATCTCTTGGAGAATATCCTCTCTCCCAGTGAAGTGAACAGTTGGGGCTGGGCAAACTTTTAGATAGGCTGGGGAGTCAGACACTGGGACCACAGGATCTACCACTAAGCTCAACCCAAAACAAAGTTGTTCATCAACAATAGAGGCACTCACTGAGGATGACATCCACAACACCTCTGAGCTTAGCCTTTGCATCTTCCATGCCCAGATATACCCGAGTATGTGCGGAAACTTCACTGGATCTTCCCCAGTGTTGTTGCTCAAAGCCCTGCAGACCCTGTAAAACATTGAATCGGAAATAGGTATTGGAACTGCCACGAAATCTTCGTGCATTGTCCTCATGTATCCGTTCACAGTCAGTTGCAATGCTTTTCAGGGTCTTGGCCATGGCAGTTAAACTTGGGGATCTTGGAATCTGGATTGTGTCAGGATGCCCACTGCCAACACTGACAACAAGGATGATGGGCTGTGAGGGGTACATTTGTTGGGCTTCTGCCACCACCAGGGAGGTTGGGTTGTTGTTTCCTACAGAACCGCTAATGTACTTTGGCCTCACCCCTCCCCGGCCAATTTCAATTGGTTTAAAAAGTCCGGGTGTGGCAGAGGTAGCCCTTGCGGCCTCCCATATCGTGCAATTGTGGGCTGGCTCCTCTTGGGTGTCATACGAGCGGAAAAGTTCAGGGATACTGGCATTCAGATTACTTTCATGCATGGCACACACAAAGCTGGGACATCCATATATATGAGTATAGTTTCATTTCCAAGACAAATAATTATACGTGCGTTTTGCAAACATGAGGGCTAGCATCTTTCATCTTTTCTTCTCCAAATATCTGCCTGAGTGCCACTTCCAGCTGGCTGGCTTTGAACTGCTCAGTAGATCCACCTTTGGGTTCAGGTTGAAGCTTCTCATAGGCTGAAATAGAATCAGCAATGGACATGCGGAGGCGGCCGAGCATCAATGCAATAATCCTGTAAGTCACATCAGTTTCCAGCATCTTTCCAGGAAATCACACTTGCCCTCCTGTGCCGCTGCCTCCGATAACCTCGAAATAGTCACATGGAGCAGGAATCATGTTGGAGCCACTGGTAGTCTGCACTTGATACATGATTCGCTCAAGGATGAGCAACTCAGACAGCACTCCCGCACCGCCGCCATCTGACCAATCATGTGGGTCAATGTGATTTCAGAGGGAGGGGGACAAGGGTATTACCCAGGGACAAGACCCTCACCCCCTTATGAGGGGCATCCGTGTTCGGCATCACTGTGGATCCGAGGCTTTGCTCCGCTCACAGTGCACCCAATCGGTGAATGGGAGGAGAGGTCGGAGAGGAGGTGTGGGGGAAATGCCAGGGACGTGGCTGACTCGGAGAGGGCGGTGCCGATTGTTACCATTTCCCATAGCTAAATTTGATTTCCGCTGCGGATCCAAGCCCAATGGACATGGGCGGACCGAAGAGGAGATAAACCTCGGCTAGATCGGGAGAGCACTCCAGCGCAAAAGATTCCACACACAAGTGTTCACAATACAGCATGAGAATCCAAGTCAGCCAGAATACAAAAGGAAGAATACTGTCGTGATGAGATCGGAAAAGAGGGCCACCAAACTATTCCTTCACATCCATCCTTCTGTCGGCACAGACCTCGCCCCCTGGACAGGCGTCTCGCACTTGGCTGCCGATCAATGATCAATAATTTTGATCATTGATCGACCGGTACCTCCTCAACGCAGTGCACTTGATCACAATTCCGACGAAACATCGGCAGTTGTAATCTCGGCTCCAGATCTTTACGGGGTTCGGCGGAGTTCGAAATTTGGGGCACATCGATCAAAAAAACCCCAGCAGCCATCACCCCGTATAGGGCAGTGTCCCGCGATCAAATTTTCATCAAAAACTGCCTCGGAACATTTTCCGGTGGTCCGATTGCTCCGGTTAGAAATACCGCCCACTGCCCGCGAGCGCAGCGAGCGGTACTGCCCTATAACGTCGGGAACGAGACTACGGCAGTTGCTAATCACCGACGACGTGCAGTAGGCGGGGTCCGCGGGGATGACTGGAGCTAAGCAGCTGCAGTCAGTCTTACAAAGGCAAGCCTCCGTCTGATTGCTTCATTCTTCGGCACTCACTCTTTCAAGAAATCGATGGACAATGTTCCTGAAAGTTCCAATATGAAGGCGGCAGCTCCAAATGCGCACTTGTCAGGGGAGTCCGGTCCTGGATCTGTCTATCAATGACATTAATCAAGAATCACGCGTATGGACAGCCGGCGTGCGACAGCGTGGCGCCAAATATGTTCCCGTATGACCCGTCTCGCGCGCGGGCGCCGCGTGTCAAACCTTGCATGTGAGCCTTGATGTGAGCTCGTGTATTCGCCGAGTGAGACGTAGTTTGAACATTGTGCGCCCCCTAATCACTGTGTTATTTCGCTGTGAATTCAGCAGGACGCCCCTTCAGTGCCTTGGATTGGTTCTATCTTATCAGGCAGGTGGGGGTTGCCAAATAACCGATCACTATTTGGCAACGGGGTTGCTGCCGGTGTGGGGGTTGCCAAATAGATTCATCCTATATAGAGCCCCCGAGTCACAAGCTGAGTCCGTGTCATGGAGCGCAACAAGTAGCCGGCCGTGTCCGTTCGAAGTCGCAGGCCAAGAGCTCACAGATGCAGAATGTTGTCCACTTGGGAAGCCATGAACGTCGGAAGCAAGTCAAGAGCGGCATCGGCTAACTTCGGCACGCTCGGAGTTAGTCCCCTGGGTGCTCTGAAAGAGGACCCCGGATAATAGGTCGAGATCCCTGATGCATGTCCTGACAAAAAAATTGACAAAAGCTCCAAAATCGCGATTTCCCCTGTGCCAGTCCTGACAAATTCGCGCCAGCGGAAGAATTTTTTTCTCAAAACGACCATTCGGGGCCAAAAAACTGGGCCTGGCACGGAATCCTGACATTTTTTGGCCTAATTTGGGCTCCAGGCCTGTTGCAGTCCTGACAAAATTGCGAAAATCTGTCCTGACAAATTTCCCGTTTTTCAGGCCTTCAGACCTATTACCCGAGGTCCTTCTGAAAGCCACCGGGGCCCGTTTTATTTGGCGCCGTCGATTAGCCGCACTATGGCTAAATCCGATCCGTTCGAGCCTACGTGAACACCCGGGGTACCGTAGAATCCTCGCGTGGTGGCGAGGGACTCCCAGCAAAGCTCACCTATGCGGTGTGTTTCAGAATCGTTGGAAGTAAGGCAAGAATTTTGGACTTGTTCCAATGATAGAGAAGTAAGAGAGATAGAGGATTCGGTGAACATTTGTTTGGAATGATACGGACTGAGGGTAGGACACATGAAAATGGAAATGCTCTTCGGGAAAAGCACGTCGAAGCGGATGTGTTCTGATGTTTTTATATGCTGGATTACGACGCTGCCGGATCCCATTCATTCGTTGAACAATGAAGCTCAGAGAGACGGGTATGTGCGCACCTCAAGTGTACATACGATTCGCGCTCTGGAGCTTACAAAAAGACTTCGGCAACGGCCAGTCCGCTCCTAGTATTCCTGGCCTTAGAAATTAGAAGCTCGGCGGCTCAATGCGATCATGAGCAACGACGAGGGCTCAAGGCGGCGACATATAGACTCGTAACCAGTCTGCCTACGAACAGCAAAAAAATGAGGTGAGGTCTTTGCCGTAGGCAGACTGGTACAACTCGGGCCAAACAATCGACGCGCGCGGGGAGTTTGAATTTTTTGGTGGTGCCGATCGCGGCATCATCGATTGCGATCAGTTGCCACTTGAGCCCTCGTCGTTGCTCATGATCGCATTCGCCTTCGTCTGGTCCCTCGTTGTCCATGCTGCCTTCGCCTTACTTTATTTCCTCGTCGTCCCCGCTACCGCTCGCCACCTTGCGAATACCTCGCGCTCCCCCTTTCCCTTCCTTTCCCTTGCTCCCAGCCAGTCGAGCACTGGACATGGATTGGATTGACCCACTCGCACACACATAGTTATACGGTCCTCGGAGTGTTCAGCCTGGTATTTTATATATCAGCTCGCGCTCTCAGACGCGCCGTTAGCGTATCACCGGGAGCTTGCAGCCAGGGAGCAAGGCCTCGGAACATTGTGAAGCCAAGGATCCACACCCTTCGTCAGCTATCGAGTGCCAATTGGTATCTGCTGAACCATCTGGCTCGAAGAATGTGCTGGATACGCGGAAACCAACCATTTAGAGCGGTACAAAGAAACGACGAATTCTGCTCGAGGCACACGCCGCGCGCGAGCATGGCACCAATCAATCATGATAGTCCAGGGGAGTCGTTGACATGCAGTAAGGGTATGCCGATCCGGCTCTCCGAGGATTGCGCTGAATCACGGTCGTCCCAACCAATCGTGAATGTGTGAGTTCAGAGAGCAGTAAAGGACCCAGGCTGCGAAAGACGGGAGACTGACAAATGACGGGGGAGCAGGTAATTTGTATGCGCAGATATTCGGCTCGAAGGTAGCTGGCAAGTCTGGCAGCAACTCCTTGGGATAAAGGAGAGTCGCCAGGTACGTCTGAATGCCATGAACCATTTCAAGTCCCCTTGGTCCGTAAGTCCGTGAGAGCTGAATTCATCCCCACGTCGTGGGCAGGATCAGGTTATAAGAGATACAACAGTACTCAGGAGCCAAGCGGCAGTGAACCGCGAGATCAGCTACTCGAGGCCGGGCCCGCTCCGGAGCGGAAGGGAGGGAAAGAGTAGGTTTGAGATGTGTGGGATCCGGAGCAGAGTCGGTGCAACTCACAGTTTGAATTTTATTTGGTGATATCAATTGTCCGCGCGATATTCTGCCGAGCCGAAATTTCGAAGATAAGGGTACGGTTATGATTGAATAATTTGCATGTATCCCTTCCCTATAAAGCGGAAAATTGAGGAGGAGGAGTTTGCGATGTGGCCGGACACGATCCGACCACGGTTTCCTTGACTGAGTGAGGCGCGAATAATTTTCATAAAAAGGGATATCAGTAGTCCTAAGTTAAGGCTCGATCCCGAGTCGAACGGGTGACCTTGCAAAGAGGTGTAACCTCATGTACAGCCTGCAAGCGCGGTCCGACCGCCATCAAGCCGATACGAAGTGTACACTGGCTCGTCTGGACTTCCTGAAATTCTCATCTTGCCAATGAAATCTAGCGACGATTCCGAGGTATACAGTGAGCACAAAGTTCATTCCCGCCGCGGGGGGAAAGGGGTGGAAAACTCGAAGATCTGCGCATCAGTCGAACGGGTGCTTCGTGCTAGTCAATGATGTCTGTCGAAGACCTCGCAGATGCTGGGCAACCGTTATACAAGGGATTTGTGAGCTAAAATATCAGACCAAAATGAACTTGTAGACCGTGGCACGAGGGCGAAAAAGAGTCTTTATGAGAAACATGATAGTCCAAGCCTGAGTCGAACGGGCGTCTCCTGCTGAAAGCTGACAGATCATGTTCGCTCAATTCTTACAGGTGCGAGCCGCTGCGCCTTTGGACCTTCCAAGGCTGAAGTCAATACAGAATTTGCTAGAGAAGAAGTGAGGCTTACTGAGCATCACAAGGCTGAGACAGCGGCAGTACGGTCCACGGACGAGTGCCCTGCTGAAGATAACCCTGCGCTTGAACATAATCATAGCACGCGTGAGCCAATTCACATTTGAACATGCCATCGTGCAAAAACTCGAGAGGTTGACAGAGTGGAGCGTAATGCAGCATGCGCGAAGCCCGACTGGAATATTAGTGGTGAGCCTTAGAAAGAAAACCCGTGCAGATATAGCGGGGCAGGACACTTCGCGTCTTGACTGTACATCCCCAGTGGGAGGAGCACCCAAGGGATGAGAGGAAATGCAAGTTGCACGCAACCCGCGCTCGGAAACAAAAACAGTGAGTTGCGCTCATAGTCATCCAAGCTCACTTGTAGTGCAACCTCATACCTGCTCTACACAGAGATCGCAGGTGCGGGTCGCTCCGCATTTGGAGCGTCCTAACGGACCTCGGATTCATTAAACATTGAGCGACGCTCTTGTGGACGCACCAGTGAGGGAACAAAACGCAGCAACATCTAATTTACTGTGGCAGAGCAGGTCTATTGGAGGCATCCGAGTGAAGCGAGCAATCGGAGAGCACAGGTAGTGCAGCCAGTTGACCTCTGGACGTGCTGAAAGATGGAAGAAGCAATATCCGCGAGTTGTCTGGCGGAATCCCCGGGAGACGGCGCGGCGGGACGAGGTAGTCCAGCGATGCTTCCACTTGCCTTACCGGAAGTTAAGAGAGGCCAGGGACACGGACGAGGAGAGACAGGGCAGGCAGAGCGGTATGGGAAAGCGGCGCATGGTGGCAAGGGACAATGGGCATTTCGGATCAGATCCGAGCAACAACGCATGTGCAAATATCGCGGGCCGAATTAACCCGATGGCTCTCCTGCTTTCCACCACCACCGGCGGCGACGTCCTACTCTTCTGCCTCCTTCCCGCCCGCGAGCCTGAAATGTCCGTCACCGGCGCCACACTAGCATCCGGCGCGCTGTTGTCAGACTCCGAGCCTCCGCGGCGCCGTCATCTCCGGCTTGTGCTCTTCTGTGGGCTGGGTTGGCGGCTTCAAGTCTGCTGTACTGTTCTTCTGGGCAACGGCAACGCTTATCAAGACTCTCGACGCCGATCAGCGATGCCCACGCCATGACATCGATCCCAGAAGCTTCGCGCGCTCGCGTGAGTGGGACTGGCACGTTGCGTTGCGTTCTCTCCCCATCATCTGCCTTCTTTAGGTGTCAACCGCGTGCCCAGCGGCGCACGGCACGCGGTCGCCCTCATTAACGGGTGCCATCCTGGATACGTCATTTCTTTAGTCTCAATTGGTAACTGACAGCGCGCCCGCACCAGCTCCCTGCCGTGAAATCGGTGTTGTAGCACCAGAGTACCGCCATCCCAACGCCGATGCGACTTTGCCGCCGCGTCTAACTGCACCCCACACCATGGGTGAGGCTCGCGGGACACCCGGCGCAATGTAGCAACCTCGGAGCAGCGCCATTCTCACAAGTATGCTTGATCCGTAGCATGCTCGACTGAGCAACATTCTGGAGGCAATTGAACTCATCTGATGCGTGCGATTTCATGGTTCGTGGTTCACAACGCTACTTCCTTATGATCCAGAATGTTGTCCGTCATCATCGCACGTTTCATCGCTTGTTGACTGATACCAATCGCGCCAGCCAAAAATGTGGTATCCAGTGGAGTATGGTCCAAGGCCGAGTCGGACGGGCGGCTCTGCAGTATATATCTAGATCCCCGGAATTTATTGCAGGCCCGCGCCGCTCCGCCTTTGGACCGTCCTCAAGGGAGATAAAGCCTGCATTCGATTCACCAAAATTGGGGCGTAACACCGGTGTGAGATGTGTATTCCGTGGGTGAGAGGAAATGGCGCGGATCAGGCCACGGTCTAGTCAAACGGGGATCTCGTGCTGGGCACATCAGGATCAGCCGTCCGTAATATCGTTCCAACGCGAGCTGAGATCGAGAGTTTTACCAGCCAACTGGACGTAGCCTTCGTGCAGGAGAAAAAATAGAGCCGCTATCGGAGAATCCAAGGGCCCAAGCCCGATTTGAATGGGCACCGCGTGCATGAGCTCCAGGACTGAACTTCCAGACATCACAGGGACGAACCTCTCCGCCTTTGGGCCGGCAACGGACTGCGAGCGGAGGTTTTCTCAAGACCTTGATGCTCCATGAATCCGCTGCAAACCTGTTGGTCATGATGATTCGGACTCGCGAGCTCGCTTATGTCCACGTCCGACTAACCCCCAGCATAAAAGCAAGAAACAAACCCAATATATATCACTCGATCCCGAGTCGAACGGGGAGGGCATGAAAATGCTCAGAGTCCTCTCAATAAATGCGCGCGCTGCTAACCGCCATCGAGCCGGCAATGAACGTAGTTGGTCCGTGGGGATGAGACCAGTGAAATGGAGCCCGGGTGCGGCCCATCTGGTAGTACCGCATTTTATGAGAGTGCGCTTCAAAAATAATGTGTGCGCCGCAGAGCTCGAGTCGAGCAACCTCCACACGGGCTTGAAAGCATTTGATGAGCGAATGAGGTCGCCCCCTGGTCCTCAGGAAGGTAGATGATGGGACTGTGAGTGCCAGCCGCAGCGACCAAAAAAAATGAACAGCGGTGAAATGGCTCGATCCCGAGTCGAACGGGTGCCCAGCTTGAACTCATCCGGAACGCAGGTGCGATCCCACCGCCATCGAGCCGATACAAGGCTTGAATGGCACCACGCAACGACCGGAAGGTCTATAATCCATGGCACTGGCACACTAACTTGAGAGTCCTGAGCCCAGTCGAGCTAAGTATTCGGCTGACGGCCGAGTGAGCGCGCATTGGCACTGAAAATAATGTAAGATAGCAAAGCGCTGCCTACGACGCGGAGTTTTGCACAGTGGTTAGATTCGAGCCGTAAATTCAGAAGTGGAACTCAACTCAACGACTGCGAGCCTTGAGAAATTAAGCCCACCGACATGCCGCGCCCCGAGTCCATGGCCCGGGCTCAATAGCGTCTCGATGGACAGGTGACACTGACGAGCCATCCTTTTGCAAGCTACGATTGAGATCGAAGCGGTGAAATAACTTGACGAGTTAAATCAAGCCCACAGCCGCGCCCCAGGCGCACTTCCGCCAAGCGGAGGCGAGCGAGCTTAGCGTGATAGCCAATGGATGGACAACTGGCATTTACGAGCCATCCTCTCGTAAGCGCAGATTTAATTGACTTCGGAGAGCGCCCATACCTGTGGTGGTGGCTGGGACACGGAAGCGTCTCTGCGTCTCTCGTAGTCTCCGCATGCAAGAGGTTCACAGGTTAGGAGAGAGCCGCCGACAGTCGATTGGCATTTGAACTCTGAAGTTAGGCAGCGAGGAGCGCAAGCTACAAAGCAGTCTGCGTCTAACGAATATCCAATCATCAGGGTAAAATGAGACCACGAGAACGCGACAAAGCGCTGCGCGGGAAGCGTTGTCTTGTTGTAGTTATCTTGTACGCAGGCCAAGCCCAGCTAGCAGCCCAGCAGAATAGGCCCCAGGTGTTATTAGAATCCATTGCTGTTTCGGTGCCTTAGGCTTAGCTGTTTCTGAAACTACCAGTGCTGAAGCTGAAGTCTGCTCCGAAATAGACAATTTCCGCGCATCTGAAAGCCTTGTAGAATGTCATTCAATTCAATTCTGCACACCACGAGCTTCGAGCGAGAGCAAGAGGGTCCTGAGAGGAGATCGAATGCACGGCAGAGGGCCAGAGCGAGGACGAGGAAGTAGAGCATGTGCGTCAATGGGCCGGGGGTTACTGGGACGATTTCATCCCGCGGAGTCGGGGCGAATGGATCGCGTGGCGGACGGTGGCAGCTTGACAGTTCGGTATAAGGTACCCGCGCGCGACCAAGTCAGGCGTCGGGATGCACGAGTTTGAGAGGAGACGAAGCACGGCCGAGAGCCTGGCCCCGGACTGCGGGGACTCATGCAAGCGAGGATTCGAGGCAGTTCAGACGGAGCATGCTCAATTCGAGCGTCCAAAGCTTGAAGTCAGGCGGGAGGATCCAGATTGACAGCGACGACGGCGGTAACGCAGACAGCGGAGCCAAGGACCCCCGGAAGGAGATTGAGTCGCGGAAGAGGAAGGAACGCAGGTTCCACAGGGGTTTGTAAGACAGAGCGCGGAAGGCTGAGCATGGGAATCAATTCCCCCGAGTGCACAGGCACGGAAGAAGGAAATGCAGGGAAGTATCCTCCTGTGCCGGGCCTGCCACGTTGAGGATACATTGAAGACTGACGCACGGAGACGGCACGGTGGGCGGGGTACACGCAGCTGTAGATGTAGACAGGTATGGGTAGGAGGGCACCACGCGGAGTGCTGAGTAGTTCTGAGTGGATAGCAAGCCAGCGTCCAACCACGAGCGGCCGCAGCAGAGGCATGACGAGCATCCCGCCGGACGGCCGCTATGGCCCGTAGCAGCGTTACGGACGAAGGTGAGCGCGTATTGCGCGATGCTAATTGCGCCGTGTGTGCAGGCGGCAGAAGCTGATCGCGCGGATGGCGAACGGAGCTCGAAGGAGGCGGGATAGCAGAGCGAGGCATCCGTGGAGAACCTAGGATTGCGCACCAACGGTCGGCCTGAGAAATTGTGCCACAGGTAAAACACGAGGCAGGGCGACGTCGTCCCCGAGCGCGCTAACCAGGCCTAGGCGGAGGAGATGTCGTCCTGGAGTCCTCTAGGACCGGTGACGAGGAGAAACCCAGCCAACGCGTGACGGGCGTCCATGCGCGGGGCTGGCGAGCTGCACCACAATCGGGACTTGGGCACGCGCGGCGGGCCAGCGCGTCAGCGGCTGTGCGGGCGTCGGGCGGCGGAGGTGTACATATCAGCGGACGCGCTCGACGAGCATGATACCCGGGACGGGATGACGATGAATCTGACGAAGATCGCGGCGGTGAGCGCCACGATGACATGCCCGATGACGCGAGGAGGATCCTCCGCGATGCATGCGCGTGGTGAGCGTTGAGAGACGGTCGAGGACGGCGAATGTGGTGGTGGCGATGATGAGCTCCACGCGAGCGAATGGGCTGCGATGATGTCATCGTGCGCGGCGTCGATCAAGCCTTTCAACTAAAAGAATCGTCGTCCGACCGAGTTGTCCCAGCACTAGAGGAACCGAGATCGAGGCATTGATATGGTGGAAGAAGAAAAGCCGCGAGTTTCGGCAACAGCAGCCGAACAGTAGTTTTTTCCCGAGCTGATCCGACAGTCACTCTCTTCTCACCCACCAACGGTGACCACTCGTCTCTACCTTCCTCCTGCGCGGTCCCACTCGCGGCGTCACGCTAAATTATCATCCAGTGGCACGGCGTCGTGCTAATGACTCGAGCCACTTTTTGATCGGATTCCTTGCACGGGCCCACCCGCACCCTACGATGTCTCAATCATCTGCGTTCTCCAGCGGGCTCACATGGTTGGTGTCAGCCGCTCTCTTGGGTAAAGTGATTCTCCTTTCTTTGTCCGCTCGCGTGTGGTTCCATCGCACAAGGCTCCCCTTTGGGGCTTCCATCACTCCCAAATCTCTTTTGTGCGCTGCTTTCAAGAAAGCGAGATGCACCGGTGCGTCCCCGCTCAACTCGTTTATATTTAAATTGCAGTGTGCGGGTCAAGGTCAACAATGGCTTGATGGCGGTGGGACCGCGCTGCGTCCTGTGATACGTCAGGACGAAATGGACGCTGCAGGGATGCCCGTTTGACCCGGGATCGAACTTTACTAGGGCGCACTGCGTTTTCCCCCGACTCAGTTGCGGCCCACGCTCGTCTCGAGGATGGAGTCATGGAGGCATCGCATCCCAATCTACTGGGACTCAACTTTGTCCAGGAAATCACTCTCAACCTTTCTGCCGTCCCGTTTCTCAAGGTCCGCAATACTATTTAAAAATGCTTCCCAGTTGATTTCAATTTTCACCACCCTTGATTCGTCTCTACTATTCATTTCGCAGAAGGCCCCGAGCCATCTCCAGAAGCGGGTCGTGATCCGCCCGTCCAAGTTCAGCCTTTTTATTGCCCAGGTATTTACGCCGATGAATACTGCCTCGAGCTCAGTATGCATCATTCATTTCCACCCGCATTAATGTTCTTATTGACATGTTTTCACCCCAGCTCATATAAGGTATGTATCGGCTCGATGGCGGGTACCGCGCCTGCGCCCTACAATAATAATATGCAAGATAAAAATATACGCTGCAGGGATGGATGCCCGTTCGACTGGGCATCGAGCCGTGAGTAGAACAATTTCAACTTTTCTTCTTTCCCGCGGATTTCGGCCCCATCGTGAACTTTATTCTTATATCCATTCCCGAGCTTCATTCTTATATCCATGTCGAGCTCCAGCCTTTTTAGCAAATACGTAATTCTGAGCCTGAGCGCTATACTTCTCATGATATATGTATACTGCCGAGGACAATTCATGCATCAATGGCACAGGAACCGCCCCTGTCGTTTTACCGCAATAGCAAGGACAGACCTTATAGGGCAACCCGGTCGACTCGGGATCGAACCACTGACCTCAGGCTTGAGATATTTGATTTTATCCTGTCCAAATCTGTGCCTTAACGCCAGAATCAGTCTTTGCCCGGAGTCTGCCTGAACACTCTTTGTTCACCTCGTGGCACTCCGGACGAACATGCATCACTACTGTCCGCTGCATTTTGACCATGTACAGGGATCACCCAGGTCTTACGCTGAATATCGTCGATACTCGCTGGCAGGGGCACTGCACCTGCCTTCCTTCATGGAGGAATGGATACTACCGCAGGGCGCCCGTTGGACTCGAGACCGAGCCTTATAAGGGCTCACACTGTAAATTCGTCGTACTCGAGGATATCGCTAGGCAGAATTAGGACCATGAGTCAGCTCGATGGCGGGGGGCCGCAGCCGCACTGAATAGAAAAAGATTCTGCCTGTCTACGCGGGGCTGCCTGTTCAACTCGGGGTCGAGCCTTTAGCAACCCCCGTGGCTGGCTTTTTATCACTGTATCTCATCATCTTCCTTCGAGGCCAAACTTGGGAACCCCGTCGTGGCACCGCATGCCAATTGATTCCTTAACTGGACATGAACCTTGATGATGTTCAATGCTGACACGCGCTGTGGAAACAACTCCTTTTCAGATTCATTTGACTCCGAGTCGGGCTGCGGTCATAAGCTTGCTGGTTCCATTGGGCTGCCATTGATTCTTGAAGCTCGCATTGCTCGTGTCAGACGCTCTATTCACACATCCACCGACTCTGGTTGATTCTTCCGCTCGCATGCATGGCTTCATCGCACACGACTCCCTTTTGTGCTTCTATCTCTCCCAGATGCGGTTACTTCAATCGGTACGTCCCCGCTTAACTCATTTATATTTAAATTGCAGTCTGCGGTAGGTTCGTATCGGCTCGATGGCGGTACGAACGCACCTGCACCTTATAATAGGGGAAGAATAAATGTACACTGCAGGAATGCGCGATCGACTCGGGATCGAGCCTTAGAACGGTCAACCTTGTTTTTCCCCTGCCTCATTCAAGCCTGCGGCCCAGGCTTACAGGTCCATCATTCTCGGGGACGGAGTCATGGAACCATCGTATCCCGATCTACTGGGACTCAACTTTCGTGATGTATCACCCGTCCAGCAAATAACTCTCAGCCTGGCTGTCGTCCCGTTTCCCAAGGTCCGCAATACTATGTCAAAATGCTTCCCAGTTGTTTTCAATTCACCATCCTTGATTCGTCTCTACTATTCATTTCTCACAGGAAAACATACTGGAGAACACAACACAATTGACTGGGTAGAAGGCGCCGAGCCAGCTCCAGAAGCGGGTCGCGATCCACCCGTCCAAGCTCAGCCTTTTTATTTCCCAGGTTTTCGCGCCGCTGAATACTGCCTCTATCTAAGTATGCGTCGTTCATTTTCACACTCATCAATATTCCCATTGACACGAATTCATCCCACCTCATATAAGCTACGCATCGGCTCGATGGCGGTGGGCCACGTCTGCACCGTATGTATATGATACGCAAGAAGAACATTCACGCTTCAGGGCCACCCGTTCGACTCGGGCTTGAGCCGTGAGTGCTACACTTTCTTCTTCTTCTTTCCCGTGGATTTCAGTCCCATCTTGATCGTCCTTATCATATCATTCTCGAGCTTCATCATATCCTTCACGAGCTTCATTCTTATATCCGTGTCGACCTCCAGTCTCTTTTGCATCACAGTCCCTCTCCAGAGACCCTCGCATTCACTGTTCGTGCCAACAAGTACTTACCCCATTCCATGCCTTTTATTTTCTGTCCTGTGCTCAAACAGGAACCGTCGCACTCCCGGCATGATATATATGCATATCACTGCACTTCGTTCATTGCTCGGATATATAGGATGAGAATAAATGCACACCCTATTTTCCACGATTCCACCCGCGCCAATCCAGCTACAGTGCATATCAGCTCGATGGTGGGGGGACCGCGCCTGTGCCTGCACATTCTGGTATTAGATGTCGGAATTCTTGCAGGGATATCCTTTCGACTCGGGATCGAGCCTTTAACAGCCCCGCGTTTGTCTTTTTATTAGTCACTTTGTCATCCTATCGTCATCTTCCTTTGAGCCTAAATTTTATGCAGCCTTTCGTGGCAGCACAGGCACAGTTCATTCCATAATTAGGCATGAATCTTGATATCGGGTGATTGCGGGAGGACCATCAACATGTTCTCATTGAAATTTGCAGGGCTGCACGCTCTTCTCGGGATCGAGCAGTTAACACCACATCACCTCTTTTCACTACCACCCAAACAAAAGAGCTCCACTTCCGACATTGCGTCGCACGGATCTTCTGTGCTGCTCTATCCCCGCTGGAGTATGATTTCACAGGGACCCTTCTCCACGGTTCCCCACAACCAAGGAAGCTTGTGCATCTGCCTCTCCGTGGGTCACTCAAACCACACCAGAGTCGTCCAGGATGCAGTATGCACCATATGCAACAATCAACTTTACATTTGGTATTAAGTAAATCCCTACTACTGAAAAAATCCCCACTAGGCACACTAAGACATGTAGGGAACCCTTTCGATCATCATAATGAAACAACAATATCTCCTGACTCGCAATTCAAAAAATCCGCTGTCCACGGGGAAGTCAAACACCTAACGGAGTTAGTTTAATGACAACATTGACAAGACTCCACTCACGGAAGATAGGTGTCGACGTTTGAAGCTTCACTGACTCCCTGCACCTTCCAGTTCTTGAATTGTTGCAGCCAACTCACGAGCATTCTTCAGGGTTTCCGGATGATCATCACCTAAGACCCGCCGGCGCTTGTTCAAGGCCTGCTCCTGAAACTCACGCGCCTCTGTCAGGCGGCCCATTTCGAAATATGTTAGCCCCAAATTTGCCAGACCAGTTAGAGTGTCTGGATGATCCTTGCCGAGAAGCTCAGTGCGCTTCTTCAAGACCACCTTCTGCAGTTCTGCAGCCTCGGGAAACTGTCCCATCTGCCAATAGCGGTTTGCAAGGTTCCCCATGGTTCTCAGAGTGTCTGGATGATCCTCGCCAAGGAGTCCTGTTCGCTTGTTCAAGACCACTTTCTCTAGTTCTGCAGCCTCATGAAACTGTCCCATGTTCGAGTATTCAACTGCCAAGTTCCCCATGGTTTTCAGAGTATCTGGATGATCCTCACCAAAGAGTTCTGTTTGCTTGTTCAAGACCACCTTCTGCAGTTCTGCAGCCTCCTGAAAGTGTCCCATCTGCCAGTACCAGATTGCCAGATTGCCCATGGCATTCAGAGTCTCTGGGTGATCCTCGCCGAGGAGCTCAGTGCGCTTTTTCAAGACCACTTTCTCTAGTTCTGCAGCCTCCTGAAACTGTCCCATCTCTGAGCAGCTGACTGCCAGGTGTCCCATGGTCCTCAGAGTGTCTGGATGATCCTTGCCGAGGAGTTCTGTTTGCTTGTTCAAGACCACTTTCTGCAGTTCTGCAGCTTCTTGAAACTGTCCCATCCCCAAGTAGCTGATTGCCAAGTTTCCCATGGTACTCAGAGTATCTAGATGATCCTCACCAAGGAGTTCCCTGTGCTTGTTCAAGACCACCTTATGCAGTTCTGCAGCCTCCTGAAACTGTCCCATCTTTGAGTAGCTGATTGCCAAGTTTCCCATGGCACTCAGAGCATCTGGATGCTCCTCACCAAGGAGTTCCCTGTGCTTTTTCAAGACCATTTTCTGCAGTTCCGCTGCTTGGGGAAACATCCCGCTCCCGCTGTACATTATGGCTAGTATCACTTGAATGGTGAGAGTTTGGTATTCATTCAGCTGCAATGATGAGGCTTGTAGCATGGATTGCCCCAGGTGAACCCCATCCCTCCACCTTCCTTCTTTGTGATATACCCACAGACACTGTGATGCAAATGAGGTGTCTAGGATGTTGGGCTGGCGGCTCAAATCCAGGCCCATCTTGAACAAAAGTGCATCAAGATGGGGAAACATTTGGTGTGAGAATCGAAAGTCATCATCCATTGAGGACAATGCCATCCCTATCAGTTTGTGCATGCACAGTTCAGTGGGAGAATCCACTTTGACTATGGCCCTGCACCATTCATGCAACAATGGATGAATTGAGAAGGTAATGTCTCTGGAGGCAGCCTGAAAGTCAATCAACGAGAAGCGTGCAAGCTCGTCAGTGAGCCCTAGAAACTTCAGTGAATCCCACTTGGAGCCTTGACTGTCAAGGAATTTGGCCAAGAAATCCAATGGCTTGCGGAGTTTGGCCTCAGTAGCCCCCCCTGGTCTGACCTTGTATGATGCAGCTTGTCGAAACAATTCCTCTGTTATCCCATCATGGTGGATAAAAGAGCACAGTTCAAGTAGCTCCCTTGCTTGTTGGGAAACCTTCTGGAAACTGATCTGCCATGTTGTATAAACTGACCACCCATATTCGGATTGTGGGGGCTGTTGATGCAGTAACTGAATCCGGCTCCTGGTGCTCTCATACAAGTTGAGGTACTTTTGAAGAGACCGGGATGAGGAAATATATGCCCCGGCCTGTGCCACAGCCAAGGGGAAGCAATGGAGTTTCTTTTTAATTGTTTAACCAAAGTATGATCTCATGGAGATGCACCTTACCTGGATGATTCGCTTAGCAAGATTTCTGTTATTGTCCTCCATGACATCATATCGAGCAGCAGATAACAGAAGATCAATTGCTTCCTCAAGTGTCATCTGCTCAACTTTGTGGACCACCTTTGCAACCTGACCGAGGTTGGGATTTCGGGATGTAATGAGGATGTTTCCGTGAGAGCCAGAGGGAAAATACTGCACAAGCTTGAGATGGATGTCATCCGCATTGTTGAATACCATCAACCATTCTTGATGCTGGTGCGACAGCCAATTCAAACCATCTTGGAAAGTTTTCCCAGCTTTCTTGGCAAGGGCGAGAGTAACTAGATCATTTTCAATTGTTTGCTGAGAGCTGCTATCCAAGAAATAAACCTCAGAGAACCTGGGCTGGTATATCAGTTTGACTCATAGATTGGACATCTACTACAGCGCACCGTGATTCCGGCAAGCTGGTAGACTGCTCAACAAACTTGAAGGCAATTTGGCTTTTCCCAGACCCTCCGAGCCCATGCAACAGACAAATATGTCGTCCACCAATGCCCGTGTTGAAATATTGGGTCATCTCTTGGAGAATATTTTCTCTCCCAGTGAAGTGAACAGTTGGGGCTGGGCAAACTTTTAGATAGGCTGAGGAGTCAGACACTGGAACCACAGGATCTACCACTAATCTCAGCCCCAAGCAAAGTTGTTCGTCAAGACTAGAGGCACTTACTGAGGATGACATCCACAACACCTGTGAGTTTAGACTTTGCATCTTCTGTACCCAGATAAACCCGAGTATGTGCGGAAACTTCACTGAATCTTCCCCAGTGTTGTTGCCCAAAGCCCTGCAGACCCTGCAAAACATTGAAGCGAAAATAGGTATTGGGAGTGGCACGAAATCTTTGTGCATTGTCCTCATGTATCCGTTCACAGTCAGTTGCAAGGTTTTTCAAGGTCTTGGCTAGAGCAGTCAAATTTGGGGATCTAGGAATATGGATTGTGTTGGGATGTCCACTGCCAATGCTGACCAGCAGGATGATGGGCTGTGTGGGGTACATTTTTTGGGCTTCTGCCACAACCAGGGAGGTCGGGTTGTTCTGCCCAACACACCCGCCGATATACTTTGGCCTCACCCCTCCCCGGCCAATTTCAATTGGTTTGAAAAGGCCGGGTGTGGCAGAGGTGGCCCGAGCGGCCTCCCATATCTTGCAATCAAGGGCCGGCTCCTGTGGGGTGTCATATGAGCGAAAAAGTTGAGGGATACCAGCATTCAGATTGCTTTCATGCATAGCACACACAAAGCTGAGGGATACATATATGAATGTAAATTTATTTACAAGACCAATAGTTATACATACGTTTTGCAGGCATGAGGGTTGAGATCTCTCATCTTTCCTTCTTGGAATATCTGCCTTAGTGCTGCTTCCATCTGGCTGGCTTTGAACTGCTCTGCAGATCCACTTTTGCGTTTAGGCTGAAGCTTCTCATAGGCCAAAATGGAAGCAGTGATTGACATGCGGAGGCGGCCGAGCATCAATGCAATGATCCTGTGCGCATCGGCTTCTAGCAACTTTCCAGGACATAGCACTCACCCTCCTGTGCCGCTGCCGCCAATAACCTCAAAATAGTCACATGGAGTCGGTGTCGTGTCAGAGCCGAGGGTTGTCTGCACTTGATACATAATTTGCTCAAGTATGAGCAATTCAGACAACACTCCTGCGCCGCCACCATCTGACCAATTGTGTGGGTCAATGTGATTTCAGAGGGAGGGGGACAAGGGCATTACCCAGAGACAAGACCCTCACCCCCTTATCAGGGGCATCCGTGTTCGGCATTACTGTGGATCTGAGGCTTTGCTTTGCTTACAGTGCACACAGTCGGTGGATGGGAGAAGAGGTCAGAGAGGAGCTGTAGTGACGTGGCTGACGCGGAAAGGGCAGTGCCGATTGTTACCATTTCCCATCGGTTACAGTTGGTCCTATTTCCGCCGCGGATCAAAAGTTATCATCAAAGTCCGATGGACTCGGGCTTTGACAACCACGTGTCTCTGTGTTCGTTCATTTCGGTCCCTGGACAAGGCTCCCCGCTAACTCAGTATTCCCTGTCCTTATCATCTGAGGTCATTTTCTATTGCATTCCTTACTGGGAGCACAGGACGGAAAAAGACTCCGAGTCAGATTCTGTCCCATCGCTCAAAAGTTAGGTCAGGCTCATTGTGTTTGCACGTCAGTGTCCATTGAGGGTTATGTAGTTGATAACCTGGTTCCCGGTCGTAGCCTTTGATCATGAACAAGATTGTGAGTAAGTCTCTAAGTAGTGCTCGCCCATCCCACTCCGATCCAGAGTGTTCGCACGTGTATTGATTGCAAAGAATTGTTGGTGCGTGCTGTACTTTAATCGACCAAATCCTGGCCTCATATCCCTCTAGCACGGTCCAAAGGCCAAGGGGCCCATGCTTTCCAACGAATCAACATTAATGAGATCATATTCAGCCGGCACCACCCATTTGACTCGGGCTTGGACCATAAGGCCGTCAAGGTGCATTTCTGGGCTGAGGACACAGACTTCATCAAGTATGAAGCGCGAGTAATATCTTCCTCGCACTAGGCGACTTCCATTTGCATCTGATGAATTTACCTGTGATGCCTCAGAACGGTTTGGCCGGGTACTCCCCAATTTATAACAACTCGAGCCCTCCTCTATTATCAGGAGTCGATGAGCACCCGCTCTGGTGGTAGTCACCCCTGCATCGATTTTTGGTGCGCCGCTCGTTTCATCTTATGTTATGGGACTCCTAGCGGATGTCGTATGTCAGTGACACCAAATTGAATACAAACCGCACTGTTGCTGGCACACCACCATTTCCGCTACTAAACTTTTTACCCCGAGATTCGTCCAAGCATACGACCTCAACTCGCTTACATTGCAGTGTTCATTGAGAGCCAATTCAAGCTACATATCGGCTCCGTGGCGCTGGATCTTGTTACAAGAACAAATCGGCCCTTGCCTTGCAGGGTCTCCCGTTTGACTCGGGGTCGACCCTTAGCTGTGATGTGTTCACCATTGCTTTTTATTACTGCTCACTCCTGGTCTCATTCTAATCACTGGTTCCTTTGTAAGCATCGGAGTCTCGTTTAGTCCCAATCTGATCTTCCAGATTAAAGTCCAATATCCACCAACGCGTTCTGAATCGTCGGCAATATTATATTTTAAGCCGGATTGAAAGAAAGTCACATCACGGACACAAGACTCGACCCTCGCTGTCCCGGGGTTAATGCAGTCGAGAACGTGGGGGCCCAGAGATAAAGGAGACAATATTAAGCGACGCGACGGAGGACGGCTCGGGAATGACACAGGGTGTTAGGAGGAGAGCACGAGACCGTTAAATCTGCAGGCGTGAGTGGAATATGCCCAACGAGCCAAGGTTGGGATGCGCGCGATGCGCTGTTGTCAGACAGCGGAGAGCACTGATCTCGATTTTGATGCATAAATTTGGTAGACGAGGCGATGCGTTCCAAGGCGAGGCGCCAACAGCTTCATATATGCAGGGGTCAATTTGTGCGCGGGAAGATATCAGACTTGGACCTCGCTGTCCCGGGGTTAATACAAGACAGACCGCAGAGATCCAGAGTCAATGTGAAGAAACACGGAGGAGAGGACGGCTCGGGAAGGACACAGTGTGCTAGCTGCGTCGGAGGAGAGACAGAGGACGAGGAATCAAGACCTAGGGTACTACGAACGCGAATGAAAGTGCCAATGACTGCGACTGGACTAGTTCGAGACATTTTGGCGATGTTCAATGCATAAATTTGGCAGGCGTCCCGATGCATTCCAAGGCAAGGCGCCAACAGCTTCATACATGCAGGGGTCAATTTGTGCGCAGGAAGAGATTAGACTTGAACCGCGCTGTCCAGGGCCTAATGCAATCGAGAACGCGGAGACCCAGAGCGAAATGAGAATGCGTGAAGAGACACAAGAGAGGACGGCTCGGGAAGGACACAGGGTGTCAGTCGTATAGGAGGAGAGAACGAGGAATAAGTACCCAGGGTACTGCGCGCGCGAGCTGCAGGTCCAATATGCCCAACGAGCCAAGTTGGGACGCGCGCGATGCGGTGTTGCCATTGGCAGACAGGCGGAGAGTACCGATCTCAGAGGAGAAGCGAGGCGCGGCGTGGGCTCCGTGGCAGTCAGGTGGGCATCCGAGCGAGGGATAAAAATGACATCGGGTTCCTAGAATAGATGTTGAGACGCGGAGACGAGAGGAGAGGGTGACGCGAGGGTGACGCATCCGCAGAAGCAGGCGTGCATCTAAGATGCTTTGAGTGTAATGTTGGTTGTGCATCAGGAAAAATCCAAATGCTATGAAAGACACATGGGTAGCTATATATGTCTATGTATGTCTATGACCGTCTATCCAGGTCTATACAAACAGTCCCCGGACTCTGTGTGTCTATGAGTGTCTATGAGTAACTATATATATTTTCCCGTCGCTGGTACTCACTTTTGGAGTCTATCACTATCCTTCCATTTTGCAGCACTAATGCGAGAATTGATGCTTCGAAACAATGATAATGTCGAATGTCAAGAGTGGGTCCGCTATCTTATTCACCTCCGGAGTCCCTAAAAGACTGTAGGCAGAATTGTAAGCTATGAGCGGCTGGCTCGACTCATGTCCATGAAGCTGAAGTCAACACGGTTAGAGGCAAGAGAGCAAGGAACGTATATTGCTCCTAAGATTCGTGACAAATTCTGCTGTCAGAAAAGGTTGAAGACAGCCAAAACTCAGGGTCCACAACCCTCGGAATGTGACTCGAATGTTCCGGAAACGCAGCATCCGGAAAGGGAGCGTGATTGTATGGCAATGAATTATCGTTCGGGGAGCAGGAAGAACACAGGAGAAGAATCGATCTCTCTCCATCAATGACCATCATTCATAGCGGGTCGCAACTCGTAAGAGCAGCGGCCCAAATCAAGCCGGTGATGAAAGTTGAACAAGGATGTTCTTTGGCCGAGGATTACCGGTTATGGTAGGTGCCAGTAGCAAATGGTGGACATGTATGAATAGATTCTTCTGAGTTGATCATCGAGTTGACCGTAGTCGAGTTGCGGTGGCGTGCGCGAGATTGGCGAGATTGGCGCGAGACTGGGAAAAGTGAAAGTGGGACATCGCCGATCGGCAAGATGCAGGCAGGAGAAGGCGAAGTGTTAATTCAATGAAGTGCTACTGCGAGTAAAGACTGTGGAAGCGGTTGGGCACAAGGAAAAGAGGCTGTGGTGAACGGTCCGTGCGCAATGTTTGTTGATGTGTACATCATCACGTGCATGTTGGTGACTTGTCCTCTTCCCCTTCGTTCTTCCACTCCCTTCCCTCGCGGCTCGCCGCCGTTCAGGTTCACAAGGGATGGTCAATCCTTCAAGCTCTGTGATTAGGGATCCCCACCGTACTGTATACGGTTACGACCGTAAACATTACGGTGATTTACGGGCACTAACCGGCCGTAACCGTAACCGTAAAGCTATCCCCAGAGCCTCTTACGGGACGGTACGGTATATTACGGCTATTACGACCGTATAAATTGATAAAACTCATCAAAAAAACAAGGGCATCTATCTACGCGTTTTCGGTGGCTCCGAGAGCGTCCTCGAGGCTTTGCGCTTCAGACGAAGGTGGTGTTTGAGCAACATCAAAGTCCGAATGGTTTCTGGCCGACAGAAAGGTCAGATTTTACAGAAATGAGACGTGCCTTTTTTAATCCGTTCGCGAGCATTGGATGACATGGGGAGCTGAAACTAATCCAGCGGCGGGTATGTGGATTATTGAGCCCCATCTTTTATAAGACCTCGGCTAGATGATTTTCTAGCAGGTTCGACCGTCGTGAGGCGCGTGAAATCGGTGGTAGGACCGACGGTCTTGGGATATTCCGCCATAGGTCTGGCATGCTTCAAGTTCATATCCACTCTCCATACTGATCGCATTTTCGAGCAGGAGATCTTGCAAAGGCAGGTATGGCAAGGCAGCAGTAAGTGTGTCAATGTATGTCTCTTCCGTGCTCCCTTCCGCCCCTCGCTCGTGACCATACTACTCTCCTCGCTCGTCGTTTATGTCCCGGATTTGAAGCCGACATCAACTCGTGCAAATCAGGCGCTCCCATCATCAAGGCCCACACCGAAGAAGCAAGCGATGATCGTCAGGTTCCCGTTCTCAGGTCAGCCAAAATCATGGCAACAGATACTCAATCCGCGACCGTTCCAAGTCCCCCATCTCAGAGTCAAGATCATCATATGGCCTCGGTTGTCGCTTCCCCATCTCTCTCCACCAATAGCTCAAGTCGACGTCTGCACTGATTCTCGGACCCTCAACTACGCGCTGACACTTCGAAGTGAAGCATGCAAACTTCATCAAATCCCGCCCCAATCGCTCCGCCCCCATTTGCTAAAGTCAATTGGCGTCAACCCCGGCTAGGGTTACAAGCACGACATCCTCGCAAGTACATCAACTTGTGTATAAACCTTGAGGTCAAGACCGCTAAATTTTCCACGACAAAAACGATTCCAGTTGCGATGAAGTTATTGAATTCAAGCCCTCCGATTCGTCAAGTCATGTCCCGTGTCAACATGAATCCCTCCGTCCTTATTCCGTGTTGTTTTTCGACACTGGTAGCATGTACCCCGGATGATTGACTACGCCGCGCAAGTCATCCCACGGTCGGTGTTCCCGTGTTCGGGATTCTGCTAGGCGCGAGGATGTTTGGTGAAGAAAAACTAGGATCTATTACGGGCTTCATGTGTCGCTACAGTGATATGATCATTTATTCTTTGTATTTTTGGTGTGATTTCTCGAAGATCGACTCACGTCTTTTTCAAGGCGCGTCTCGCGAACACTCAGGCAGTCACTCTGCGTCCCGGATGCGATGTGTCGATTTGAACGAAGAAGACGGAAAAGTGGCCGGACAGCTGGCCCGACCGAGATTTAGAATCATCGTGGTGGGTGGCGTTGGAATACCTGGGCATATTTGACGGCCAAATGTATGGAATCTCCGGACATTGAGGTTGCCCTTGAAAGTGGTGGGAGGAGAGTGGCGATCGGCTAAGTGCGGCAAGAGCTGCCGGCGTACTTCCGATCAGATCGGAGACGCTCTTCCGTCTTGCCACCATCTTCGTCACTTTCCATCCGACCTTTGCTGCCCTGGACTATGCACGATCTGATTACATCGACTTCACCGCCTTCCTCCGCTGACGGGCACCTCCACCACCGGCACCCTGCTCTTCGTGAACGTGACGCAGGTGTGAACGCGCACACATAACGGCGTCGCGCCGCTGCTGGAGGCAGCCGCGCTGAACTGGCTCGTACTCGTCGAGGGCGGCGCGACCCAGTGCTTCGCGCCCGCAGAAGCCACGGGTGCGCGGTGCGCGGCACGGGGCTTCACGTCTGACGCGCGGAATATCGACCTCATGGGCGGCGTGCTTGCGCCGGGGCTCACCACGTTTGGCTCCGATCTTGGGTTGAGCGAGATCAAGCTGGACCCGTCGATGACGGACGGGCGGGTGTTCGACCCGCTCACGATGGCAGTCCCTGGTATCCTCGGCGATATTATCGTCCGCGCTGTTGATGGGCTGCAGTTTGCCGGTCGCATGTGAGGTCCCGATATTTCGGAGGTTTGGGACCCCGCTAGAGTCGTCAAGAATCCAAGTAATCACACTATAAATGAGTGGGTGAGGTGTAGGATTCAAGAAAAGCTAAAAAATCTATGTAGCTAGAACTACTTATATACTAAATGAAAACTACACTAATGGGTCTAACAATACTGTGGAAACTACGGAAACTACGGAAACTACGGCACAGGCGTCTGCCGACTGGCTACGCAAACTACGCCGCAAACTACGTGTTCAACTACGTGTTACGGCGCAGAGGTATCTAATCTAATCAGTCATGGTGGCTCCGGATCACCGGATGTAAGCGAAACCGGTATCACGTGGGATACGGATAAGTGAGCGTGCGCAGTTGTAGCACACGTTAGAGTCAGAGCAGCGTTGAGGTTACACGTATGCAACACAAATAACTATGAACGATAATATCAGGATCAGAAACCCTTATATAATCAGTCAACACGGGGGACCTTCACCGAAAGGAGCCTTCAAACGGAATTATCGTCGTTTGACGTGAGCTTGGGAATATCACCAAGGTCTTAGGACAGCTAATCTAATAATAGCGCAAGCGTATAGCGTTACGGTAGTACTAGATGATAAAGGCAGTTAGGTAACTTATAGTGAGCTCGAAGCGCCACTAGAGATCACGGCACAGAGTGTGAGGGTTCACGGTAGTTGTATTGGTAAGATGTAAGATGCCTTCACAGGAGGGAAGGCTCCTCTTATATAGGACTAGTATGACTCACAATGGAGTCAGAGTTACGAGTCATCTGTCGGAGACGACATAGCCTCGCATAGCTTTACGGATGCGAGCGATGGGTCCCGACTGATGAACCGTGAACCGTGAGAAAGCTCAGATAAACATAAATAAACAAAGGAAGACATCAGACAAATTGATCTCCCCCACTGCCAAGGGCGCGATAATAAATACATGGAGGCTGTCGAAAATTAATATACATCGGACTGAATAACCTGTATATAAATAGATAGATCATATCCATCACACCGGAGCCGGAATCGCGGATACAGAACGTCCCGTATCCCTTACATCACAATACACTGTGTGTATTTCTTGTTTCCGTTCCACGTCCCTAACATGTGCATGCCGACTGCAAGATATGCGTACCGCGGGGGTGTTACTACGACCGTCGTCGCGCCGATGGACTCCGGCTTCCTGCAGGGCATCGGCACGGCATTCTCTACCGCCGCGCATAACGTCCTGGCATACAGCGCCATCCTCCAATCCGAAACAGCGCTACACATCTCGATCCACTCCGAGATGCGCGCAAGCGTGAGCACGCAGATCGCCACGCCGCACAACATGCTCTTCTCCAACAGCGCAACAGGCCCGTGGAGTCGTGTCAAGACCGTGAGCATCATCTTCATTCGAGCGTATGCCATTATGTATGATCCATGTGCTGAAATGTGCACGTAGGGCGAGATCCCGCGAGTCATCAAAGTCCACAACGCCGACAGCATGGCTACCTTGCTCCTCTTGAAAGCCGAATTCGAGGTATTGACTTCTACGATTCTGCGTATGACATTCGCGGGCGCGACGGAGGCGCACCTCCTCGCCGCCCAGATCGGCGCCGCAGGCGTCAGTTTCACCCTCGCCCCCGCGCGCCCCTACCCCGAATCCTGGGACTACCGCCGCGTCTACGTGTCGTCTCATTCTACGCTTCATGTGGATCCTGATTCCTTCTGCACGCAGTCTCACCGGCCCTCCCCTGTCGCAGAAAACAGCTGTGATAATTCTCGTGCAGCACGGCGTCACCCTCGCGCTCGGGGTGCACTCCGAGTACGACGCGCGCTTCGAGCTCGCCTGGGTGCGTCACGCTCTCCGCCCCTCCACACCGCTAACCATCCGTGCGAGGCCGCGCTGGACGCAGACGGCGCTCTCGACGACCAACGTGGACACGGCGCTCGGGCTCGACGGCGAAGACTTGGTGGTTTACCAACGCGATGGGCTCTTCGATCTCGAGAGCTAGGTGCTTGATGTCGTTTCTGGGCGGCGCGCAGCCGTGGATCTGTTTTAAATGCTTCTTACTCGGTGATGACTTTCTCGACTTTGAATTCACAATGTGCTGAGGAATTCAAGTTATATCCCTGTCATCAGTGTTTAGAGAGAAGCTGTCTGTTGGCCGTAAATGTAACAATGTAACTGCTTCCGCAGTCTCCCGTAGTCAGACTGCACAGTTGTATGGGGGTCGATACAACTATTATATTATTAAACAAGACATGCAGTCGCTACGCTCCGGCTTCTTACTTGTTCTTAATGCTACCTAATCTAAATCAAGATCTGCAGGGAGAAAATTTCGGTCCAGCCCTCCTCGGACTCTACTTCTCCATAGTATAGTCTCAAGGAGGTGAATTAGAAGCATTGTTTCTTTGAGTGACTCAGTGAATACAAATCCGAGCAAGGCCATTCTTTGGACTCTTTGCCCGGCTCACATTTCGAATAAGATATTACCTGCTTACTCCGTGAATAAATGTCCGTCGCTTGTCTGCATTTTTTCCCCTCGTCTGAATACCGTCCGTCACACTCAGTGGGTCAATTCGGAGCCTGGCATACGCTGTGAGATACCAGTAATTATCACAGGGATGGTGCGACAGGTGTTAGTTGTTCACCAGTGGGAGGATCGTTGCGCGCAGGGTAGTCAGAGGACTCACCCGCTCATGGTTTGTATCACAGTGCGGACGGCCACAAAATGTGAAGGCGATCAGTGGTGAGGCAATTGAAAGAAGATACTGTGTACTTTGGACGAGACGATGGGGGTGGGAAGTTTGAACCCCGGTCTGTCCGCATTTAATGCGACGGTCTGCGGTCTCGTCCGACGAGGGATCTGATTTTCCGTCTGACCTGGACTTGGACCTCTGTCGTGGAATAAACTCCGCGCTCCCTGTGCTTTATCCCGGTAAAAGGCGGAGTGGACGCCCCTGTGATACTTGTCGAAGGAGAATATTGCTCAGCGGGAGATACCCTTTCCCTTCGGGCTTGGACTATGCCATAATATCCGGATACTTTTGTTCAGCCACGCTCATGTTCCTCAGCTCATATAGCGCAAAATATGAGATGACTCACAACCCGTGCTCTGCGGTTGTGCCTTTTCGCGTATCGTAGGTGACTTATCGTTGCAACAACTCCGCTTGTCCTCTGAGTCCTCAAGATCACCTGAAACCTGACTCGCATCTCACGCCGCACCTCCGAGCCCGTCGCAAACAATCTCTACTCTGGAAACCGGCGTGATTGCGGGGACGTTGAGAATACTATATCGGCCTCGTCTAGGTGAATGTGTGAACGGTGAAGAGGCTGTGTATAAACTCATCTGCCTCGACGTATAAAGTGCGCCGTGATTATAGGACTGATAGTCACCTTGCACTATGCTCAACACATTCATCTCCGGCCCTCTCCTATTCTTAGTCCTGGCACAGGGTGCGGTGGCCGCCCTCGTGCCAGTCAAATACGTTTGTGAGTGTTCCGAGGACCAATGTTTATGTGAAAATGGGCCAGGTTCCTCGGAACGACTGTATCGATATCAGATTGCTCGATGTCATTTTGCCCGTCCGAGAGCTGGTGTCCTTCCTTGTCTGGAAGAACTTTGTCTACCTCTTCATTGCACAGCGTGTTTAAGACGGAAATTGCCGCTCATGCCAATCAAACGAAACGTTATCCCGTTAGGCGTAGAAGAACTGTATGGTTTCAGCTATAATTATAACCATTCAATTTATCGGATCAGCAGGGATATTCACCTCGAGTCGACCACCGTGGCACCCATGGCCAGTGGAGCGCAGAAAGTTCCCGAAAGCCGATGTATTATCCGGCCGTTTCACTATTTGCCCACCTACCAGATGGATCGCGCTCGAAAGCGGAAAGCCCAAATTTGGTTTACTTCCTGTCGAGAATCAGTGCGCGGTCAGAACACGCATCAGGCACGTAAATAGGTGAAACCTTATTAAATGTCGATCTACATTCCACCCGATCGCAATGTACACCGAGTGCGACAATATACCCGTACGTCCCGCAATTCACGTTAGCGAAGTGAACGATGAAGCCTCTTCCCTATGGAGCTCACCCTCCGTCGCAGTATAAAACGCGTCGCTATTCAGTGTTGGTGCCCATCTGCAACTCGCACAATGTTCAACAAAGTCCTCTCCAGCACTCTCCTCTTCCTTGTCCTGGCACAGGCCATTTCTCTGGGCCCCGGGCCAGCCAAAATCCACTGTGAGTGCCTGGTCGCTCACGTCGGCGTACGTAATGGCTGACTGAACCTCTGGGTATAGGCGGCGACTACGGTGTACGTTCTTTCCATTGATATCTATATTCACACAATTGATACTCCCGACACAGGATCTCCCATGTCCGATTTCTTGCATTCTATATTGGAGCTCCTCGTACTGATTTTGGCCACAGGCGCATCCGGGTGGCTCTGCTGTGCCCAAGACGGCGGAAACTAGTGAGTCTGTCCCTGATTGTGCCAAGTGCGGTATCAATTGACGCTGTCGGCAGCTGCCAGCCGGGGGAGTTGTTGTGCCGCGTCCCCACCAAGTAATTTATGCGTCACAGAGACGTCCAGTCAGGGTCATTGGAGGCACCGGGCGTGTTGTAGTTTATGCGGCGAAATTTGGAATGATTCAATCGTGTTTGAAGTGACCGAAAGAACAATAGCTGTGAAATATCCAAGGCCCTTCGGTTCGGCCCGCAACATCGACCGGCACAGTTCGGACCATGGGAGTCGACTGCTGAGCATCAAACGTGGATGTGATTTGCCTTGGCCCGCCGCATCGGCAAGCCATCGGTAACCTGCCGGGCATTGAACCATCAAAATTGGGTGACCCCTGATGTTGATGACAGTTGAAACCTGCCGCCCACTAGGTTCCAAGTCTAAATCCTTCGGTGAGAGATTCCTATACAAAGGAACATCCATGCTTCAGTCTTTGGACCCCTTTAGGTGCCAATTGAACCCAATTTTTCACCCAGGCTAGCGCTCAAAATATATTTGGATATATTCAAAATATATTCATATTCATCCTCCAGAATACGAATATGATACACTAAAAATACCACCCGGCCTCTGAGAGGTGAATACGATATGAACATGAATACGATACGCTATTTGCCATATCGTATTCATATTTGGCTAGCACTATGCTTTCATGGTTTGCAACATTTTGCATGAAACGCAAATGTGTAGCGTACACCACGCCCGCTTCCTTTATAGGATTTCATGCTCTACGAGTTGAGTATATTTTCCTCGCGCTGAATTATCACGGCTGAGTCGAGGGGAAGGCCGCCGAGTTGCGCGAGAATAGGATCTTCTTATTACTTAGTTGAGGTTACTGTAGTTCAATGCTCCATCTCTCGAATCAGTGAACGCTCGTGAATCGGATTTGCAGCAGCGCATACTCGCGTCCATTAGCAATGACAGTGAATGAAAAGTTGGGGCGAACAAACCTCAAAGGAGGATTGTGCGGGCGCCGGGAGTCAAACCCGATCTGCTGCTGAGTAGATTATCAGTACCTATGGAAGGCAGCCGTGAACCGCACACCACGCCCACTTATTCCTTACCCTTCTCCCCTGTTTGCATCCGCTAGATTTTTGTCCCGACCTGAGGTGTTGAATTTATCTGGAGGAGACATCACCGCCAGAAAGTCGGAAAGAATTGTCCGCAGTCCTGTTACATGTAAATTCTGAAGCGGTGACGCACGCTGTATCATTTAGCGGTGGATTCAGGCCGGGTGCGAAAGAAAAACCCCGTAGTACACCTCCCATGCGGGCGTCGGAAGTCGAACCCGGGATGCTGCTGATCATTTTCAGTTCTCACGGGCCGTCCATGAAATGCAGTTGTGTACCGTACACCACGTCCGCTTCCTTCGTTAGCTCACCTCGAATTTTACTTATTGTCTCGAAATCAATCCCGGGCACGTTCACCCGATTTCGCCTCGATTGCTCCTCGGAAATGCTGAAAATTTGAATTTACCAACTCATTGCGCCTGCACCTGCACTTCGACTGCCGTGTGCCGTGTGCTGATCGAAACTCAATTGGTATTGTACTTTTAATGAATGAGTCAAAGAAAAACGATGAACATCAGGAGTCGAACCCGGTCAGTTGCTTCCATTACTAGTACTCCGCGAATCAAAGAGCAGCGCTGTGTGCCGCACACCACGCCCGCTTCCTCCCTCTCCTTCAGTAGTCTCATTGTAGGGTTGATTGTTGCGCTTAGAGATCGCTCACGGGACTCGCCGTTCACTAAAAGGAGGAGTCATAGGATATATTCATGCAGGCGTCGGGAGTCGAACCCGCTATGCTGCTCATAATTCCCTTTCCAACTATGAATTGGTGCTGTGTGCCGTACACCACGCCTGCTTCCTCCCTCCCATTTAATCCTCCCGAAGACAGTTCCATTTTTCGCGTAGACCGGAGGTTCACCGCGTATCGTTCACGCATCAATCTCCCCGTCCCCTCCCTTAAGTACGCCCACAACAGTCGAAGCAAACGCAAACGCAAATGCAAAAACAACAAATTAAACACGCTGTCTAGCATACGGCTCCTTTTCTCCTCCTTCCCTCCGTCTTAAAGGACAGGGAGCAATGAAGGTAAAGAGGAAGGAAGGTAAAGACCACCTCGAACGTCGCTTCCTCGTCGATCCCGCCGTCGGCCTCGCCCTCGGGGACCTCGAGGCCCTCCTGCAGACAAGGAAACAATATATCACGACGGGGAGAGAATGAGGAAGGTGGGGAAAGAAGGCTGAGAAACGTACGCCCGGCACATGCCTAAGGTTACGAGTGCTCGCGAGGATGCGGATAAATAAAAGGACACAAAGGGGGGAATACGAAGGGGTCGGACGCGATTACAAATTTCAAGAGTGGTCAAAGGAATAGATGGAAGAAACGATGGCTCGCGGGGGCGACGCGCAGACGTGGGGCGACAAGTGCGGCAGGCGACCAGCGTCGTCGCGGAAGGACAGGAAAGAGGCGACGGGGATCGCACGCGACAACACATCGCCGGCAGCCGAGCGCCCGCCAAATGTCGCCGTTCGCACGCGCGCCGCGATAACACATCGCCCTCAGCTGGAGCGCCCGGCCGCCAGACAAAACGGAAGCGCGCGAGAGAATAACATATCGCCGGCCCGGCCGTTTCCCCATGGACGGATCGCGCGATGAATAACGCATCGCCGAAAAAGAAAAAAAAAAAGACAAACAAAACACAAGACGAATTCGAAAGACGTGACGCACCTCACTGAGATCCAAACAAGATCTTCTGTATCTCGGGGAGCGTCTCGTCGTCAGGCGCGCGCGCCGCCTCGAGCGCCTCCCTCTTTTGCTGCACGAGGATCTTGATGTCGCAGAGCTGTATGTCCCACAGCCAATAATTTGCGAGAGAGAAGGTGGGAGCGAGGGGAGGGAGCGAGGAGATGGTGGATGGCGGTGTAGGATCTCGGCACCATCGGGGACACCCGAGGGCGCCTCATAACCGAGACATCCCCGCGATGCACGAGGGGACATCGGTGCCGCACGGCACACGAGATGCGCGATAGGCACGATCAGGCGGCACGCGATGGACGCGATCTGCCCCGCGGCACGAGACACGGACGGTACACGAAACGGACGGTGGGATGAACAGCAAGGTAGGAAACGCACATTCTCAAAGTAAAAGTCCCGCTCTTTCTCCAGCTCCTCCAACTGCGCGCTCAGCTCGCGCACCTGCCTCGTCAGCGCCTGCACCTAGTGATGTTCTGGTTTGGTTTGGTTTGCAAACCGTGGTTTTGGTTTGGTTTCATCTGGTTTTGGTTCCAGAATCTTCAAACCAAAACCAAAACCATGGGGGAGGGTTTGGTTTGGTTTGGTTTTGGTTTAAACCCTGGTTTCGACGCCCTCGATTCGACCTTTGGGCCATAAGCATCATTTGCAATTCTGTTTGAAATAAAGTATAGCGAACAATGAATAAATTATAATTTTAAACTCCATATCGTAGTCAAGGCCGTAATTGTCTGGTTCCTCAGTGAGGATACTGTCCCAGCTATTCCCGCGGCCTTCTGATTGCTTCTGGCTACCGCTATCATCAAGATCATCCGTGCCATCATCATCGACAAGAGCAGATTTGTGGAAAATTAAATCCCGCTTAATCATACACTTCAGTACTTGCAGTGCTTCGACGATGTCGGGATTGAGCCGATTACGCTGTTTGCTGATGGTGATACCGGCTGCACCGCCGCCGCGTCCCCCCTCCCCGGCGCGGTGGACGCCCACAGGCGTGCACCCTGGCCGTCGTACGACTCGCTGCTGTAGTTCGCGTCCCCGAGGATGTGTGAGGGACGGAGGCAGACGAAAGCACGGAAGTAGTGGAGGGAAGTCGGGGGACCACGGCAAGCCCACGGAGAAGGTCGGAGAAGATCGGCATCTTGGCACGTGTCCCGGGACTTGCCGGACGACATGTTGGTTGCTGTTCTAGATTAATTCGCTGTCGACTTCAGTCGGGCAGTTTTTTTGCCCACTCCATATGTTACTGTCGGTTTGCATTCAAATAGAGCCACGCGTCACCAATCGAGGTTGGTGTCCATCGTCAACCTGCATTTCTGGTTCAAAATCCCCATGGTCCTCCTGAAAATCGTGGAGAGCGTCGAAGTGCCGCCGGGGACTTTTCATGTCAGCAAAATCAGCTTTCAATATCTGCGTCAGGCAGCACATTTGAACCTTGAACTGTCTGCTACGTCCTGGCAGCAGTGGATGATCTCATCCGCCCGAACAAAAGGCAGCATTCTTGCCCTCAAACTTCGGTTGATGGAGAGGAAGTCAACATTCTGAAGCTGTGGAATCATCGACAAAATGAACTAAATTGTAACGGGTGGACGGGGTGGATTATTGTGCAACACAACTCGAGAGACAACACAAAAGACGGTTATGCATTATCGTGTACACCAATGTTGAATTCCGGCAGAGTTCCTACTCACTTATAGAGCGTAAATGAAGCATCAAAAGAACAAAAGACGTTTCTGATTCTCCACTGCAGGTGCCGAAAGTCAATTCCCTAGATGCTGCTCGCTTATTCCGCGGACGCGCATAACTGGGCAGCCGTGAGAAGACCTTCTATCTAGCCCGGTCTCCCTTTCACAAGCCGGGTACTAATAAGGGCCACAACTTTGAGAAGATTTGTTAAACTCAAATTGACACATGAGGATAGACTTAGCGACAGACGAATCGGAGATCCGTCATGACCACTGTTGGATGGCACTGTATGCAGCTGAACCTGATTCTCCGAGAGGTAGTGGCGCCAGATCTCTATGCTGTTCCGTTTGGGGATTTAATCCCCCATCGATCGAAAGGGCTTTAGGCCGCACTAAATCTTGAAAGTTAGATATATATCGAAATGTCGAGCACCAAATATCTATATTGAAAGTCAATAGATATATCTCGAATGACTTGTAGTATACTCGCCCTTCAAAATCGCGATAGATCATCATGTTACCCTGGCAACTCGCGATATTGACATTGAAGGTTCGCCATATATATCTAATGACTTGATACAATATCTAAATTCAAGTGAGTACCTGTCAGACGTTGTCTAGGACAGCGATGAAAGGTGTGCGCTCACCATCTGCGACAGCGAGCGGGCACATGGCGGCCCCGGCGGCGTCGCGTCGGGCATCGTTGGCGGTTCGGATCACCGCACCGGTGTTTGGCTCTGTATGCCATGCGCCCATTTTCCGGCGTGTACTATTTCAACCAAGTGTTCATTAATTTTAGAATTTCCACTCACCGAGATGGCCGATAATTTTTCTTTTGAATTGTCGCGATTTTTAACAACCTCAGAAAAATCGGCCGTCACGCATTACCTGAACACTCGGTCGAAATAGTACAGTATTGAATACTTTTTCAAGCGGAATTTCAGGCATAGCATCCTTGATGCGCTGGGAATTCTGGCTGCAGGATACTCTTTCTTTTCATGCCAGTGTTTTCTCCCAAGCCTGTTGGTACAGTCAAGCATTTCCCCTTTTTTCCGTCTGGCATTCTTGGATCGACACCCCGACCCGATCGCGAAAACCCGCCGGCATTGTCAGAACTCAGGTAAAATCTCGCCCTTATTTTGGCTTCCTTCTCATGTTGTAAGTTATCTTTGCGATGTGCATAAATATATGCTTTTCTGGGCTGCCAGTGCGAAGCGGCGGCACATCTTGTTTCGATAAAGAACGGCCAATCGCGCCCGGCGTCTTTTGATAACCATCTACATGTCCGCTGCCGTCACTTGTGGGCTTGGCTCCGCTGCCTGGGCCAAGAGACCGGCTATGATTGATGGACAGATGGGCAACTACAGCTACCGGCACTGATAAATGACATGGATTAGGCCTCTCCGAGGCGGATGCTGAACCTTTAGGTGGATATGAAATGTGTCTGCACTCCGATGGTTGACTGCCAAGATGGTGGTCATCAACATTCATTATACTGTGTTACTATACAAGAAGGATATTCAGGCCCAATGCAGTAAGGAAAGAAGGTGCGGGCAGGTACAGAAATAGCCAAGCATTAAATATATGATCGGGGATGTTCAATCAGAAAAATTCGATCTCTGGTGCTTTTCCAGGCGAAAGGCGAGTAATACAGCATATGCGTGGGCCATTTTTGAGCTTAATCCCGGCCTTTAAGCTTCATTTAATGTGACAGCCACCCGGAATTTCGGGAAATTCAGTTGAAACTTCCACAAGACTTGTTGGTACTCCAGAATGAAGGTTATGGGTTGGTTCAAATGAATCCGCTCTGTTTTGGCACAGAATTGAACATTCCGGCAGCCTCAACCTCGCCTGAACCACACAAGAAATCAAAGCAAATACTGAGGAGTCTGTGTGGAAATGAGTACATGTTTAAATTTCTGGGGTCTGTCACGAGGGATGGGACGGGAGGTCAAATCAGATGTATTGAAGAGCTGTAAAACCAAAATTAAAAGCATAAAACCCCTTCAATCGCTCTGAATAATTTATGTAGCCTCTGCGCCCCGGATTGTGATGGTCCTTGGCATCATTTATTCATTGGGGTCTCAAAACGCGGCGCTGAGGAAGTCCATGTGCCACCCTGGCGCGTGCGTTGACGCGTCGTGAGCAAGTCATGAGTAAATTCTCACGTCAACAGATAATAGCCCGAACATCAAGCAGAAATGACTAATGAACGAAATTGAACTTCACAGGTTTGCTGTGCCTTCCGTCGTTGCAACAAGCTAGAACTCGGGAATCGAAGCAGCAAGGTCGCAAAAATCTACTCACATTCTGATTGCTTATTATTTCTCATTAGCTCCGTGCTATCGATGTTTTTTCCTGCGATGACCAATTGTGCATGACTAACCGATCAAAACTGATGGACAAAATCGATGTTCCCCTGGGTAGCCAAACCTAAAGGTTCAGCAATGACATGGATTAGGCCTCTCCGAGGCGGGTGCTGAACCTTTAGGTGGGTGAGTGAACTTATGCTTTCCCGCTTTACTTCCGTGAGTTCACTGAAGAGACAAAGGGGATTAATTGAATAATTCTATTGCGCGACCAAGGGTTCTAAATACAAGATGCAGAGTTGGAACTCCAACGGTGCAGTACTTACATATATACACATGAGCATATTCTCCGATAAATCTCCTGCCTTGTCTGCGGGAGAATGACTCGAGGCTGATCCTGATGGAGGCGGACGGCAGGAAAACGACTCCTGCCCGCCTCATGAGGCCGACAATTCAACACCGATGTTTGCTCGAACACCGGTGCGACAGGTTGCAGTGCACAGTTCCGAACAAGGTGGAGCCATTCCAAACCAAGAATTAAGTCGCAGGAGAGAGAGGCGGACACAACAACATCGTGCAAGCACATAGAGATGCTGCCCGCATCACACGGAAGTGTCAGAGGCCCGGAGAGTCGGGAGGCGCGTGTACGGAGGCCAGAATTCAGGACACAGTCCAGGGAAACAGAAGACCTTGGAACATGGTCCGATGGTCGTCAAATCATACGGGCACATTGCAGAACGTAGCAAGGGAGGACATGGAGGCAGAGACTTGATCTCGGATCTCCGCCCGAAGTCCCACGTCAAAGTACACGATTATCAAGCAGAAATGACTAAGACACGAAGCTGAATCTCTTGAGTAGAATGGGGTTGCACACCGGCAGATGAATCAATGAGAAGGGTTTTGTTTTAAATACGGATTTGAATTTCTTTCTTTTCTTTATCCTTGCTTCATTTTGTGCTGCATATGACAAATCCTGAATGACACATCGATCAAAACTGATGGACAAAATCGATGTTCCCCTGGGTAGCCAAACCTAAAGGTTCAGCAATTACAAGTGTACGAGAAAGTGTGGGACTGTACATATAAACCGGAGGACGACAACCGGGACCAATTCACCCGTCTTTCCTACCCGCCTCCAGCAGCTCACATACAGCCTCAATGCTCGTACAAGCTGCAAGAGGTTCTGCTCAAGACTTGGTTTCTCCTCCCCAAAACGGCAGTGAGACAGATGTTTCTGAGGATTCAGTGCGTGGTTGATAACTTATCATCGACTACCTAAGAGGCTGACTTACGATCAGGTACAGATACTCAAATACCAAGGGCTGATCAATCAAACGCCTCCAGATCATCCGGATCTCCCAGGTTATTACTGGAGGTTGGGAGACTTTCGAAACAGTTACACTATGTGGACAAAATGATTGAACGATGGGTTTTCGATTGTTTCTTAGTCGAATCACTCCAAATAAAATGTAGGCATGAACCTTTGTCAATTTCATAGTAATATACACCAATTAACCTACACCATACCCCCTTCGTTCTCTCGGAATAAAATATTTGAGCATATTCTGAAAAATTGTGTCTGTGGAATCATCTTGTATGCAAAAAGGGTGAACACAGGCTGAAAGTACTTGAAAAATGAACTTTCCTCATGCTTTCATTGACACAGATTGAAGGTGTTTTGGACTCGCAATGACCGATGCAAGTTGGCCATTTTTAGTATTTTGGGGCATTTTATGTCAAAAATGCTCAAAATGGCCAACTTGAATGCCCCGCCGTGAGCTCAAATGCAAATGGATTCAGGTCGACCAAAGCATGAATGAGGTTCATTTTTCAAGTACTTTCAGCCTGTGTTCACCCTTTTTGCATACAAGATGATTCCACAGACACAATCTTTCAGAATATGCTCAAATATTTTATTCCGAGAGAACGAAGGGGGTATGGTGTAGGTTAAATGGTGTATATTACTATGAAATTGACAAAGGTTCATGCCTACATTTTATTTGGAGTGATTCGACTAAGAAACAATCGAAAACCCATCGTTCAATCATTTTGTCCACATAGTGTATGAGCACAGCGAAGAATTGAAGGATCTCAATGATGCGGTGCAAACCCTTCAGATAGCTGTGAACCATACTCCAAAAGCAAGCTCTGAGAGCGCGGACCGTTTGAAAAGTCTGGCTTTGGCTCTGACACGGCGATATCGAAGGTTGGGAAATCTGGTGGATCTGGAGTCTGCACTGCAGAACTATAAAGAAGCAGTTGATGTCACCTTGAAGGAGGATCCTGCTAGGCCAAGGCACCTCAACAACTATTCTGTGTCATTGCTAGAACGATATCAAAGGCTAGGAGACCTGGGAAACCTTGAGGGTGCAATGCAGACTGCTCATGAAGCAGTTGACCTCACCACAGAAAGCCACCCAGAAATGTCAAACCGTCTGCAAAACCTTGCTTTGTGTCTGTCGGAAAGGTATCAGAGGTTGGGGGATCTGAAGGACCTGGATGCTTCATTACAGACAAACCAGAAAGCAGTTGCTCTCACCCTGGATGGGGACCCAGATATGCCAAGCTGTCTCCAAAACCTTTCTGTGTCATTATTGCACCGATATCAAAGGTTGGGGGACCAGGCGGACCTTGAGGGTGCAGTACAGAATCAACAAAAAACAATTAATCTGACACCACAGGGGCACCCTGTTAGGCCAGCACGTCTGCACAACCTTGCTGTTTCATTGTCAGAACAATATAAAAGCTTTGGAAATCCGACAGACCTCGAGTTGGCACTGCAGAAGGAACAAGAAGCAGTCAATCTCATTCCAGTGGGGCACTCTGCGAGGCCCTTGCTTCTACAAAACCTTGGGGTATTATTGGCAGAGCAATTTCGCAGGCTGGGAAATCTGAAGGACCTGGAGGACTCTATTGAGATTCGGCAAGAAGCATTACAGCTCACTCCACACAATCATCCTGGAAGAGCACACCAGCTGCAGTCATTTGCTGTGTCGTTGACAGAACGATACCGGAGGTTGGGAGAAATAAAGGACCTTGAAGGTGCACTGCAGAAAGCACAAGAAGCAGTTGAGATTATGAAGGAAGGACACCCAGACACGCCAGATCTTCTCCAAAACCTTGCTGTGTCATTGTCGGAACGATATTGCAGGCTGGGAAACCCGGAGGACCTTGAAACTGCACTGCTCAAACATCAAGATGCAATTGGTCTCACCCCTGAGGGACACCCAGATATGCCAGTCCGTCTACAAAATGTTGCTACAACACTCCTGCGCCGATATCAGAGGTCGGGGGATCTTCGGGACCTTGATGGTGCCCTGCAGCAAAAACAAAAGGCAGTTAAGCTTGTGCCAGAAGGGCACCCTGATAGGCCAAGCTTTCTCGCCAACTTTGCTGTGTCTTTATTAGAGAGATATGATAGGCTAGGAGATTTGAAGGACCTTGAGGGTGCATTGAGGAACAATCAAGAGGCGCTTGATCTCACCCCGGCAGGACATCCGACTCGTCCGGGTCGCTTGCAGAACCTTGCAGTGTCTTTCTCAACACGATATAAGAGGCTGGGAGATCAGAGAGACCTTGAGGCTGCACTGCAGGCGGGACAAGAAGCACATTGTATCATCCCCAAAGGACACCCGAGCAGGCAAGACCATCTCCGTAACCTTGCCGCATTATTGTCGGACAGATATCAGAGGTTAGGAGATCTGAAGGACCTCGAAAGTTCCCTACAGATGAGAGAAGAAGCACTTGATCTGACTCCAGATGGGCATCCTGCTAGGCCAGCACAACTCCAAAACCTTGCTTTGTCATTAGTAGATCAATACCAGAGGTCCAAAGATCTGAAGCACCTTGAGGGTGCAGTGCAGAAAGGCCAGGAAGCAGTTGATCTCACACCAGAAGGGCATCCTGATAGGCCACGCTATCTCCAAAACCTTGCTGGGATATTAATATACTGTTACCAGACGTCGGGAAATATGCATGACCTTGAGGTTTCCCTCACTTATTCTGCTGATTCCTTTAAAACCTGTTCCTCGACTCCGCACAACTCCTGGACACATGCTCTTCAATGGGCTTCTGTTGCAAAACAATTCAGGGCTTCGGACTGCTCAGCTGCCTATACAGCTGCCTTTCGACTGCTTCCTGAGCTTCTTTGGATTGGCCATTCGATACCTGTGCGTCATGAAATGATTCACAGACTTGACATTGGTCAAGTCACTTCCGCTGCTTTCCAGACCTGCCTCAGTCTTACAAATTTCGCCTCCGCCGTGGAGAGCATGGAGCAAGGCCTGGCGACCATATTTCAGCAAATACTCCAATTAAAGACAGATGTTGATGACCTTCGGCCAGATCAGGCTTCGAGGTTTCGAAACCTCTCATCTGAGCTGTATGGTGGAACATCTGATAACTCCACAGCTGTTGCAATCAACAGAAATGAACCGCTTGAGGATATTGGGAAACAGCCAGGGCTTGATATTTCCTCATTCCAAAACCGTACACTACTCTCCGGCAGGCATCACTGAACGGTCCTATTGTGATTCTCAACAGTCACGAAGCCAGTTGTGATGGGATGATCATTCTTTATTCAACTTCGGAGCCCATTCATGTCCCACTTCCACAGGTCACACTTGAGCTGTTAAAATCACAGAAAAACATGCTCAAGGCATTGCTTGATCGCTGCAGTGCCAGATTCCGCGGAGAATCAGTGGCCACCAGACTCTTTGGTCAGCAAGAGAATTTCACATCCAAAACTACTAAAGAGTGCTTCGAGGATGTATTGAGCTGGCTTTGGACCCATATTGTTTGCCCTGTGTACCAGGCTCTGGAACAGGTGAGAAGTGTGTAATTCTTTGTTCTTCATTACTAATTGATATTATTACAACAGCACGGTATCTATAGTGGCAGACTATGGTGGCTGCCCACTGGCACGTTTACAGGATTGCCCCTACATGCATGTCCTCCTACAGATAACTTTATTCATTCATACACAGCAACATTGGGTTCACTACTTGCCAGCCAATCTAAAAAATCATTCAAGATAGGACAGAAATTTGGGGTGGTTGGAGTAACGCATACGGGCATTGGCGCCATGAATTTCCTCAAAGGAGTGGGGGAAGAAGTCAAAATATTGTTTCTATCATCAAAGACGTAGAGTGCCTCGAAGGAGCCCAAGCCACAGTGGATGCTGTCAAGAACCAACTGCAAGATTGTTCGTGGGTTCATTTGGCGTGCCACGGACCACAAAATTTGGTTGAACCCACCAAAAGCTGTCTTCTACTCCACGGTGGCAAACTGGAGCTGGAAACAATTCTTCGGATTCCTCTCCCCAGCGCGCAGTTCGTCTTCCTCGCAGCATGCCAAACTGCCATGGGGGATCCGGGGCTAGTTAATGAATCCTTTCATCTCGGTGGAGGATTTATTGCAGCAGGCTTCCGAGGTGCCGTAGGGACACTGTGGTCCATAAATGATGCAGATGGGCCTAGGGTTGCACAGAGTTTCTACTCTCATCTATTTCGGGGTGGTCGACGACCACAAGCGAGTGATGCGGCAGAGGCTCTACACTATGCAGTGAAAGAATTAAAGACAAGAAAGGTTCCCTATGCGCGGTGGATACCGTTCATTCACATGGGAGCCTAATATAGTATTGGAACACTTCAATGCTATCCATACATATTCTGTCCCGTTTGTTGGTTGATTTCAGTGGTCGCAAATTATGAATATTCGTTACTGATTTTATATATTTGATGCGGGCTGGATGCGACTGAAGAACCGTGTCTCGGATCGCATCGGCAAACACAAGGGATTGAGAGTGCTGTGGCGACCTTGTTCGACCCAGGCCGAATTGTGTTGGCCCGCGGATCCGTACGGGGGCGAAAGGGGAAATCAGATACTACACACTTGTCCTGGTAAGGTGAAATCAACTTTTTGCTAGTCAAAACTTAGTCCGCTACATCCCTTCGCATCTATCTGAGCCTCGAATACTGACTTCAGTACCGCGAAGCTCCGGCTCCAGGTGAGTGATCGGCCTTGCAGTGAGTTCAGATACCGTGGCAATATCGATTGCATTAGAATGCTCAGCTATTCACCCTTTCGCTTGCCTTGCGCTCGAATTTCAAGAAGCTTAAGTTGGGTGCTCTTTACAGTCGAGGGGTCTCGGGCGAGAAATTGGAAAGCTTAAGGGCGAAATACCGCACCGGGAGCTTGCAGCCAGGGAGCAAGGCCTCAGAACATCGTGAAGCCAGGGATCCACATCCTTCGTAAGTTATCGAGCGCCAATTGGTATCTGCTGAAACATCTGGCTCGGAAGCCAACCATTTAGAGCTGTATCAAAAAAACGATGAATTCTGCTCGAAGCACACGCCGCGCGCGAGCATGGTACAAATCAATTCTGATTGTCCAGGGGAGTCGTTGACATGCAGTAAGGGTATGCCGATCCGGCTCTCCGAGGATTGCACTGAATCACGGTCGTCCCAACCGGGAGCGCGCCCAAATCGTGAATGTGTGAGCTCAGAGAGCAGTAAAGGACCCAGGCTGCGAAGGGCGGGGGACTGACAAATGATGAGGTAGCAGGTAAATTGTACGCGTAAATATTCGCCTCGAAGGTAACTGGCAAGTCTGGCGGCAACTCCTTGGGATGAAGGAGAGACGCCAGGTACGTCTCAATGCCACGAACCATTTCAAGTCCCTTTGGTCCGTAAGCCCGTGAGAGCTGAATTCATCCCCACGTCATGGGCAGGATCAGGTTATAAGAGATCAAGAGGTGGGCGCCGGAAGATTCCGAGATATCATGCTCTTTTCAAACTCCGCCGGAACGCGGTCCGATCACGTTTTGGACTTCCACAAAGCTATTCTCGACTTTCGTTTTGCTGCCCCAAAAGCAACCTATTCCCCAAAGCTAGTTGGGAGACCCCCCAATTTTCGCCCCTTCCGAATCGACGAGTGCCCATATCTCACCCAAAACTTTGGGCGAAAAGGGAGATATAAATTTTCTGCTTCGGCCCGTCGACCGATGTTTGGTCGCCACGTGCAACCGCGCAAACAATGCGCCGAACGCAACCAACCTTTTCTTCACGCAAACAGGTTGTATAAAATTCATACTACCTGTTAGAGCAGTTTAAATATCGTTCCCTTTATATTGGGGCTGCTTACCAAAAATCCCCCATCGGGGTGTTTGAGATTCAATGCAACCCGCCCGAAAAAACACCCATTCCGTGTTTAATACGGATTACTAGACCGTGAAAATTGGCGAAGGGCCGTGTTTAATATACTACATCCCAGCTGCATATGGCTCCGGGCTAAGTAATAACGGGAACCTACCAGACTCGCAAAAGATGTCTGGGATATGGCTCGGACATCGGTCCGCAACCGGTCGGTCCGATCAACCGCTCGCGTGGAGGGGGTGGGGGGGGTCTATTTCAAATGTCCTGGACTTCGGAGCATGATATCCCGGAGTTTTCCGTTGCCCACCTCTTGTAAGAGATACAACAGTACTCAGGAGCCAAGCGGCAGTGAACAGTGAGACCAGCTACTCGAGGCCGGGCCCGCTCCGGAGTGGAAGGGAGGGAAAGAGGAAGTTTGAGATGTATGGCATCCGGAGCAGAGTCGGTGCAACTCACAGTTTGAATTTTATTTGGTGACATCGATCATCCGCACGATATTCTGGCGAGCCGAAGTTTCGAAGATAAGGGTGGGGTTATGATTGAATAATTTGCATGTCTCCCATCCCCACGACACACAAAATTGAGGAGGGGGATTCGCGATGTGGCCAGACACGATCCGACTACGGTTTCCTTGACTGAACGAGGCGCGAATAATTTTCATAAAAAGGGATATCAGTAGTCCTAAGTTAAGGCTCGATCCCGAGTCGAACGGGTGACCTTGCAAAGAGGTGTAACCTCATATACAGCCTGCAAGCGCGGTCCGACCGCCATCAAGCCGATGCGAAGTGTACACTGGCTCGTCTGGACTTCCTGTAATTCTCATCTTGCCAATGAAATCTAGCGACGATTCCGAGGTATACAGTGAGCAAAAAGTTGATTCCCGCCGCGGGGGGAAAGGCGTGGAAAACTCGAAGATCTGCGCATCAGTCGAACGTGTGCTTCGTGCTTGTCAATGATGTCTGTCGAAGACCTCGCACATGCTGGGCAACCGTTATACAGGGATGTGTGAGCTAAAATATGGAACCAAAATGAACTTAACTCGTAGACCCTGGCGCCGCACGAGATAAAAAGGAGTCGTAATGCGCGCCATTATGGTCCACGCCCGAGTCGAACGGGCGTCTCCTGCTGAAAGCTGACACATTATATTCGCTCAATTCTTACGGGTGTGAGCCGCTCCGCCTTTGGACCTTCCAAGGCTGAAGTGAATACAGAATTTGCTAGAGAAGAAGTGAGGCTTCCTGAGAATCACAAGGGGAACCAAGGCTGAGACAGCGGCAGTACGGTCCACCCCCGAGTGCCCTGCTGAAGATAACTTTGCACTTAAACATCATCATAGCAGGTGTGCGCCAGTTCACCTTTGAACTTCCCAAAGAATTGTCATCGCGCAAAGACTCGAGAGGAAAAGCAGCATGGGCGAAGCCCGACTGGAATATTGATGGGGAACCCAAGAAAGAAAACCCGTGCAGATGTAGCGAGGCAGGACATTTCGCGTCTTGACTGTGAATTGACAGTGTTAAGGACCCGACGGACGAGAAGAGAATTTGCATATTCCTCCGGTCCCGAAAGAAAAAAGTGACCCGTGCGCATAATGATCCAAGTCGAATTTACTGGGCGTCTCCTGCTGTACAACCTACTACCCTGCACAGATATCGCAGGTGCGGCCCGCTCCGCCTCACGACCTTCTGTGAGGTGAAGCGCACTGAGGGAACAAAACACAGCAGTTAACGTCTAGTAGTTCACAGCGGCAGCTCAGGTTTCATGGGAATCTCCGAGTCGGCAAGCCATTGAAAGGTGCAGCGAGTCCGGCGAGTCGACCTTGAGAGATGGAAGGAGCAATATCCGAGAGTTGTCTGGCGGAATCCCCGGGAGACGGCGCGGCAGGACGAGATAGTCCGGGGATGCTTCCACTGGGCCTCCACAGGAAGTTAACAGAGGCCAGGGAGACGGACGAGGAGACGCAGAGCGGTACTGGAAAGCGACGCACAGTGGCAAGAGACAAGGAGCGGTTCGGATCAGATCCGAGCAACAACGCATGCGCAAATATCGCGGGCCGAATTAGCCCGACGGCTCTCCTGCTTTCCACCACCACCGGCGGCGACGTCCTACTCTTCTGCCTCCTTCCCGCCCGCGAGCGTGAAACTATCTCACCGGCGCCACACTAGCATCCGGCGCGCTGTTGTCAGAGTCCGAGCCTCCGCGGCGCCGTCATCTCCACCTTGTGCTCTTCTGTGGGCTGGGCCGGCGGCCTCAAGTCTGCTGTACTGTTCTTCCGGGCAACGGCAACGCTTCTCCAGAGACGCCGATTAGCGACGCCCCCGCCATGACATCGATCACAGAAGCTTAGCGCGCTCGCACGAGTAGGACTGGCACGTTCCGTTGCGTTCTCTCCCCGTCATCTGCCTTCTGTAGGTGTCAACCGCGTGCCCAGCGGCGCACGGCACTCGATCGCCCTTATTAACGGGTACCATCCGGGATGCGTCATCTCTCTAGTCTCAACTGGTAACTGACAGCGCGCCCGCACCAGCTCCCTGCCGTGAAATTGGTGTTGTGGCACTAGAGTACCGTCATCCCAACGCCGATGCGACTTCGCCGCCGCGTCTAACCTCCACCCCGCGCCATGGGTGAGGCTCACGGGACACCCAGCGCAATGCAGCAACCTCGGAGCAGCGCCATTCTCACAAGTATGCTTGATCCATACCATGCTCGACTGCGCAACATTCTGGAGGCAATTGAACTCATCCGATGCGTGCGATTTCATGGTTCGTGGTTCACAAAGCTACTTCCTTATGATCCAGAATGTTATCCGTCGTCATCGCACGTTTCATCGCTTGTTGGACGCTCGAGGCTTGATTCAAGTCAATGACACCAACTTGTGCGCGACATTGCAACAACCCTTGTTCGACTGAGCACGCACTAAGAAACAGCGTCCCTCATCGTCACGGCATGGCTTGAGCCCGAGTCGAACGGGCGGCCTCGCAAGCATAGCGCAATATTAATTCCTCGCCAGAGGATGCGCGGGTGCGGTCCCACCGCGATCGAGCCTCGCTGGTCCTTGTATACGTCACTGTGAAGGAAGCGTGGGCTCCATGCGAGTGAGGGTGAGGGTGATATCTGGGCAAATGCGTGCAGCATGCTCTGGGTATCGATACATTCTCGCAAGTGTTAAATACATTTTTCTGCGTAGTCAGAAAATTGAAACCTATCCCATAGCTCGACGATTAGGGCATGACGCGCACTAAAGGCACTGGTGCTATCCCCTTCCTTCCTTCGCAAACTTGCCATGATAGCTGCCCTCGAATTGCAGCTCAGTGGATGCGGACGCTGGAAGGGAACACTTGAGTTCGATGAGGACAATGGACACAAGTTGAAGCTTCCTCAAGTTGAGGAGCGGTAAGTACTTTGAGGTACTTTGATAAAATAATCAGGATAGTCAGAGATCTTAGCGCAATTTTCTCTCCATGAATCTGAATCGAAGCGCATTTACCGCGCGGTGACGCCAAAGCCGGTGCAGTAATAATAAAAAATGACTCGGACTCAGGAGCACAGCTCGATCCCGAGGCGAACGGGCAACCCTGCACGTGGACGGCCCAAGCTTTCATGGCATGCAGGGACGGTCCCACCGCCACAGAGCCGATATGCAGGTGCATCTGCACACTGGAATATTCAATCTACGTGAGCTGAGAAGGAATTCGGCCGCACCGGTAAATATCGGGGTAGAGGCCATTTAGCAAAAATACGAGGCGGGTGAGATGGAACTGCCCATGCGGGATAAGCACTGGCCCCAGTGCCCAGCAAGTAGTTTATGACTGATACCAATCGCGCCAGCCAAGAATGTGGTATCCAGTGGAGTATGGTCCAAGCCCGAGTCGGACGGGCGGCTGTGCAGGATATATCTAGATCCCCGGAATTTATTGCGGGCCCGCGCCGCTCCGCCTTTGGACCGTCCTCAAGGGAGATAAAGCCTGCGTTCGATTCACCGAAATTGGGGCGTAACACCGGTGTGAGATGTGTATTCCGTGAGTGAGAGGAAATGGCGCGGATCAGGCCACGGTCTAGTCAAACGGGGATCTCGTGCTGGGCACATCAGGATCAGCCGTCCGTAATATCGTTCCAACGCGAGCTGAGATCGAGAGTTTTACCAGCCAACTGTGTCGGAAATTTCTTGAATGGGTTGTACCGCCACTCAACCGGTCCCAAGCCGTTCCAAGGTCATAATTCTTTTATGGCTTGCAACATTTAGGTGAGGTGCACATAACCCGGTTCCAAGCCAGGTGGGGTGTTACAATCCATTCAAAGCCAGCTGATGGATCGTGGGCTTAAGACTTGTTTCAACTCGTTGCAACTAGTTCGCGCGACACAAATAAAATAAAAAATGAAAAATGAGATTTAATAATATATATAGATATATTTATCTACAGAACACTTCACCGTCCACGTCGCTCATTGTCTAGGGGAGCACGGCTCGGGACGGCATGCCACTGTAATTAGGATTCCATACTTGCACCCGCAGGTGGTCGGATGGGATTCGGGGCGTCAGTTGCAACGACAAAAATTGAACAGCGGTAACCAATGGCTTGATCCCGAGTCGAACGGGCGCCCCGCAAATCCACATAATGCCTGCAGGTGCGGTCCCACCGCCATCGAGCCGATACATGGGTTTAATTGCACTATGCAACTACTAAAAGGTCTATAATCCATGGCACTGGCACACTAACTTAAGAGTCCTGAGCCCAGTTGCGCTAAATATCCGGCTGCCGGCCGAGGGCGCGCGCATCGGCACTGAAAATAATGAATGATTGCAAAGTGCTGCCTCCGAACGAGCGGGATTTTGCACAGTGGTTAGATTCGAGTCGTAAATTCAGAAGTAGAGCTCAACTCAACGAATGCGAGCCTTGAATAATAGAGCGCAGAGAAGTGCCGCGCTCTGTGGCCCGGACTCGATAGCATCTCGCTGGACAGGCGACACTGACGAGCCATCCACTTACAAGCCAAGATTGAGATTGAAGCGGTGAAATAACTTGGCTATTTAAATCAAGCCCACAGAATCACCCCGCTCCCTGTACTGAGTCGCTTCCGCCGACCGATGGCGAGTGAGCTTAGCGCGATAACCATTGGATGGACAAATGAAATTTCCGAGCTATCCTCTTGTAAGTGATTTAACTGGTTTCAGAGCGCCCATACCTGTGCCCTGTGGTGAAGAGACCAGTAGCCGGAGTGGCGATCACCTTGGCTGAGACACCGAAGCGTCTCCGCGTCTCTCGGAGTCCCCGAATGCAATACGTGCAGTGTCGGAAAAATCGATTTTGCCTGATCAGGCCCTGACGGCACCTGACGGACTGATCAGACCTGGTCAGACGCATGCCAGGCTCAGCGATGCAGCTTGTCAGCCCCGGCCAGTCCTCTTCAGCCCCAGTGGAACAAATTCAGAGAATCAAGAATTTCTGCGACCTAGTAGGGGTCGGCTCGGAGGAATATGTCAGCGTCTACCGTATCTACAAAGAAATGCAAGTTATCCTTTCCACTATCTGTCGCTGGCGCCAGTAAGGCGCCGCGAATCACGTAGTCCATCAATAAGAAAGAGAAATCCTTCCTTTCCTCACGCACTTGACATCCAGCCCAGTCCGTCTTCGGTTTCCATTTGTTCTGGCGGAACTCGTGGACAAGTGCAACATCAATTTGTCGCTTACTTTCCAATGTGCAACGCAAAAATGCGCAGATGCGGGCAAAGTCCATCTCGGAAGAGTCGGAGTTGAACAGGACACTGTCGTAGCGCGCACCACCATGGAAGCATGGATTGCAGCGAATAATGTCCCGAACGCCCCTCCAGTCCTCGAGCGATTGATATGTGATATAAGCACATTTAAAGGGCCGGATCTGGGTGAAATCGTAAACATAGGAAATGCAACCATCTCCACGAAGGGGCTTACCTGAATTTGCTGTTCGTAGCTAACACGATCGCCGGGAAAATGCTCCGAAACGAAATCGCGGAGGAGTAAATCAAAGTTGTCGACTTGATGCCCCGCGGATTTCAAGACGTCCCCAAAAGCCCTTGAATTCACAAGACGGTCCGGTGCACCGAACCTCCAAGATGCTGAGGTTAGTTGGCTTGTATTCGGAGCTTCGTCAACCTCGGGCTCCTCCGTTCTCTCGTCCTCCTCACATTGTTTGTCGTACTTGTCAATTTCCATACGGATTCGGGCTATAGCTTCTTGCGTTTCGTCAATTCGGTTCATCTATTATCCTCCATGACAACAATGAACGGCTGAAAAGTCTCGACCCTCACCTGGGAAGCAACATTTTTGAAGTTGGTTTGACTATATGCTTCGGCTGCTTCTTGTTGAAAGCCTTCACCAGGACGCGTCGAACCGTGGTTTGTCGTTCCCTTGTCACGGATGTCTCGCACAATATGACTGGTTGCATGCTGCTTGAAGAAATCGAAATCTTTGCCATATTTCTCCGACACGCGCTGGGTTAATATATTATAATATAGTCAAATGAGAAGCTAGGAATCGAGATATGCAGTAGGACGCACCGAGCACCAGTGTTCATAATCCTTGATAAATTGTTCAAGCCGTTCTAGCCGGCGGGTCGGCATACAGTGCATTCCTGTCATTATCCGGAGCCGTTCATAGGCTCGGATACAATGGATCAGGGGATCATTGTGCGGGAACAATTGGACAATGCACGGCAGCACAGACTGTGCAGCCGTAAAGTCAGCTAAATTCGTAAATTAAATTGGCTGCTCACCTTCAGGATATCATAGAAAGCTTGGCCATCTGTATAGCGGACGGTGGTGACCTGATTGAAATGCTTGAGTCCTGGCCACCGTGGAAATTCCCGCATGCTAGCACCAGCATATTAGCGCACTCAGGGTTAGACAGAATTAGATTACTTCTTCGCGAAAGTCCCTTTACCACCCAAGTCCTCAAGGACTGCCAGCAACAACGTCCAGAGGTGATCACCCCATTTTCCCAGATCATCCGAGTGGAGGGTATCATAGGAATATGCGGCATATGGGTCCGAAAATCGAAAACCCCACAAAAAATGCTAGATGGCAGTTAGTAAGGTTGAATGGTAATCCTTCGACGCACCTTTATCCCATGAAGCCCTTTTTTCTTCAAAATAGTTTCTTTTTCTGTCTTCGTTGTGGCGAGCAAGGCCTTCCGTACAACCGCTTTCATCGAGGTGTTTGTACGAAGCTCGAAGATTTTCGTGAGTCTATGCAGGTCGTCTTTATGCACGAGACATTTGGGACACGGATAATTGGCCAGAGAGGCACGACAGGCATTGAAATATGCAGCTTCCTTTCCATCGAGAGAATTGATGATGATCCCCGGATGGAATACGCGAACGAGTCCGTCCCAGCATTCGATCGGCTCACCATTGCTTTTTGTCGCGATTATCCGCGGAACCAATGCTGCTATCAGTATGCTGCGGAACGACAGCGACGGGTGCTCCGATATTCCCAAGACAGACAATATGGAGCACATTCACCGTATTGATCATACGGAGCCCGGCGCCATCGCGGCGGCCTGTGTTTTGGTAGAGTGCGAGCTTATTTAACATCTGCGAGTCCTCACCGGCAATCCCAGGCCATCTGGGGCAAGTCCACCGACGTATGCTTGCGCGCGCGGGGCGATCACACAAACATCGACTATGAGCATCTCTTCGATGAATATCTCGACATCTTGACGACCGGTTTACGGAAAAAGAGCCCAAGCATTTTGCATGTGTTTGCAGAATGGGACCGCATTGTGTTCCCGCACGCGGAAACGAGCCATGTCGACGCGGAGAAGCAGGGAAGTGGGCGAAAAAGCGATGGCTACCAGCGTGCAATGGAGGCCATGCGAGCGGAAGCGGATGAGGAACACAGGGAAAGGGGTACAGAAGGTGAGCATGAAGACGAGGGCCACGACGGTCCAGGGGCTGCTGGCTCTGGCGACGAAGGTGGCTCGGCGGCGTCGCCGTGACTCGTGTGTCACCGGTACCTGGGTTTGTCACGTATATGCACATGTTTGCCAATACCTTCCTGTAAACGCGTCTCGTGAAAATCCTCGAGTTCCTTGCCCGAGTATAACTCCGCCGCGTTTGACCAGAAGTTGCAAGTGGTGATCTATCCCTGTAAGTCCTGATCAGGCAAAAAAAGCACGGTATGTATGACACAGTCGCTTCATGACAGCTATATCTCCAATGGTGTAGTGGTTAATACGTATGTTTTTATAGCGCTTCGTGAAGGTCCAGAGTTCAAACCCCGCTAGTCACATAATATAATATCCGTTAAAGTTAGATCAGTAAGAGCAACATAAGAGTAAGAAAGTTGGCTGGGACACTACGATTGGGACTATTAGAAAATAACATTTTTTTTTTGTTCCCCTTCGATTTCAGGTTATCGTGATCAGGCAGCGTCAGGCTGACCAGGGCCGTAAGGCTGATCGGGTCGGTCAGGCTGGTCAGACTTGATAAATGGTTTTTGACCCTGTTCAGCTAAAGAAAAACCTGACGGTCTGACCTCACCTGATATGGGCATGTCACTCCCTGTCATACGATTTCGATTTTTCCGACAAGAGATTCAAGGCATGAGGCGTAAGGGAATTCGCAGCCCAGTAGCAGTTGAGATTGGACAGCTAATCAGAAAACTGAGCTAACAATCTGAAGACTGAAATCCATGTGCGTGCGACGACAAGGGCATATCCATTGGGTATGCATCATTGACGTAGCTGAGGCGGTGAGAACGCGACATAGCGCTGTGCGGGAAGCGTTGTCTTGTCCTTCCGCAGGCCAAGCCCCGCCCGCAGCGCAGCCGAACTTTACGCTACATGCGCCTGGCAGTCTTCGAGCACTATGGACGTTGCTAGCAACTTGGCGTAGTTGTCCGGTCGATTCACACATTGGGCATTGCATTTCGGCCCTGCAAGCGAGTTGGACGGCCACAAGTCTGTGGTCCGATTTCATGGCCGTGTAATCGATATTCCAGTTCCGGCACGATTCAAAAAGCGAGTGTTTTATGTATATTCCCGCTCCGTGGGGAAGGTCCTTCTCCATCCGTCTTCCATTTGTCAGAGGAATTTCAGTCTTTGAAAGCTTGCGGAAACTGGCGGTTGTGAATCCGTCGATCCGTTGGTGGCATGTGAAGTGGAGAGACGATCTCTGGCATCTTCAACAAAGTTCCAATTACCAAGTACGAGGGTGGGTAGGGGTAAGTTTACATTGTCTCGCCATTGTTCCCAGAGCTTATTCCACATCTCGTTACGTTCTCTGGGCTTATTGGGAGCATAGATGTTAAGAATTGTTAGGGTGTCACCGTTGTGCCACGGGAAGGAAATCATCAATGCTCGGCCCGGGATTAAATTGAAGGTGCGAACATGCTCAAAGTCAACAAATTTCTTGTTGAGTAAAAAAGCTACTCCGGCCGGCAATTACTTATCTTGGAAGCCCCTTGAAAACCCCACATACGCCTGATAGATCACGACTAATCTCTAGTGAAAGGTCCGTGATATATCAGAACCCCAGGTGTAACTGTGATTCCACCGTCAGATTCGCGCACGTTTACGCTGGTACTGTATGCGATCCGCTTCGTTTCCGGGCACCGAATCTATCGTCGACCTACAGCATCCTTCCCGAAATCTTCCCGCACCTTCCGTTAGAATCTCGGACCCGCACCGACGATCATCTTGTTTGCCGTCATCCTTTCACAGCTCATCGCTTTCCACACAACGCGTAGGGCTCGGGCATTGTACGTACCTGAACTTCCTTCAACAGCGACCAGATTCTGACAGATTGTCCGTCATCCTTTTATAGCTCACCACTTCCCGCGGAGCGAATAAGCATTCGGGCTCGACGCGGAGAACTTGGGAATGTACGCACCGTCGGCTAGGACCTCCGCTCCCTCAACGGCGACTCAGCGCCGCTCTCCTGCAGGTATAAAAGGTGTGTTGCTGAACTGAGACGCACGCACCACGACTTACACTGGTATTTCTCAATGCACTTCGCCAAGACCCGCATCTCCCTTGTGGCTTTTGCAATTGTCACTTGCGCGATTGCACAGAACGTCGACGGGACGGGTACATAGCATACCACAACCACAACCGATGTCTGCGGACTGCTGATTATTACGCCGCGCCACCAGCGATCAACTACAGCATCCTCCCCTACGGCGAAACCGGGCTGTGCGGCGTCTTTTACGAAAACGCTGACCTCGTCGTGGCGATCCCGCGCCTCGACTTCCAGCAAGGCCACTGCGGGGAGACTATTGCTGTGGAGTGTACGTACCATTTCTCCTTTCGAATTCCTCGTTGCTGACTTGGGGCGTGCGTGTGTTAGACAACAACATCGTACAAACCGTCACGATCCTCGACATCTGCGAGTCGTGTGTGTCACCAGAGATCGCGATGACGACGGGGGTGTACAGCGCCCTTGGTGCCCCCACGAACCAGGGCCCGATTAACATTACTTATACACCGTATTGATTTATTATTGGTGGAGGAGACGAGATTGCGGTTGTTGAAACTCGAAGCGTTTTCGTAGAAATACGTACAGTTCTCCTGGAAACTGTCTCTTCTTGAGCGCACATCAGACTCGAGAACACACGTCGCAGAGAGCGCCAGCACATAATTCTGAGCAACACGAGTTAATATTCTTATACACAACACACGCTCCTACACAGATGCTGTCAGCCACTATCATACGAGACTTTCAAACAAACAACAAAGCGCACTTGACTGCAAAGTCGAGCCCCAAGTCTAAATCTGAGTGGCACATCAAATCACCCGAACTCTTCCCGGGACGAATGCTGCTGGTATACTGCTGAGTTTATCAGTACACATCTTTGAGCGATTAGGATCGTAGAGCGGAGGAGGAATGGCTATCGGCAGTCAATAGGAGATTGTAGAGAAATCTGCATGGTTGCTTCCTCCCCTGACATGAGTGCAATATCCATGTCTGGAGTGACGACAGGGATGGTGAGGGAAATGTCACCGCACACCTTGCAGGATGGACCAGAGTGGGACCGGCGCCCAGCGGGGAAGAAAACGTGCTGGAGCTGGACCGTTCTCCGGGATGAGAGCGCAAAATGGAAGAGAAAGCCTCAAGAGAACTGCAGCATGGCGCAGGCCCGAGTCGATCGCGAGTCGAGCGCGACTCGCGATCGGACACCTCCAACTGAGGATATGAGTGCAGAGCAAGTGCGCTTATTGATACAGGACGGAAGCTCAAGGAATGGAACTGCCTAGCTGAACGATGTCTTGCTGCCGAAGGCGCTGATGTACAGATAGCAAGCGCGGTGCAGCAAAGCAGCGCGCGTACTTCTGAGCCGTAGTACTAGTGGTACTGTTACCGTACGCATCCAGTGGCGGAGAATTCCAGGCTAAGCGGAAGGAGGCTGCTCCGCCGACATGGTGGCGAGAAGCAGGAGCATTTCGGATCAATTCCGAATCGCTCGCGACACACGCAAATAGCGGGCCGGATATAACCGATGCCGCTCTCCGCTTGCTTTCATGACTTCGCGATTCCATGACGTTCTGCAGTGCTGACTGGGCCCGCGCCGACCTCCAACTCGCTGTGCTCAAAGCCGTGGACTCAGCTGAAGGAGCAGACTGGTGGCACAAGTGCACCAGTCCTACGTGTCCCTCGGTGGGCGCGCGCGAGCTCATACGAGAAAACGCCGCGATAAGTATGTGGAGCCGTCACGCTGTCTCGGATCTTTCCAGCTTTCCGACGCAGCGCTTCTGTCTTACCAACGCTTCTTATTCGGTCGTTGCACAACTCTCTTCGGACGAACTCGATTTATGAAGCTCGCACCGCAAAGCTCCTGGATAGAGATGTTCCTGCCCTATCTAGCACCGGCCCAAAGGCGCCATGGCTTCCCCTGGAATGAATGTCTGATCTGTCTTCACAGGCCGCTCGTTCGATTCGGGCTTGGACCGCGGCGCGCGCCTCATGAATGCCTTTTCATGAATGCCTTTTTATAATATCTTCACTGTCAGCATTATCGCGCACGACTCTGTATTCCCACACGTTTTCTGCACGCTCTCCCGCTTTCACCAATATCCTCGCTCCCTCTTGCAGTCGCTGCTCCGTCGCACCTCCCGTTAAGGTGCAGTTATTGGTGCTTAATCTACCTTCCCCCTTCCACTGCAGGAGGCATTGTGCTCAGAGTATAGTTGGAATTGCGCGCCGTTCAACCTCGGTGCACGTCTTATTTCCGCCAGAGCCAAAAGTAAGGTTCTATCGCTAAAGCAGACTGACTCCGCTCGAGATTCCGCAGGATACAGCAAGCCATGAATCGACACATAGGCTGTGGGACCATCCATGCCTTCCGATACTGGAGCCGAAGGCGTCGCAGGGACAACGCCCGGCCCTTCGACCCAGGACGAGCCTTAGAGTCTATTATTAGTTAGAGCTGCAGCTTCACTGAGAAGCCCCATGGGGGCGATTCCGAGTGACGAATAAAAGGAATCTTCGCCTACGGAAGAGAAAAGGGAGAAGGATATGTAGTGGTGTCAATGAGCAGCAGCCACGTGGACATTGGGAACGTGCGACTTGTACGACTCCACTGACAGCTGGAACTCTCGTTAAGGCAGTTGCGATATTAGTCAACGACTCGGTTGATCTCGTCCCTACTTCTAATTCAAGGGCAATAACACCCTGTCAAATCAAGGAATATGAGCGCCCCCGTGAAAATTGTCCAGTAGGATGAGAGTCTGTGTTGAAGCGTCCTGTTGTTGCTTCATCAGTGAGATTGCTCTTATGTGAACCACACTGGTTGGGAGATTCAAGTTTTTCAGGACAATTTTTGGTGAAAAATGTCGTTAGTTTTTCAGCAGTTTCTCGCCGAAAATTGTGCTGAAAAATTCAAACATTCTTCACCACAATTTGCAGTGGAAAACAAGGTGAAAAACTTGACACAAAATTTTTGAAATTTCATGGTGGATTTTCACCAAGTTTTCACTCATGTTCCAACCTGAAAACAGAGGTGAAAAACTTAAAACTTTTTTCACCAGAATTCTCAGTGAAAAAAGATGTGTAAAATGTGTGAAAAATGTGAAAGAAAACTTGGTGAAAAATTTGAATCCCAGATTCCCTGGGTTTCATACATTTTTCATCATATTCTGATGTGTTTTTTTGGTGAAAAATGTGCTGAAAAAGATAGGTGTTTTTTCACCGCTTTTTTCAGGGGAAATACAAGTGAAAAATTCAAGATATTCTTCACACATTTCTCACTTGGAACCAAGGTGAAAAATGTAAAATAGTTTGATTCAAATTTTTCAGTGAAAATTGCAAAATAGTTGTTTTCAAGTTTTACAGCACAAATATTTCAAGTTTTTCACCTGAAAAATGTGGTGAAAAACTTGAAACCTAGTTTCATTGTGAGATAGTATTGACTCCCACAGTGAGGTCAGACTAGGTAGGTGCAGATTCATGGTCCCCCAGCCTCTCCGCATCTTTCTGATCCACTTTTAGGCAGATCCAAGGGGGCCAGTTATTAGTCCTGTGCGGGTGGATCATAGTTGGCCAAATGCAGGTCAACTCTTGAATGACGTTCAGAGTGCCTAACCAATGTTCTAGCCCAAAGACTGAGATTTAAATGTGGGCCATCGTGCCTGATGCTCACAGCCAATCTCGTATAATCAAGTGTTTCCCATAGTTCCAAAAGTAGCTCGCACTAGGTGAGCTCACAACATTGATCCTTAAGTCTTCCCACACCTTCCTAACCAATTTTTAGACAATTCCGTGGCCAAGGGGGTCCATTCTTAGTCTCACACGTGAATGGAGCCGATGTCTGCCATAAATGTGCCTAGCGCGAAGTCTCGGAAGGATCGAGAGGAGTCGAAGGCATGCAGACCAACGTAATGCCATGTGCTTCAAGATATTCTGAGTGCTCAATTGTTGGTTCAAGGCTTAGGAAGGCCACTCCTCCTCGGTGGGTCTGCTAGACCCATTAGGGATGCAAAAGTGGCAGCACCCTGCCGAGGGTACTCAGGCGGAACTCTACGAGAGTGAACATCTGGGCTAAGGGAAAACACCGCTGGCATGAGTGGGTGGGCATTTGCTTTCTTTGGACCATGGAGCAGCACGTGGGTTTGTCTTCAACACTTTCTTGCATGCTGGCCGAAGGCAAGAAGTTTTGGTTTTGCCAGTGTTGTGCCTTTGGCTGTCTCTGTGCTGGTTCTCAGCCAGAAACAGTGAATCTAATACTCATTCTTCATACTTATATTGGATACATTCGAGTGCATATTTAGATGCTTTTGTATTTCAGTAGGATTTCTTTGCAGCTTCAATGGGAATGGGTGAGATGGTTTTGGGAGAGAATTCAAATCCAACAAAACATCTCCTTCAAGTGAGACTTTCAAAGCATGAGTTCAAATTGTCTGATCAGTGATTCTGGCTGATGATGGCACAAATTTATACTCCACGGGCCTGCAGCTGAGTTGTTGCTGCAAACAGTGATTTTGGCAAACTCTCTAGACAGAATTTTTTCCCGTAGGCTCACAGTGAGGTGGATTTCCCTGCTGTAGGCCTGGACGGTTGCATGAGACCCTGATCAGCTCAGAACAATCATCGGACCAAGAATCCACCAACAAAGTCTCCATCTTGCAGCCACATTAATAGTGATGTTGGCAAACTCACTGGACGGAATTTTTTTCTGTGGGCTCGCAGTGGGGTGGATTTTCCCGTTGGAGGCCTGAATGGTTGCATGAGACTGTGATCAGCTCAGAGTGATCAACGGACCCAGAATCCACCATCAAAATCACCTTCTCACAGCTGAGTTGTTGCTGCAAACAGTGATTGTGGCCAACTCTCTGAACGGAATTTTTTTCCGTGGGCTTGCAGTGAGCTGGATTTTTTTGCTGGAGGCCTGGACAGTTGCATGAGACCCTGATGAGTCCAGAATGATCATTGGACCAAGAATCCACCACCAAAATCACCTTCTCGCAGCTGAGTTGTTGCTGTAAACAGTGATTTCGGGCAATTTGAGCGATGTAATTTTTTTCTGTGAGCTTGCAGTGAGCTGGATTTTTTTGCTGGAGGCCTGGACAGTTGCATGGAACCCCGATGAGTCCAGAATGATCATCGGACCAAGAATCCACTATCAAAATCACCTTCTCGCAGCTGAGCTCATACTGCAAACAGTGATTTTGGCAACAACTCCTCTTGATCCTTCCGAGACTTCCTGCTAGTCACATTTATGGTACACATCGGCGCCGTTCGCGTGCGAGACTTATAATGGACCCCTTGGCCATGGAAGATGCTGCAAGCTCACCTAGTGCAAGCTACTTTTGGAACTACGGGAAACACTTGATTATACGAGATTGGAGTTATATCCTTCCAGATGCCTCTGAGATGTTCCAATCAATCGGACCGTTGTGGCCTCTGGAATTCCGGAGGCCATCCGAACCGGGTTTTTACGCAATGAAGGATTACTGAGCATTTCCCGTTTTTTCCCTTGTTCTAATTTTTACTTATTTCTCGAGCGGACTTCACCGCTGTGAGGGTGCCAGGCACCCTGCATGTGTCACAACGGACCAGCGGACATGCCAACGTGATGATCGGGCTCCTTGCCTTCCCGAAATGGTCTCACGATGACTGTCCAGCGGAGCCGTTCCCCATCCTCACCTATCCTCTGCACCACAGCACTGCATCCTTGTATGCTCCCCGACTGTCCAGCACGACCGCGCGACTTGACAAACCACCATAACACCAAGTCTGATGGGAGCGCCTTCTCGACCACCGTCCAGGATGACCGGTCCCCAAATATTTGCCCCCCACGCACACTTAGACCAGAGGAGGCCCTCAAATCCATGTCCAGGGTGGCCCTCCTGGTCGCCTACGCCCTCACACCTCACGGAATCACCATGGACCCGCCGAAAGGCAGTTCGTCCCGGAAAGCCATTCGCCAAGTCGCCTTCCATTACCTTCCTGAAACCGTTGGACCCTGTTTCAGCCCCTCCTCGTCACATAACATATGACCCAAAGGAGGTAGGCGGAAAGGTATAAAAGGGAGACGGGAACGGGCCCAGTAGTCAGTGGTTCCTGGGTCAACCCCTTGGGTGTCAGATCCCCCCGCACTGTTCCATAGTGTACTCCTAGTCCATCACCAATAACAGTTGTCCACCACTCACTTGCTTCACAGCATTTTACTTCTAACCCCCCCTTGCAGCTTAAGTCCATAAGCTCGCGCCTCACAATTTCTTGTTTCTAGCCTCAGCCCATCGAAAACCCGACCTTCGCAGCCGGACGTTTCACGCCTCACCACACAGGCCCTCGAGCGGTTTATTCACACACACACACACTCCCTACGGCCACTGTCCCAACGAGACGGTCCACCCCAACTCAGCTGCGAGAAGGCGATTTTGGTGGTGGATTCTTGGTCCAATGATCATTCTGGACTCATCAGGGTCTCATGCAACAGTTCAGGCCTCCAGCAGAAAAATCCAGCTCACTGCGAGCCCACAGAAAAAAATTCCATCGCTCAAATTGCCCGAAATCACTGTTTGCATGAACAACTCAGCTGTGAGAAGGTGATTTTGATGCTGGATTTTTCGTCCGATGATCATTCTGGGCTCATCGGGGTCTCATGCAACTGTCCAGGCCTCCAGCAAAAAAATCCAGCTCACTGCAAGCCCACGGAAAAAAATTCCGTTCAGAGAGTTGGCCAACATCACTGTTTGTAGTATGAACTCAGCTGCGAGAAGGTGATTTTGATAGTGGATTCTTGGTCCGATGATCATTCTGGACTCATCGGGGTTCCATGCAACTGTCCAGGCCTCCAGCAAAAAAATCCAGCTCACTGCAAGCTCACAGAAAAAAATTACATCGCTCAAATTGCCCGAAATCACTGTTTACAGCAACAACTCAGCTGCGAGAAGGTGATTTTGGTGGTGGATTCTTGGTCCAATGATCATTCTGGACTCATCAGGGTCTCATGCAACTGTCCAGGCCTCCAGCAAAAAAATCCAGCTCACTGCAAGCCCACGGAAAAAAATTCCGTTCAGAGAGTTGGCCACAATCACTGTTTGCAGCAACAACTCAGCTGTGAGAAGGTGATTTTGATGGTGGATTCTGGGTCTGTTGATCACTCTGAGCTGATCACAGTCTCATGCAACCATTCAGGCCTCCAACGGGAAAATCCACCCCACTGCGAGCCCACAGAAAAAAATTCCGTCCAGTGAGTTTGCCAACATCACTATTAATGTGGCTGCAAGATGGAGACTTTGTTGGTGGATTCTTGGTCCGATGATTGTTCTGAGCTGATCAGGGTCTCATGCAACCGTCCAGGCCTACAGCAGGGAAATCCACCTCACTGTGAGCCTACGGGAAAAAATTCTGTCTAGAGAGTTTGCCAAAATCACTGTTTGCAGCAACAACTCAGCTGCAGGCCCGTGGAGTATAAATTTGTGCCATCATCAGCCAGAATCACTGATCAGACAATTTGAACTCATGCTTTGAAAGTCTCACTTGAAGGAGATGTTTTGTTGGATTTGAATTCTCTCCCAAAACCATCTCACCCATTCCCATTGAAGCTGCAAAGAAATCCTACTGAAATACAAAAGCATCTAAATATGCACTCGAATGTATCCAATATAAGTATGAAGAATGAGTATTAGATTCACTGTTTCTGGCTGAGAACCAGCACAGAGACAGCCAAAGGCACAACACTGGCAAAACCAAAACTTCTTGCCTTCGGCCAGCATGCAAGAAAGTGTTGAAGACAAACCCACGTGCTGCTCCATGGTCCAAAGAAAGCAAATGCCCACCCACTCATGCCAGCGGTGTTTTCCCTTAGCCCAGATGTTCACTCTCGTAGAGTTCCGCCTGAGTACCCTCGGCAGGGTGCTGCCACTTTTGCATCCCTAATGGGTCTAGCAGACCCACCGAGGAGGAGTGGCCTTCCTAAGCCTTGAACCAACAATTGAGCACTCAGAATATCTTGAAGCACATGGCATTACGTTGGTCTGCATGCCTTCGACTCCTCTCGATCCTTCCGAGACTTCGCGCTAGGCACATTTATGGCAGACATCGGCTCCATTCACGTGTGAGACTAAGAATGGACCCCCTTGGCCACGGAATTGTCTAAAAATTGGTTAGGAAGGTGTGGGAAGACTTAAGGATCAATGTTGTGAGCTCACCTAGTGCGAGCTACTTTTGGAACTATGGGAAACACTTGATTATACGAGATTGGCTGTGAGCATCAGGCACGATGGCCCACATTTAAATCTCAGTCTTTGGGCTAGAACATTGGTTAGGCACTCTGAACGTCATTCAAGAGTTGACCTGCATTTGGCCAACTATGATCCACCCGCACAGGACTAATAACTGGCCCCCTTGGATCTGCCTAAAAGTGGATCAGAAAGATGCGGAGAGGCTGGGGGACCATGAATCTGCACCTACCTAGTCTGACCTCACTGTGGGAGTCAATACTATCTCACAATGAAACTAGGTTTCAAGTTTTTCACCACATTTTTCAGGTGAAAAACTTGAAATATTTGTGCTGTAAAACTTGAAAACAACTATTTTGCAATTTTCACTGAAAAATTTGAATCAAACTATTTTACATTTTTCACCTTGGTTCCAAGTGAGAAATGTGTGAAGAATATCTTGAATTTTTCACTTGTATTTCCCCTGAAAAAAGCGGTGAAAAAACACCTATCTTTTTCAGCACATTTTTCACCAAAAAAACACATCAGAATATGATGAAAAATGTATGAAACCCAGGGAATCTGGGATTCAAATTTTTCACCAAGTTTTCTTTCACATTTTTCACACATTTTACACATCTTTTTTCACTGAGAATTCTGGTGAAAAAAGTTTTAAGTTTTTCACCTCTGTTTTCAGGTTGGAACATGAGTGAAAACTTGGTGAAAATCCACCATGAAATTTCAAAAATTTTGTGTCAAGTTTTTCACCTTGTTTTCCACTGCAAATTGTGGTGAAGAATGTTTGAATTTTTCAGCACAATTTTCGGCGAGAAACTGCTGAAAAACTAACGACATTTTTCACCAAAAATTGTCCTGAAAAACTTGAATCTCCCAACCAGTGCCACTCTAACCGACAAAGGAAGTAGCTGTAATTTCTAGGGTTTGACCCCGAGTCGAACGGGCAGGCCTCCATAGCCCTATCTTTCATAGTCAACGCAAGCAGGGGCGGTCCAACCGCCATCGAGCCGATACATGGTATGAATTGCTCAGCCATATCATGGGAATTAGCCCTCGTTAGCAGGAATGTTGTGTGGGCGCCGGGCGACTTTCTCCGAATATTGGTGCCGAATGACTGTCTTCTCCAATTTAGATAGCGCTGGCACGCTCAGCAGCTGAGAGGCATTGTCGAATTCGATGTCAGAGAGGCGAACACAGCGTTGAGTCCATAGCATATCTTTGCCTAGTTGCGAGATCCTCATTTATGGACCGGGAAAAAAGAATGAATACCGTGGTCCCCAAGCTGCTCCAAATCAGATCTTAGCATCGCCAAGCGTTATTCCTGTCCTGACGCCATTTCTCGTCGAGGCTCAAGGTGGACTGTGTAGTCATTTCTCTCATCGGGGCAATTCGAACCACCCTGAAAGTTTAGGAGAAGGTAGGAGGTTATCAAGGAGCGGAAGGAGCTACATTTGAAGACCAACAGACACAATTACCCTCAAAGCACCCGACAGAGAGATAACTTGAAATCGTCAACACATAGTGAATTCGAAGTAGAGAAGGTCGTCATCGAGTCAGCAGCATTCAAAACAGGTCCAGGACTGCGCGCCGCCCAGAAACCACACCCAGTACCGTGCTCTCGAGATTGAACGAACCGCCGCCTTGGTAAATCACCAGGTCTTCGCCCTCGAGCCCGAGCGCCTTGTCTAGGTTGGTCGTCGAGAGCGCCGTCTGCGTCCAGTGCGGCCTGCGCACGGTTAGTTAGTAGGTGTGGAGGGGCGGAGAGCATGACGCACCAAAGCGAGCTCGAAGTGCGCCGTACTCGGATTGCACGCCGAGCGCAACATTGACGCCGTGCCGCAGGACAGTCATTCCGCGACACGGGAGGGCCGGGAAGACTGGGTGCAGAAGGAATCAGGATCCATATGAAACGTAGAATGAGGACAGCACTTACGCGCGGCGATAGTCCCAGGATTCGGGATACGGGCGCGCGGGTGCGAGGATGACACTGACGCCTGCGGCGCCGATCTGGCGAACGAGGTGGTATGCCTGCGTCGCGCCCGCGAACGTCGTACGCAGAGCCGCGGAAGTCGACGCTTCGAATTCGGAGTAGTGTGGCCCTTGATGACCAGCGGGATCTCACCCTACGTGCATATTTCAGCACATGGACCATATATAATGACATACGCTCAAATGAAGATGATGCGCACGGCCTTAACATGACTCCACGGGCCTGGCGCGCTGCTGGAGAAGAGTATGTTGCGCCGGGCGGCGATCTGTGTGCTCACACTTGCGCGCATCTCGGAGTGGATCGAGATGCGTAGCGCTGTCTCGGATAGGATGGCGCCGTCGGCGAGGGCGTAACCGGCAGAGAGCGCTGTGCTGATGCCCTGCAGGAAGTCAGAGTCCAAGGGCGCGACGACAACCGTAGCAACGCCCCCGCGGTATGCGTATCTTGCGATCGATATGTTAACGAATGCGACGAGCGAACCGGCGCAAGAAATACGCACAGCGTATTCCGACCAGCAAACTGCAGCCCATAAATGACAGTATCACCGAGGATACCAGGAACTGCCATCGTGAGTGGGTCGAACACCCGCCCGTCCGTCGTCGACGGCTCGAGCTTGATCACGCTCAGCTCAAGATCGGAGCCAAACGTGGTGAGCTCCGGCGCAAGCGCACCGCCCATGAGGCCGATACCCGCGCGTCACGCACCGCCCACCCGGGTCATCTGCCGGCACCCGCACGAAGCACTGGATCGCGCCGCCCTCGACGAACACGAGCCAATTCGACGCGACTGTCTCCAGAGCGATGTGACGCCGCTGTGCACGCGAGATACCTACGTTACGTTCGCGAAGGGCACGGCGCCTGCAGTGAAGTTACCTTACTGTGCTTGAACTCGGTCCACGATGACGGTGGGAAGAGATAATTTCGGATCTGATCGGAACTTCATCGGCACCTCTTGCCGATCGCCACTCTCCTCCCACCATCGTCTGGACTTCAACTGTACCCTCCCGTCCCGCTCCCCACCGCCACGATTCTACGTTGTCATGCCCTCCGCTTTACCGTCTGGTTGTCCAACTCGACGCATCGTTTGCACATTACATCCAGGACGCAGTACTAGTATAAATGCATGTGTGTTTCCGATACTCGCCTTCCGTTGCAATGATACTGCGCCCCGACCTTCACCGACGGCAATATGAATGGCAGAGATTGCGCACTAGCAGCCCTCTCTCCCGCCCGGGAACCCGCCGCATTGTACGTGAATGCAGATGTACAAGACATCCTGGCGTGCAATTGGCGTGTGCTCGGCGAGCTCAAAACGAGGGAAACTGTTTTCCCGTACCATCCCATGCGCCTTGCTACACGCGTCTACGCTCCTGACTCAGAAACACACGCACTGCCTCCGGATATGAGCGGACAGAATGTCTTGAGAAGTATGATCAGTCGAGCCCAAATTGACTGCGGTTTCGTGGAGTCGTCGCCCTTGGACGCATTGCTGCCGTCTCTTCCTCCGGTGTTCCATCTCAAGATGGATTTATCGAGTGCCTCTATGCTCGGTGGCTCCGAAGGCGCGCGGGAGAAGGGCGTGCTTTCGTCCTGCCGCCTGCTGGACACTGCGAGGGTCGCCGGAGTCAGCCCGTGCATTGGTACTGCTGGCACCTTTCCCAAATTTTTGGCTGACACGCACGGACCTCTGTCAGACTGATCTTTCGGGTCACCCTCCGTGTACTCCTCCTGTTCCAAGTCTCCCGTGCGTCTGCCGCTCTTGCTCTTGCTGCTGGTCCTCTCCGCTCCCTCAGTTCTACTTGCTGGGAGATCGATCCGCTTTGTGGGCTACAAGCTCGGTTTTATTTCACAGTAAAAACAGGAGTTTAATACTCATAAGGGAACAACGATGCATGGTACTCCCGCTCCACTTCAAACACCAACATGAATGAACGGCACCCAGTGTAAAAAAGATTTCCGATTTCCAGATCTCTCGCGGAGCCTCTTGACAGAAAAATGCAACGCCTCAGCTGCCCGACCTGAATCCGGGAGCGAGTCTTGGAACAGATGTTCATAAACATCGCTGGCGACTTGGGGTGCATCGCGGTCCATTATTGTCCACATTGTCGCAATCACGCCGTTGTAGCCCGCCGCCAATATTCCGCCTGCGAGATGGACCGCTTCCTCTTGAAGTACTTCGTCCCCAGTCGCGGTCTGGCAGGCCGAAAGAAATGCAAAGTCGGCGTCGGGGAGGGATAACTTGATTATGCTTGAAAGCGTCATTCTGGAGTTCTCAGCGAGGAGAAGCGCACTCTCCGTCGGATCTGAGGCGTTCTGCACCCCATGGCACGCAAAATGGACCCAGCTCGAATCCCTCATTCCTGCTTGAACATTATCAACCGTGGCCATATTGGCATCCAATCGCAAAACTGGGACTTTTCCCGTGGCATGCCTCTGAATCGAGGTAATTTCCGCTTGAGTTCCCGGAATGTACGTTTGACCCTGTGCGGATGGCTGCGCGACTGCGAGGACCTGAAATGGTTTCTGCGACTGCGATCGTGGACGAAACCCTTGGATCAAGGCCGCCAACGAAGGCGTATAAGAGGAGATCACAAAGTCCGAGAGCTTTGAACCAAATATTTCGTTTGCACCGTAGATGCCGGCTGCATGGATTGGAAGGAAGGTGAGAGGACCTGTCGGACACCACCAGATGCGTTGGAAATTATCAGTTGAAGGTGTCTAATCGGCTATTAGCCATCGAACCCGTACATTTCAATCATGGCTCACCGTGATGTTCAGTGCGTTCAAAATAGGTTTGACCAATCTGGTCCACAGTTCAAAAAGAATGAATGCAAACTCTTCCTCGGGGTCCGAATTCCCTTCCCGTTTTCCCATCAATCGCTCATTCCGACCGCAATGGTGGACGAGCCCACGCAATGATTGTGACAGGTTTTCGGCGTGCTCTGGTGTAAATTCCGGAAGGAAGATGTGGACGACATCCGGCGCGCCGGGCGAAAGAACCAGAGCATCGCACCGATCGTCACTGAGGTTTAAAATAACAACTGGCCCGCCTTGTGCCGCTTTGGAGAGCTCGGACATCGCTTTCGGTAGCAGAAACCTATCAAACCCTTCCAACCGTCGAATATCTTCCAATAAAGTGTTGCGCTCCAGCGTTTGATCATGGGATGGCTGTGCATTCAACGCTTGGGTTGAATGATTCGCCGCATTGGTCTCTCCGCCTCTAATTCCCGCTCCTTCCAGTTGTGCCGAAAGGGAAATTAACTTCTCTGCCAGGACAGGATGGCTCTTCCTTAAATCATCCACCGGAGTGCGGAGGCTCAGCAATTGACCCCAAATGATGGATCGACCTTGTTCAAGCCACTCCACAGCCATGCCTGGTAAACCTGCCGCTATGGCCGCGGTGGCTGCATTTCTGGCCAGTTTGCCAGCTCTTACAATGTGGTAATGGCGATCTTTGATGGATAGACCGAGCCAGGCAAGCACAGGAAGAAGATCAAGGGACACACGGTACGCATCTAGGACGGATGGGTGGGCTTGTATTTGGGCCAATCGTGCCCACCTTGCGGCAGCATAGAACCGGATGTGAGGAGGGCCCGTCATGGAATGTGCCGCGGAGCTGAGTCGATCAAGCACCTCCTCAAGGTTTTCAGCATTTCCCCCTTGCCTAGATTGAAGGGAAACACTGTGGTTGGCCAACCATGCTGGCCTGTCGGGATGACCAGCTGGAGTTTGGCGGATGGCATTTTCTCCCAACTGGGAAGATCTCTCAAGGTCCCGGACGTCACCAAGTTGCTGGAAACGGCAAAGAAGAGACATTGCGAGATTATTCAACCGTGCTTGTCTCTCAGGGTGATTATCAGGAGTTAGGCTTAGGGACTCTTCTTCAATGGAAATCGACCTGTTCAGATCATCGATGTTGCGGTCACGCTGAAATCTGGCGAACAGGGCAAGGGAGAGGTTATTTAACAGGGCCGGCTTCTCAATTTGTCCATCAGAGATCAGCCGAACAGCGTTTTCAGCTATCTGTGCAGATTTCTCCAGGTCATCTGGGTCACCGAGGCGGCCGAAGCGATCACGTAGGGCAAGACCTAGATTGTTCAACCATACTGGTTTATCAATATCTCCGTCAGGGGTGAGCTGAACAGCGTTCTCATATAGCAAGATTGCTTGTTTGAGGTCATCGAGATCACCCAGTTGCTCAAAACGCTGACTCAGTGCTTGTCCTAGACTCATCAAGTAACTTGGCTTGGTGGAGTGATCTTCAGGCGTAAGGTGAAGGGCCTTGTAATGTTGAACCACCGACCTGTTGAGATCGCTGAGATCGCCAATACGTTCAAACCGACTCCTCAATGCATTTCCAAGCAGGCTGAACCTACTTGGTTTTGCGGGATGACCATCAGGAGTCAGTTCCAAAGCGTTTTCTGCTAGACTGATGCAATGGTTGACGTCGGCGAGGTCCCCGAGCCGTTCAAAGCGCAACGAGACGGAACGATATAGGGCGCTCAGTCTGTCCGGCTTGTCCGGGTGCCGTTCTGGAGTCAGCCGAATTGATACCTCTTGAACCATAACCGATCGCTGAAGATCCGCAATGTCGCCCAGTCGTTCAAAGCGTAAACAGAGAGAATGCCCAAGGTTTTGTAATCTTGCTGGCTTATCTGGATGATCATCCGGAGTCAGACGGACAGCATCGTCACGAATGGAGATGGACTGGTTAAGATCATCGAGGTGACCAAGGCGCTGGAAGCGCTGAGAGAGAGAATTCCCAAGATTTTGCAATCTCAATTGCCTATCAGGATGACCATCTGGTGTCAGACGGACACCATTTTCACACATCGCAATTGAGCCATCCAGGTCTTCTAGGTTACCGAGTCGTTCAAATCGAGTGAGAAGCGAGATTCCGTGATTGTTCAAGGCAGATGGTTTGTCTACGTGACCCTTTGGAGCAATGCAAACACCTTGCCCGCCAACCAAAATAGATCTATGCAGGTCAGCAAGGTCACCCATTCTCTCAAAGCGGATGTGCAGTGCATGGCCCAGATTCACCAGCTTCGACCATCTATTTAGATGACCATGTGGAGTGAGGCGTAGGGCTTCCTCCAGCAGTGATACAGATCTGTTGAGGCTATCAAGGTCACCGAGATGCCGAAACTGTAACAGAAGGGATGTCCCAAGTTGTTGCAGAAGCAGTGGCCTGTCAAGATGCCCATCTCCGGCCAGATGAAGAGCATCTTTCCCCGCCGATATAGACTTCACGAGATCACCCAGGTCTCCAAGCCTCTCAAATCTGCGCATACGAGCCACTCCAAGTCCAGTCAATATTTCAGGTTTGTCGGGGTGTGGATTGGGAGTCAGGTTGTCAGAGTCGCCAAATGCGGAGAGTGAACGATCGAGGTCGTTGAGGTCGCCAAGCTGCTCAAATCGACGAAGAAGGGATTTTCCCAGGACGATTAGCACAAACGACCTGGCCGCGACCGCACTGTTTGTAGCGCTTTGCTGCAAGGCCAACACGGAGTTATTGATGTCTTCGACGTCGCCCAGTTGCTCAAAGCGATTGCAGAGTGCAGACCCAAAGGCTACCAAGGAACCAGCATCATCAGGATCCTCTCGTACTGCATCCCTGTACGCAGCGATAGCCTGATTCAGATCCTCGACCACTTGGTGCACCCATTTCTTGTAGGAAATATCCCCCAACATGTTCGGCAATATTTTCCTGTTTTTGTTCCTGGTAGATAGTAATAGAACCCTCTCGTGCATCATTCGAGTTTCGAGGATAGTGAGTGGGACTGTGCCAGATCTGGATCCAGGAAAGAAAATGGGAATCAGGCGGCGTAAGATCGCCTGGTCGTCGAGAGGTAACTATATTGGCCTCAGTGGGAGAAGGGGGAAACTGAATTGTATTTTACCTTGATCTTCAGGATGATTAATCCCGTCGACCTTGCAGTATTCGGCAGTAGATGCTTTGATCAGAGAGAACACTGCCCTGACTTGAAGTGACGGGCCATCATGGTTGACATTGATGAGCTTCAGACAAAAAGCTGGATGGTAACGATGAATGCGAGTTAGCAACAGTAGAGTAAACGCACGAGAATTTGGTCTCCCTGAAATCAGAGTGTTGTCTCTCCGGATTTGAACCCAGCCGATGAGCCGGAAGTCTTGGAGTCGCCCATGCCGTATAACCAGGCATTCATAGAAGGGACGATGCGGGCTGATGTCACAAGAACTATGAGTGTCATCATCTGTAACATCGAAAAGGGGATACCCACAGCTTGCAGTCTACCTTCACTTTCCAGCAATTTGCACAAGGTTCCGTTTCCGCCGGCATTGTCTGTAGGAAAATATATCCATCGATGACAATCTGGACTGAAATTCTCGTCTTCGGCGGCAGATCATCGTGTGGATTGGAGAATGAATCTATGGTAAGATCTGTTCAGGATCCACTGCTTCAGTTATTTCTTCCTCGAGGTCAGGAGTCTTACCATGAAGATGAATACTTGATGTGGAAAACTTGAGTATCGGATCCTGGTATGGACCACTTGGACGTACCTTGTATGCATCTTGAAGCTCTACCAGTGCAGAGGTTAAGTGGCCGTCGAGGAGGTGGTATCAGGAAGGATCGTGGGCTTCTCATCCACTTCTTATAGAGTGCTCAGAGCTGTGGGATTCCATCACATTTGAGATTGTTATCGCACCAATCGGAAGGCCCCCAGATCGCCGAGCGCTTATGTTATCCTTGGGTGCTAGAAGTTATTTGACGTTACCATTGGCACTGACACACACAGATACCCCCCAGAATTGTTTCGTAGTGCGGCGATAATGTGAAGCTGGAGGAAAATAGGAAAAAGTGAAAGCACCGATTGAGTTGTGTAGTCGAGCACGCCAGGAGGTGAAAAACTCGCCAATATTGGCAAGAAGTGGACTCGAACTAAATTTGGGGATAATAATGTCCCATTATTACCCCCATAAGTAGGCCCCAAATACCTCTATAAGTTCAATTTCATCTGTAAGTTCAAACCATCAAGACATCCAACACACGCACAAAGGCAGGGACCATTTGAACTAATTCGGAGCCTTTAAGGATAATTTGCACAGGAAGAGACCTGGAAGATGCAGAGGACACTCAGAACGATGCCCCCTGAATCTATGCCAGTGTCCATCCAAAGCCCTGGAGAGTGCCTGCAATTACATTCCAACAACCGACGGGTTGTGCCGAATAAAGGCTGGGAGCCGAGATGATCCGTCGGCTTCCCGCAATCAAACCTCAAGATGTCATCCAGTTTGATGATGTTCCCAGCCAAAGATGTGAACTATGTATATGTCGTTAGTATGGCACATATTGTGTGCGAAAATTATTAGCTAATATCTCTCAATCATAAACAGGGTTTTTGCTCACAACTTCGGTTGTATCCCTGACATTGCTGACAATTTGGAACTTGGAAACAACGGAATTTGTACTGGAGGAACTCACGCACGACGAGTTGGACAAAGGCCTTATGACGGTATGGGTGATATACTGTCCAAAAATTCAGGTCATTTTACGGGGTTTCTGAGGACAACTTACTTACAGCTGGCTTGGATTTTCTGGATACAATTTAAGTTTCTGGCTGACAACTCAGATGGCTTACATCTCAGACTAGCTAACATCCTCAAACTGAATGACATCTTCAGATTTGATTGCCGGAAGCCAGCGGATCACATCGGCTCCCGACATTACTCGGCACACCTCGGTGATTCTTGGGAATTTAAGTATGGTCAATCGCCAGGGGCCTGGATGCACTCTGGCATAGAATTACTACCTGATGAGATTCTCATGAGGATCCCTTGAGATTTTCAAGTAGGTCCCAGGGAAGACTGCTCTGAACGGCTCCTAAATAGTTCAAGGTGGCTCGATGTTTTGGCTGCTCTTGAACCTGTTTATGCTTAAAGTTTACAGACGAACAAGAGTCAGGTTAATCAGTGCAGAGGTATTGAACTGGTATTGAGGACCTCCTACCAACAATATAGACCCGGAATAAGATGGTTTCCATTTTGAGACTCGGCAAAAGACATGGCATCAGTGTTGTCATCAGCGGGATCAATTTAAAGGAATTGGCCTCGATATAAAGACCCTCCAAGATGTACTGAAGTTTGAATGTATTTCAGAACTACCTGGTCTGAGGTTGGGTGACAGTTGTAACCCAGTCCGAGGTTGTCAGCAATTTCAAAGAATTCACCCAAAGTTGTGAGCAAAAACCATGTTTACGGTTGAGAGATGTCAGCTAATAATTTTTAGACAGTATATGTGCCATATGACGGCAGCTCGTGTCTGTGCTGCTTCCGCTGCATTATCATACGTCTTCAACGGGACGACATTCTTCTACTCCGAGACCTGACAGATCCCCCCGCTCTCTCTATGGCTTCAAGCCTTCTGTCCGTTTTCCAGCTAGCTCGCTTGACCCCGCAATTCCACATGGTCATCTGCCGCTTCTCGCCCTTCCAGGTTCTCCGAGACATGAAATTTCTCCGGGATTTCATTCAGAGATCGCATGCATTGAAGGAGCTTCATCCCACCTTCGCTGGGAACTTATTTGATGCGCAGATCCTTGACACAATATTCCCCTATCCACAGCACACTTCGCTGACCGAATTCTGCGATACTATCCGAGCCTTTGTTGCCAAAATTATTGCGCCGGTTGTTTTCATCTTCTCCGGAGGCATTTATCGCCTCCGTCCCCGCCAGCTTGCTGATTGGGGATTCCTATACTTTCCGTATTACGGGAAACACATCGGCCGTGTGGTCCGGTTCGACCGGGCTCTCTTTTCCCGGAACCCGAACGGCGCGACACCGCATCTGACGCTGCCCTGGACCCGATACATTCGGACCAGAGACCTGCAGTCGGTCAATGTCTGCCTGTTGGATGCGTTTGGAACAAAAAAGCCATTTACGCTGGTCACTTTTGCGATTGACACCGAACGAACCGTGCGCTTTAGCCGGACCCTCTTCTGCGAGGGGGCTATCCCCTCATCAGACCTGGCGCAAATCATCCCACTCATCACACTTCCCTCCCTCAGCACTCTTTGTATCGGCCAGGACGTGGATCCCATCATCCTTTACCAGTTTTCTAGTCGCCACCCTATGAGTGAATGCATCGAATACGAGGTGAAGCTGGGCAGCGAACAAGGCCATGGCGTTGCGCGGATCCTAGCCAACTAATCCACTGCTCGATAGATTTGCGAGCTCTTCCCACATTGCGACGATCACTATCCAGTTCCACCGAAATTCCTCGCAACGGGTCACCGCTCTCAAGGCAGCCTTGCGTCGGGTGCCGCTGCGAGATAGTCCGATCACCCTCCACCTAGACACCCACCGTTGTTGCTGGGAGGGACCCTCTACCTATTGATGACGAGGAAGTCCGAATCCTCAGCTGTCTATTCAATGTCGGGAAACTCATCCTCCGCGTCAATCGACTTTCGGAGATGCAGTGGCTGATCCCATGGCTGGCTATGCTACCCTCCCTCACGCGCCTGGTACTAGATCACGCGGGAGACCGCCGAAGACGTAGCTGCCAAACTTGCAGCCCCTGCGGATCTCCGGGCAGCGCTGCCCCGGATCCCAGACATTAAGGTTCTCTAGTGCTGATACTATTCTTTGGCGTCATGGTTCGTGGTTTTCCTCCTGGCCAGTCCATACCCACTCGACGCGATCCCCAGTCCCAGGGCCGAGGTTTGACGCTGAAAGACACCGCCTGCGGCAATAGCACATCGATTCCAAATATTAAGGAGGATACCATGTAGTTTATTTTATGTCGTGTCGGCGGCCTACTGTAAAGGCAACAGCGGCAACTTCAACTATGTCTTGTCCTGTGAGGCTCAAATTTCAACATCCCCAAGAAATCAAGATGATTTTGCAGTAAAATGTAATCTTGGAGGCGAACACCTCGGGCTGAATGCCTCAGCCGAGATCCCCGAGGGAGCTGAAAATATCTAATTCCGATGATTTGGGCTCGTGAAAATACCGAAAGGCCTTGTCCCATGGTTGAATACAATTGCCATATAGCGGTATTGCTTTTAATGTGCCAATGGTGCGCAAGAAGTAGAGTTTGGCCGCCTCTTGGTGATCTCGCGGGCCGCGTTGTTTTTTCTATTTCAATTTTCCGTCTGTTGATTCACGATGCACCTTTCTTCCACCCGAGCGACCTCACTTGGATCTAATTGACGATAAGCTCCAATTCCACTATTCTCTGACGCGTCGTTGAGACGACCGGCAGATTCCGAGAGCGTGAGACACTTCTCACGTGGTACTCCAAATCGCATCAGTGGCTCTTTCTTCACACAACGACCATGCCCGCTGCAAACAACGCCAATATCCCGGACGGATTCATCCTAGTCAACGACCACCCGCAGGAAATTTGGTCCAAAGCTGCCTTTGACCACGTCGAACGCCTCCAAAAGGACGAGGAGAGTCGCGACCCGGACACGCATGAGTGAGTGGCACCGCGTCTTATTGCTTCTCTTCGCGCGCCTGACCCATTCCGTAGCTTGTACATCTACAACGACTACTTCGGATACGCGTGCTGCGATTTGGTCTGTGGTTTATTCCTCGACAGTGGCTCCTCGACTAACGCGTACACATTACGCGCCCAGCTCAAAAAAGAGATGCTAGCCATAGGCAAACTGGTCGCGAGCAAAACCGAAAAGACTTCCCTGAATACCTTTCACCGTCTCGAAGGCCTGACGCTTTTCATGGCGAACAGCATGGCCGCGTCCGTGTTCCACAGTACGTACCACCTTGGTGTGGCATCCCTTTGCTCCGCTGACGCGATTGTAGCGATCGACGATCCTGATCTCGCGGAGGCGATATACCACGCGTACGGAGCCCTCTGGATGACCCACATCCTCGACCTCGAGGCCGCCGCTAAACCGCAGAAGCTCGGGCCTACGCATCCCGTCGCGATTCGTAACCTCGAGAACGTCATACGTACGGCCGCCAAGGGTGGGTCACTGACCATTCTCTGTTTCTCATCCTTCTCACCACTAACGCAATGGCGCGATAGGCATCACCGAATTCTCGGAGCTCGGGTTCGCCCCAGACGCCGATGACCTCGAGAACGCCATGTTGCGCGTCCTCGAGCGCAACGACATGGACGGGTCGAGCAAGGAGAAACTTTTCCTGGGCAAGTCTGCCGACTCGGACGACGAAGGGGAGGACGAAGAGGAAGCGGAAGAAGCGCCCCCGTCGAAGAAGTCGCGTCGCACTGGAGCGAACGACGTGGACGTACGCGCGGCCGCAAAGACATGGAAGGCGAGCGCAGCGATGAAGGCGCTGCGCGAGGCGTACGGGCCAGTCGAGCATGGCGGGCGGCCGTGGGACATTACGAAGTGGCCGAAGGCTGCGCTCGATGAGGAGAAGGCGCGCTTCAACTTGGACGGTGATGATTTCTGAGATCGAGCTGAGGTGCTGATGCTACGTACGCTAACAAGAAAGAGCGCGGTTTGAGCAGGAGAATTTTATTCATATTCACGCGTCGTTGCCTCTGGAAGTAGGACCCTTGCCTGAGGTACAGGATGGGGGCTCGACAAGGATAACTGCGCCGTCGTCGCTATCAGTATTCATCTTCCCGCCTGATTTCGACCTTTGGACGCTCGAGTTGAGCATGCTATCCTCCGTCTGATCCGCGCTCAAATCATTCCCCACACGAGTATAATATACCCCCCCCCCCCCCCCCCCCCCAATCCATGTTCTCCCCGCAATTCGTGCATCCCGATTCCCAACGCCTGATTTTGGTCGCGCGTGGGTACCTAATACCGAAACCGAACTCAAATCCCGCGGCATGAAATCGGCCCAGCAAACACTCGGCCCATTGACGCACATATATTCGGAGCAGACGTCAGCACTCGTAGGTTCAGGAACAGCCAAGCTCAAGGCACCTAAGCAAGAATGGATTTCCGACATCAGGTGGGGCGTATATTCCGCTGCGCTTGGCCTGCGTACGACAGGACAACACTTCCCGCGCCGTTCTCTGTCGCGTGCTCGTCGTCTCAGTTACCTCAGGGATTCCTCCATGATGCAGATTCCCGCCCCGTCGGACGCAGACTGCTTTGTAGCTTGTGTTCTTCGCTGTCTAAGTTCGAATGCCAACAGACTGATACGTAAGGGGAAACCCGGGACCACAATCATCGCTGGTCTCTTCACCACAGGTATGGCCGCCCTCTGAAGCCAATTGAATATTAGCTCAGAAAAGATAGCTCCGGATTTTCGACCGTCTATCGAAAGGCTGCCATCCAAGCGCGCTGCTGCTGTGATATAAATCGTCAAATTTAATTTCACCGCTTCAATCTCAATCTTGGCTTGTGAGAGGATTCCTCGTCAGTGTCACCTGTCCATCGAGACGCTATCGAGTCCGGGCCATGGAACGGGGCATTTCTGGGGGCTTCGTTTTTCAAGGCTCGCAATCGTTGAGTTAATTTCCACTGCTCAACTCTGGCCCGAACCTAACACCGCGCAAAACCCCACGGCGTAGGCGGAACCCTGCCATACTGCACTACCCCCAATGCCGATGTGCGCCCACCCGGACGACGGCCAGACACCCAGCGCGACCGAGTCCAGAAACCTCAAGTTAGTGAGCCAGTACCATGGATTATACACTGCATCTGTCGTGCTTTCAGCCAAAGCACATGCCAGCTCTCCAGCTCTCTTACTCAAAAATCCCGGCTTGAACGAAGTTCCCCAAGCTCCTTTCGTGCCCTGACCAGTGGCTATGAAAGTAGGCTGATGACCGCCTGAAATTCCACGAACTGTGGAATATTCAGAACAACGCGAGGGGAATAAAAATTCTCCTTCGCATCCAAGTCTTGATCCCGAGTCGCACGGCAGAAATTGTAGATTGGCCGTCCCACCGCCATCGAGCGGTTGATAAGCCTGGATGATTGCCACGGAGGTGCGAGACTCACCAATAATTAATTGTAAGTGCTTCGTACACTGAGATTGCTTGAAACCGGTGATTATCAGACCGCCATCGAAGGCACGGTTTCTTTGCCTTGTACTTGTGCAAAGGACACGGAGGGTGAAGTGGAAATGAATCAATTTGGCGCTCGCCGAGTCACCTCATCCCGCGTAAGGCCACACCGAGCATGAATTGATGGACACCAACGCACGAAGGGATAACGAACATCGTCGGAGGGACGGCGCAGACAGGTTGAATCAGTACCGCGCAACCTGTCTCAATCGTGCCTGGGAGCGGCTGGTAGCCACATCGAACTTGTCGCGTCGTACGGAGCATTGACGTACAGGGATTTGCAACACGAAATCTATTAGTGAACGATCAAGACTTACTGAAACGCGAAGAAAAAAGAAAAGTACGCGAGATCCAGAATGGTCCACGCCCGAATCGAACGGGTGGTTGCCGGGACTTCCAGGAAATCCCCTCATTTGCAGGGGCGGGCCCCTCCGCCTTTGGACCGGGCTGGACAAAATTTGAGCTCGAATTTATTGCACATTAAGGAAGACTCACTGAGCCGTACTTAGAAGGAATGCAAAGCTCCTGGCTTTCGGGCTCTGCGCCCTGAACCTCGCCGCTGCCGCTCCCTTCCAGCAGGTGGTTGTTCCGAGAGATGAATACAGCCTTGAATCTATACTGCTGTAGTTTGCGAGATCCTCATATGTCGATCGAAAAGACCAGGATACCTTTGTCGGTGCGCTAGTCCCCAGCTCCTCCAGATTATGACATCGCCAAGTGTTTGACACCATTTCTCGTCGAGGCTCAAGGTGTACTCATTTTCCTTACCCAAGCGCTCCCTAGAATTCAAACCATTCCGAAAGTTCAGGGGAAGATGGCAGGTTATAAGGCACCGGAAGCAGTTGCATTTAGTACCAGACACAAACACGATGACGGGGATATAACTTGAAATCATCAACCCATTTTGAATCTAAAGTTGAGAAAGACATCATCGAGTCAGCAGCATTCGAAACAGATCCACGACTGCGCGCCGCCCAGAAACGACACCAAGTACCTTGCTCTCGAGATCGAAGAACCCACCGCTTTGGTAATTGAATCACCAAGTCTTCGCCCGCCGTGTCCATGTTGGTCGTCGGGGTCGCGCCGTCAGCGTCCAGCGCGGCCTGCGCACGGTTAGTTAATGGTGTGCAGGGGCGGAGAGCATGACGCAGCACCCAAGCGAGCTCGAAGCGCGCATATATAACAGTGCGCGCGGCGTACTCGGATCGCACGCTGAGCGCGAGGTTGACGCCGTGCCGCAGGAGAGTCGTCACAGCGGCTTTCTGCGACAGGGGAGGGCCGGAAGACTGCGTGCAGAAGGAATCAGAAGCGTAGAATGAGGAACACGTACATGCGGCGGAAGTCCCAGGATTGGGGGTACGGGCGCGGGGGGCGAGGATCAGACTGACGCCTGCGGCGCCGATTAGGGCGGCGAGGAGGTGCGCCTCCGTTGCGCCCGCGAACGTTATACGCAGCGCCGCAGAAGTCGACGCTTCGAATTCGGGTTTCACGAGCAGCAGGGTGGCCATCATGTCGGCGTTGTGGACTTTGGTGACCAGCGGGATCTCGCCCTACGTGTAGATTTTAGCACATAGACCGTATACTGACATATGGCGAAATGGACATGGTGCTCACGGCCTTGACACGCCTTCACGGGCCTGGTGCGCTGCTGGAGAAGAGCATGTTGCGCAGGGTGGCGATCTGCGTGCTCACGCTTGCGTGCATCCCGGAGTGGACCGAGATGTGCAGCGCCGTTTCAGATTGGAGGATGGCGCTGTCGGCGAGGGCGTTGGGCGTGGCGGTAGAGAACGTCGTGCCGATTTCCTGCAGGAGGCCAGAGCCCATCGGAGCGACGACAGCCGTAGTAACGCCCCCGCAGTACGCGTATCCAGCAATCAATATCAGCGAGTGCGACAAGGGAACCGACACACAAGAAATACGCACAGCGTATTACGACCGCCGAGCTGCAGCCCATCCACAGCGCGGACGACAGTACCGCCGAGAATACTGGGAGCCGCCATCGTGAGCGGGTCGAACACACTACCGTCCGTCGTCGATGGCTGGAGCTTACTCTCGCTCAGCCCAAGATCGGAGCCGAACGTGGTGAGCCCCGGCGTAAGCGCGCCGCCCATGAGGTCGATACCCGCGCGCCGCGCACCGCCCACCCGTGTCGTAGGCGGGTGCGAAGCATTGGATCGCGCCGGCGTCCACGAGCACGAGCCAGTTCGACGCAACCATCTCCAGCAGCGGCGCGATGCCGTTGTGTGCGCGCGTCCATACCTGGCTAACATTCACGAAGAGCACGGCGCCGGTGGTGGAGGTACCCGTGAGCAGGGGAGGGCATCTAAGTCGTTCGTGTCCTGTATGCAATTAGATCTTGCATAGTCCAGGGCAGCGATGGTCGGACGGAAAGCGACGAAGATGGTGGCAAGACGGAAGAGCGTCTCCGATCTGATCGGAAGCTCCTGCCGAACGTAGCCGATCGCCGCTCTCCTCACATGGCCACCACTTTCAAGCGCAACTCAGTGTCCGGAGTAGACTCGCGACCAGTCGTACTTAGTAAGCAACTTTGATCACGAGACGAGCAGAGGGATCAAAGCTTACTAGAACGACTGGAACATTTGGGTGCGATTTTTGGTGGATTGTGAGTTCGGACTTAGGAAAATAGTGTCCTGAACCTCAAAAAAACTGTCAAAAGTTCCTATATGAAACTGGAATAGTTTTGAATTCTAAGCTGAATGAGCCCAACATGTTTTTGAGGTTGGGTGGAAGGTGCTCGACGTCGCCGGCGCACGGACCAGTTGACGATGCCGAGCACTTCTATGTCATCTCAAAAAAAAAGTCTGTCTCATTCACCTTGAAATTTGAAAATACCCAACTTTGTCTATATGACTTTTTACACTTTTTCAGAGGGTTCGGGGTGCTCAGATTCTAAGTCCCAACTCATGTTTGGCGGGTCCACCAAGATCGGCAACCAAATGTCCCAGCCGCTTCGCAACGTGATAGCGCAGCCACGTGAGTCGAAGCGGTTGGTCACGAGCCTATGTCCGGAGATTCCATACGCATAGCCGTCAAATGTGCTCTTGCATCCCAGCACCACCTCCCACAACGAGTCTAGACCTTGGTCGTGCCACTTTTCCGTCTTCTTCGCTCAAATCGACGCATCGCATCCGGGACGCAGGGTGAATGCATGGGTATCTGCGATACGCGCCTTTGCCCAGATGCTGCGAGATGATCTTTGGCTACCGCTAGCTGCAACGTTAATCACAGAGCTTCGGTGAGCCGTCGATTGCGCGCACTCATCGCTGATGCCCCGCCTCGCTGGCGGATTGCTCGAGCTCGATCCGCCGCGCATCCCGCATACGTGACGCCTTTGCCCTCCGGTGCGCACTCCCTGCCTCCGATGTGCCTGTTATTGTACGCTGTGTGCGCTGTAGCCCCAATGTGGAACAGCGGATGTCTGACAGCCTTCCTTCGGCATACGCCCATGCAGTCTGCGTGCTGGCGAGAGGCAGCCACCGCGTGCGACATGGTCGTGAGCATGAAGCGGAATTGTAGGCAGTACGTCTCTCCTCCCCCTCTGCGAGTACTTTTCCCTCTGCCGCTGGGTTGCAGATTTTATCTCAGGGGTGTGCCGTTGGGTGACGTTGCGCAAGGGTACGTCGTGCACTCATTCATTCTGTTCATTGTCGTGGATGCTGCGAAGGGCGTATGTCGCGCCGTGCCTCCTCATGTGCACGGCCCATCTCGACAGCTACATCAGACGAGTTGGGCGGTTCGATTGCATCTGTCTGTCCGTGGGACTCTACCGCACGTTGTCGTGCGCGTGGACTTCTGGGTCACGCTGCGGCACCATCAACATTGTACTCGGAACGTCCCAGATGCACGCGCGCCTCTGTGCGGATGCGGAGCCCTCGTGTAAGCGTAGAGGCTGCGTTGGTCGCAGAAATCTAGCCACGAGAAGACTCAAGCAACAGAACTAGAACAAGCTCTGTTGGGAATCCTGGGGCTCTACGTAGATAACAGCGGTCTTATATAGCGTAGAGAGTCCGTGATGTGACGATGTGTGACTAGGAGCGGAAATCCCTACATACGCCCTCCCATGGTATCAACGAGACCATGAAAAAACAAAATATGCGAAGCAAGAAAAGAAGAGTAAGAGTAAAATGAAACTTGCCAAAATTAGCCCCTCCCGTCCGCGCCATCCTCTACCATCAAATACGGCCTTCCACTGTCTGCTACGACTTTTGCTGGGTATCTGTCCACTCCAAAGCGAAGACCCATGAGCAAAAGTTGACCACAATCAGCAGATTTGGAAGCCGCCATCATAAGGAGGAGAGCCGTGCGCGTTTCAGCGGGGATCCGGGCCAGAATTGCGGAGCGCAATTTTTCGAAGTTGGCCCAGTCGGTCAGAGAAATATACGGATTGTTGGCTCTGGCAGTCCTGTGGAGTGCAAGACGACGTAGGTACGCTAGATAGCCCGTAGCAGCGTGCTGACGCCGCGCGTTCCAAGATAACGCGTCAATTTGCGGGATCAACACTTGAGTGATCCGAAGTGGACGCTCGACATAGACCGGGGTGGTGCGCCAGTAGAATGTGTTGCCTAAGAAATTTAAGCCAGCCCAGTGTGCTTCCAGTGGATTGTCGACAGCCAATTTCGAGGTCGTGGTCCAAGACAAAGTCGCATATGTTTGGCCGTGTCTGTTCATGTCTTGAGCAGCTCCGGAGAATAACACAAGCTCGTTGCTCGCGCCCTCCAGCTCGCATCCTGGGTCTTCAGTCATTTCAACCTGGTCTTCAAACCGGTCGCTCTCGACTGTTGTTTCGGTCCCCAGAGCTTCGTACGCATTGGTCTGATACCACCACGAAAAATCGAAATCCGGGTCAAGAAGCTGCGCAAGTGATACCTCTGAGCGGTTACGCTTGTGCCTATCATAGATCATGAATCCGACCACAGTTTCCTGGATTTCAAAGCGTGTTGCTGACAAGGGATCGTTCCCTGTCTGGAAAAAATCATCGAAAATTAGCGGGACAAGTGCGAGCAAATCTGCGTGCATCTGGGCAACGAGTATCTCGTTCACTTTTGCAGTGTGCTCTGGAGAAACCGGCGTAACGTCGAGGGTAACGCAAGACACACCGAGACTCTGAGCGTCTTTAAGCAGCCGCAGACGCTCAATAGCCTCGAAAGATATCGCGTTAGCCTGTACTTTCTTTTGGCTTTTTGGCTTCAATTGGTCGCCGTCGGGGCAATCTTTCTTGATGTGTTGGGTGCTGCCGCAATTGAAACACTTTCCCGCCGCCCGGTACTCGTTCATTTCAGCCTTCGAAAGTTTCTTTTCGCCTTTCGGAGCGGTGGACTTGTCGGCCTTCCCTGATGCGGGTTTGGTCGAGCTCTCGCCCTCCGGCTGTTGTTCTGCAGTTTCTGAGTTGCGCACTGGTGCCCTCTGGACATCTGCGCGACCCGCGCGACTCGTTTCCTCGTTTGCGATGAGCATTGCTGTCTCGTAGTTCACTGCAAATGTCTCAAGCTGATCCAAGGTAGATGTCTCGCGGTCATAGCCGGCTTTCGCCCAGTGAATCCTAATGTCACTGTCGGCACCTTGCCAGAAACGAATGATAAACTGGCGCTCGGGAATGTCGTCACCGATGCTGTCGCGGAGATCACTCAATTCGATGCGGTATTCGCGAATGGGATGCCCGCGCTGCCGAAACCTCTCATACTTTTCGCGCTGGATAGAGCAGAAGTTGGGCGGGAAACAGTGATTAAACACGCCTTTTAGGATCTTGTTCAATGTCCATTTGCTCGGGTCTTTAGCAACTTCCCTCAGATACCAGGCTGAAGCACGGCCGCCGAGGTATTTCTTTATCCATGATACCGCGCGCTTGCGGCTTATGTACCCATAGCGTACGCAATCTTTAACCTCGAGAGCCCATTTCTGGAAGAGACGGAAATCCTCTTCTCCCATGTACTCAAACGGTGGATCGGGCTTCGAGTTCAAGTACTCAAGCTTCTTTTGCTGCTGCCTCTTCCGCTGGGCCTTCTTGGCGCGCCGCTTCCGACGACGCTTGCCATCGCCCGAAGAACTCGAAGTGTCCGATGAATCAGAGCTCGATGAACTATCACTCGAACTCAGGGTTGAATCGGAATCGTCGCCCGAGCTCGGGTCATCGCTGGAAGTCGGTGATTTCTTCTTACGAGATTTCTTTGCCTTTTGTCGGGCCTTCTTAGATGAACGCGCTCGTTCCGTGGAGTCCGATTCGCTTCCAAGTGCCTTGAGCAGGTAACTCTTCTCCGGAACCTGGTCCAGAGCAGTTCTGCGAACTAACGGTGGTGCTGGCGCAGTACTCGCACGTTGCACGGGAGCACTCGCCGCATGTTGGCTACCAGATCGTCGCTCAGAAAGCTTCTCCTTCCTGTACTTCTGGTCCTTGAGTTGCCGTTCAAAGTCTACAGGTGTTGGCCCTTCCATGCGGACTGAAGATAGAGCCTTAGTTGACCTCGCGGACTTGGTTTTCGAATGTGTTGACTGCGGCGGTCTATCCTCAGAATTAGACCAACGAGAGGTGCGCTCATCGAGCAGCCGTTGCAACAAAATAGCCAGGCGGCCATCGGCCTCAATCTGGCGAAGCCGTTCTGCATCATCTGCAATCTCCGACTCGGAGCTGGAGGAAGACGATGACGATGGTTCTTCATACTTGATGGTCGGTCCTTTCGCAATATTTGGACGCTCTCGAGGATCACGTCCTTTACCTTTCGCAGAAGCAGTGTACCGAGGTGTAGTGCTTGCGGGTGAAGAACGAGTCGCCGTCGGCGCGACCGCTGTATTATGAGATACCTGTATCGTATGTTGCGAAACATTGTCGTTTGTCTTCCGAGAATGCTTTGACTTCCTTGAATTCCTATTATCTGAGGTCAACGAGATACTCTGCGGAGTTCTCGTGCGCTGATTTTTCATCCGAGCGGCACGGCGCTGGATCGTCTCACGCGTAGTCGGGCTCATGCCCCGCGAAATTTCAGCCATAACTTCGTCAAAAGAAAATTCCATTCCAGTGTCTACCAGGGACAAGGAACGTTCGGACGGAGCATTCCATTCAGACGGAATCTCGCCCAGGCCATCGGCCTCCGTGTAGTCGGCCCACCTCTTGATAAAAGAATGCTTATCTGCACTCAAACCTGTTTCAGAATTTACATCCGTGTTCGCATCAGCCTGGCTGAACCAGCTCCCGAAATATTTGGGTGCGGTTTCCAGGGGTGATGCGGACCGCGCGGAACCTGCGGAACTTGCGGACAGCCGCACAATTCTTCTCGGGGTCTCGAAGCCGTCGTTATCTTGATGATAAGGCTCCTCCGGCACGGCACCGCCGCTGACGATAGCGTCTGGGGCATCTTGAAGGTGGTGGGAGGCGGCCGCCTCGGGGGCCGACAAGGACCCCGACGAGGACTTTATACCATCGACATCCGTATACAAATGACGGAAGCGAGGCTCAACCACTGCAGCAGCGCTGGGGTGAGGTTCATCATCGACATCCGCAAAGCGGGAGCGATGCTCGGTCTCTGCAGCAGAGCTGGAGCGAGGTTCACGGGGACCTGAAACAGACTCGAGTGATCTTTCGATCCTCGGGGGGGTTGGGTTCGACAACGGTGAAGTGATGGACGCACCAACAACACCATGAGCGACGACTGAGGTGCCCGGGGCATCCATCTCCGACGTCGAGCTCGAGGTGCCAGAGCGGGCATCCATCTCGAGGTTCCCCGACGGACCGTCGTCCATCGGGGCCGGGGCAGGTTGGTACAGGTTCCCAGAACGAGTGCCGACCATCGTAGAGTGCTTAAAAAAAATTGGCGGATTGGCGGTGGTGTCGAGCGGGTGATCAGGCCGAAAGACGTCGCCAGAGGACAGAGTATAAAGCGAAGTTCAAAAAGTGTAAGCGTAGAGGCTGCGTTGGTCGCAGAAATCTAGCCACGAGAAGACTCAAGCAACAGAACTAGAACAAGCTCTGTTGGGAATCCTGGGGCTCTACGTAGATAACAGCGGTCTTATATAGCGTAGAGAGTCCGTGATGTGACGATGTGTGACTAGGAGCGGAAATCCCTACACCTCGCGTCGCCCTCTCTTCTGGTCTCCACGTCTCAACATCTATTCTAGGAACCTGATGTAATTTTTTTTATCCCTCGCTCGGATGCCCACCTGACTGCCGCGGGCCGCACGCCGCACCTCGCTTTTGCTCCGATCTCGGTGCTCTCCGTCTGCCACGCTGTCGGTCGATCCTTCGCTATCTGACTGTAATCACAGAGCTTTGGTGAGCCGTCGATTGCGCACTCGACTTCTGACGCCAGCCCTCGCTGGCGGATTGCTCGATCTTGGCTCGAGCGGCCGCGCATCCCGCATGCGTAAGGCCTTTGCCCTCCAGTGTGCATTTCTTGGTACGTACGACGTCCCTGACATTCTACGACGCGTGCGGAGCAGCCCCAATACGGAACAGCACAGCTCCTGCGGCCGTCCTTCGTGATACGCCCGTAGAGTCTGCATCCGTGGTGAAGAATGAATTCGGTGTCGGACACGCGAAATTGTTGAGTGGTCAACCGGAAACATTTCTTACTCGGACGGCCGGTGGGCGGTCTGCGACCGGCAACGAGAATGAACCTGTTTCTTCCCCGGAGCAGGAGTATCCAGCCAACCCTGTCACAGTTTGCGAAGGGATCATGGATGTTGGGACTTTCATTACGGGCAAGTAAATTCCCGCTATCTTCAGTAGTCACTGCGTTCCGACCCTCCGTAGTCAGAGGGTGTGACTACTGCCGTAGTCAGAGGGTAGTCAGAGGTGTCTTCCTATGTGAAGATAGGTCCGTAGGCAAGGTCTGTCAATGTTATGTTTACGTCTGCCCACCTGGGTCTACCTTGGTCTACCTACGTCCGAGCCTGCCTACGGGTGTAGACATAGGTGAGTTTCGTATAATATGTTCTCACCCAATTTCTATGGGCATGGCAACAGTGGCAAGTCACTGTTGAGAGTTGAACAAGAGTTGAATGTCGCTTAAAATTGAGTTTGCACCTATTTGTTCGGCCCTCGGATCAGTCGGCAAGTCGTGATCACTGACCTCCCCTCTTCTCATTTCCGTCGTAACCTCTTTGCAGCATCACCAGGGCCCTAAAAAAGAAAACGACGGCAAGTTCAGATAGGGATGGAGTCGGGGCCGAGTCCGTAGACCAAGGTTGGGCGACGTCACGGCGAGGTGCGACTACGGGGATCGACGAAGGTACAGCCACGTAGTCAGGGTATGATCCAATGGGGTAGTCATCGCTAGGACATGGATGTCAGACACCCTGACTACGGCCTCTGCCTACGGGGATCAGCGGAGGTAACCTCAGGTAGACCACGCTAGGACATGGGAGTCAGACCTGTGACTACGGCGGGCCGGAACGCAGTGAGTTCCCGCTATCTTTAGTAGTGGGTTTTTGTGGTCGTTCTGAAAGTCATTTTGCAAAAGTTTTTGGCACGGTTTCAGTCGCCCGTTATGGTAGTCGAAATGTTTGCATATCTTTGTCTTTTTTTCCTTTACTGGCATGCCATCATTGATGTGTTCCTCTTTTTGGCTTCATTACCACGCTCCTTAACGTCGCACCATCCCTTGATCCTCTTTCTCCGATATGTCCGTCTCTGCCCCTGACCCCATGGTATCATCATCGACAGCATTGCTATTTGATTGCTCTCCAGTGCTTCACCTTCACCAACATCCCTCGCACACTTCTTTTTCTTGTGTTTTCCTGGTCTCGCTTCCCATCTACTTGCATCTCAGAATTGTGCCCATCTATTCACAGTGTCTCCTGGAACATATGGACCCCTTTTCTTGTGCTCTGTTTCTGTGCCATCCCCTTACGCTGTAACATTGTAACACTTGGACTCGAATGGGCTGCATACTTCCGTGAGTCCCTCTTGAATTCTGGCTATTGGTGTGGGGATACATTTGATGTCTGGGCCTTTCTCTCAGCGCATCTGTGCCTTTTATTTTATTTCATTCGCGTTTCTGTTCTGGCAGACAGTTCAGACCCCCCATCCTCCATTCCTGGCTATGTTGGCTATGTAAGGCTCATGGGTCCCGGTCATTCATCTCTCTAATTTACGCACTTATTCCCCGCCAGAAACATCCACACCATCTTTCGGTCTGTTCCCTCAATGCACATATGTCCTCGCCTCCCTTTAGCCTCTCAAGTCCGCCCGAACCACCGGCTCGATCCTTCCGTATTGCATAGGCTCCGTCTTCTCACATCTCTCATCAATATGCTTCGCCTTCAACTCCATCCCAACTTTGACTCGGTGGTTGCCTCCCTGTTGTCTCCAGCTGTTTTTGTTAGCTTCCGATACCAGTGTGCTGCAAACCTCTCCATGATGGGTAGATGAATCCAGCTCTTCTTGACTATGTAATATATTTCTGCTGCACTTCAAAACTCATTGAAAATGCAAGGGATACAGTGAAGGATAGGAAAAATAAAAACGGAGAGTTTCATCAAAGTCCTGTCACTTATCCAAGGGCAAAAAGATAGATAGCGGGCCCTGCCGCGCAGCGGGCTACCCTGATTATTTAATTGACTTGTACCTAACTATATACATGAATTCTCTTGATCATTTTCATCAGCGCGTCCTCGCTTTTTGCCAGTCAGCGGCACTGCTTTACTAGGTAAGTTAGTTTTGTTCGAAAGAACTGCGGGGTTGTCTCCGCTGAGCGCGAGAGATTTCTTGATTCTATCAACCTCTACACGGCCGGGAAGGGGTTTTTTAATGCTAACATGACATTTCAGTATATGAAATTTCTCCCTGGAACGAATGACCATACCTCCGAAAATATACCACGAGCCGTTCGAGAAGATCCTCTTTATTTCCGCTAAGCTTACACCCGTTTTCGCGGGAGGATTGGAAGTGTCGCAAGTCGAAGGAGTGCGCGGGCTTCTGGCGACATCTGAAGACCCCCATCAGAGTCCCCAGAGTTTGCGAGCTCGTCATAAATTGCCTCGAAACCGGCCATACTTTCGGTGAGGAATTCGAGGAGTACAGTGCCGCACTCATCGAAGTATTCCCAACGCCGAGTGATGATCTTCAGGTTGTCGAGGTCAGTACAAAGGTGTGCTTTATCGAGAACAGCATCCAGAATAAAGGGTGGAAAGAAAACGGAACAAGGCAGCTCTCGCGAGGTACGGATTTGGTCCCACATTCGGTGGCTCCATCGGTCCAGCATGTGTGATAGTGATGTCCACATGGCTTTATCCAGGACTCGAAAGGCACCATCGGTCCTCGGGCGCAGTGTAGATGCCTCGGCATCGGCCGCAAGCTGTTCAAAGTGCTCCTTCCATTGCTGAACACGTCCTAAATCAAGTGCGCTGGCATCAGAATCGTGAATGGGGCCACAACAATTAGAGCTGATGGTGTGATGGGGGAAGGGCTCTGAGTTGTAATGCAGAGCAGTGTGACGAGAGCAAAAATGCGGGGTCGGATTCAACCATGCTCGGGTGGGCTCCAGAAGCTGGCCTCGTTTCTCCTCCTCATCGTGTTCTGTCTTGGTTGAAGGGTCAGTGTCGGGCAGATTTCGCACCCAAGGCGGGGCAAATGCAATCGCTTCTGCTGGCTGTCCATCCCTCCCTGCGCGCCCCCATTTTTGCTCGAATTCCTCGAAATATGTCTCGAGTTTGGTGGTAATGACACGATGGATGTTTGGAACATCAAATCCGTACCCTACCGTATCTGTGACCACCATGACCCGGACCTTCCCAGATTGAAAATCGGCCTTGAGATCACGACGATAATTGCTGGGCATGAGACCATTGTAGAGGAGGCATTGAGGATGTCGGAGGGAATTAACTTGTCAAGGAAGTCCATGATGCTGAATCCGCGCTCAATTGTGTCTACAAAAATGGCGGTGGAAACAATCTCTTCGGCAGTCTTGATTCCCATCAGAACAACGAAGCTGAGTTCCAGGTGCTCCGCTCCAGTGTGTGCGTGTTCGAAGAAGCATGGGTAATATTTAATATTTGGGTGATTGACCGAGTAGCGGACATCAATGTATGCACCTGTCCTGAAGCCTAATTTCTCGGCCATGACTGGGGCGTGTTCCGTCGTCGCAGTAGCATTAACGGCCACTCATGTAACAGAGCTCGGGAGCTTGACTCAAAGGGTTGAAAGTCCAAGGTATGGGGCTGCAAAGACACTGTCTCACTAGTCAACCAACTGTGCTTCATCAATGGAAACCCATTGCATGAGGGCCGCAAATGATGGTGAGTTCAGCAGGTATTACATGTGCTTTCCTCGCACCATCTGCGGTGTCATAATGGCGATGCGCACATCATCTCCGGTGGCTAGTTCATGCCATAAATTGTGTTTGACAAGGGCCGCTTCCTGGACCGTGTCTTCATTGATTGCCAGAGCGCATAGGCTGTGTGCGACCGCGACTTCTGCCTGAAGGAACATGGATTTAATTCCAATTAGTCGTAAAGAGTGTGCCCGACACACCTGCTGTTCAACCAGTGCCTTGGTGGGTACAATAATCAGGCAGATTCCAGCTTCTCCCCGAGCATCCGTTGCAATAGCTCCAGCATGCAAAAGAACAGTCTTGCCCATTCCAGTGGCAATTACACAGAAGAGCTCCTTCCCTGCATTTATACCCATGCTCCGGTCCAGCTGGAATGGCTATAACTTCGGTGAAAGGCCGGTCATGTGATCCATTGTGAAATGTTCCAAAGGATGGCTCTACTGGGATTCGAACCCAAGACCTCCCCATTACATGCTGGAGTGCTCTTTAACCACTGAGCTATAGTGCCGATGAAGGACTGTAATCAGCCGATGTCACAGGATACAGCTTCACGGCGCCATGCGTGCCTGCTGCCCTAGGGGCCCACACCCGATATTACCAGTTGGTTCCTTGCTGCTTACAAGCCTAGCCTGATAGTCAGCTCATCATTGGCACCTTGCATCACATTGTGAGAACAGACTCCATCCATTCACGAGAGTCCACTGCCGGAGGAGGTTCGGAAAGCGCATCAGACACGTTGGGTTCGTCCATTTTAGCCAAAAGTGATTATAACATAGATTAAAATACAAGCTGAAGAGGATACGGGGCCGAGGGAGGGCGGAGGAGCGCGACGCACTCGCGCTGGCTGAAAGGGGACGCGTGCCGTGGCTTCGGATCACCGGCATCTTGACATCCATCATTCCCACGGGCAATCCTCAGACCACCACCCCCCCCCCCCCCCTATCAAATCCTAGACTAGCAGCGGGAAGGGAATTTCTCATGGTGGGTTAAGTCGTGGAATGCTGCGGCGGGCTGAGAACGGAAAAGGATGAAGAGGGATAGTCGGGGGTGTGCGACCCGCGTCATCCGAGTCCCCGTTTCAGACAAAGAAATCGACAGAACCTGGATTTCAGCACTCGCTCTCGAATTGAATATATTACGCACCCCTTCTGTTATCAGCTTCGGAGCGCGCCCTGAGCGCCTTGAACCCCGGTCTTTTCTAAATCTCTCGGCACGCACAGGTTAAGGCTCTCGTTTCGCGCGCCAGCGCCTAGACGGGAAGCATGATCCAAAGCACAGCATTTGAGGCGCTTCATCGACGGGACTCATCCGTGCGCGCGAGGACGAGCTCGAAACCTGCGTGGAGCAGCGGCAGGGCAGAGATGGAGCACACGGGGCTTCGGTACGCGCTCGCGGTGCGGGCGTACTAGTACTCATTTGGATTGCGCTTGGCGCGGACGTGGGAGAGGGTGCGTCCGGGAAATCACCGGAATAAGACTGTGAGACTATCATAGCGGGGAGAGCAATGTAGATTGCAGGCATATGAGGACTCACGTCGAGTATGACCATAGCATTGGCGACGTCGGGTCCTGTAATTAAAACGGCGAGCGTAGTCGCGGAGACGCAGAGCACCATGCAGAGCTGGACGCGCCTGATCGATGGGCACGCCGCGGACTAGTACCCAGTTGCTCGCGCGACGAACCGGTGGACCCCTCGATTTGCGCGGTCCGGCGACAGCGCAGCTCTCCTGGTGACATGCACCGCGCGTCGTATCAAGGGGACCATGATCGAGAGATCTAGTTGCCTAGTGGAGCCTGAGTACTGAGTGACGGTACCGCGGGAAGGTAACACGCGGCTGGACGTGTGCCGGAAAATCGAGCGCACCGATGGAGAAGAGGGGTGACCAGCGAAGTCAGAGTAGAGAGCATATGTGCGCCTCGTCTTCGGGAGGCCGATACACTGGGGCGGATACTACCAGCGGGGGCATGGACCGCGCCTTATCAACGGGCGAGACATGTCAATCGGTCGCCCGACGAGGAGTATGGAGCGTGAGGGATGCAGACGTGCGCCACCCAGACGTGTGCGCCACTCCGTATCAAAGGAACCGCTGGAGATCGAGGAGGAAACTAGTGCAGTGGCGCAACAAGTAAAGCCAGAAGTGGCGCGTTGTTCCTTCTCGGCAAGAGGAGCCCCGTTTGGGACGTTCTGGGGGTGCAAGATCCCTTAAAGGTGTCGGAGGAACGGCGCTGGAGGCGTGCAAGGCGCGAGGAAAGCGATTGCGATGGTGGCAAAGTCCGAGCCGGATGTTGATCCGAGCCCACGTGCGCGGTCTTGGCCCAATCGTCTTCTTCTCTTGACGCTCACCGCAAAACCTCGCCCTTTCGAGCGCTAGCCTAAGGCTCATCACCTATCTCATGGCTGTCGCGAGCATCTCCATGCGGTCTCTTTGCTTCTGCGTCCAGAGAATGTGCCGGGCATGGTTCTCCACCGGATATTTGTCTTTGGTCGTGCGCACTGCCTGTGCAATACTACTGGTACGGCTTAGATATTCGGAGCCCTAATCGGACCAGTAGACTCTAGTCCAGACTTCGGCTCTGATTCACACACGTGTTGTATAGGGCAACTGAAGCCCTCGGCGAATTGTTCCTGCTCTTCCTGCTCTGCCAGGTCGCTGTGTTGCACTCGAAGTCTGCCCATTCAGTTGGTGTTCTCTCTTCCTCCCACGTCACTAAGCTCGAACTTTCGTTGCCTTCCCATTGGCTGGCTGGGGCGCTGCTCTAGAACTCCAGACCTCGCTTTTCCTACTGCGTCAAGACTCAAGAGCATCTGGAGAGGCCGGCCTCCATTGCAATTCAGCGCCTCGGCGCCTGGAGAATCGTCTAGTACTTAGGAAGGCACGCAAGTGAGCAAAGGAGCCTTCGCACTTAGATCATGGTGATCGCCTAGACTCGATGGGCAGTTGAGTTCAATTCCCCCCGAAGGCATCAATAGAATGTTCACCAGTTTTTCTCTTGGAAGAGTATCCACGGCGATCGCCCATCTGGTTAATGATGGTGGGGAAGAGGCTCGTTTATGTTCGAATTGACTCCCCATTTGTCTTTTACTTCGGATTCTGCGGCGTTGCTCCTGAACGCACTTATAAAGTGCAGAAGGAGCGGAATGGATGCCTTCTGGGATCATGGTGACTACCTCTCATGTGTTATAGAAAGTGGTGGGACGCAGGGGGGAGGGAGCGGTGATTCCTCCCGCAGGCACGGAAATGACTTGGACTGTTGTATTTGCTTTGCCGGCCAACGGGAGATTTCTTTGTCCTTTGGTGCACTTGGAAGGCACACGAAGGAGTAGAAAAGCCTTCGTGGATCATAGCGATCTCCTCGTTTCAATAAAATGAAAATACAGCCCTGAAAATGGGGAGACGGAGGTTCGATTCCTCCCGAGGGCACTTGCACTTTGTCCACCATCTTTTTCTTAAGAGTCAGAGTGAGGGCTTCTCTAGGCCGGCACACATACCAAGGACAGAAGGGTACTCAGAATGCCCTCGGAGATTGTGGTGTTCGCTCCGCCTTGATACCATGATCATAGGCTGACATTTGATCGGGGAGGAGGGCTTGTTTCTCCCGAAGGCATTACCATTTCCATCGCGGATGTTTTCAGAGAGAGGTCTCCTTGAGATTCACTTCGATTGACTTTTATTCGGGGGTCACAAAGCTCGGTTGATCGTGGCCATTCCCACCTCTATTACATGGCAGGCGTAGAGTACGTTGAAACTTCGTACATGCTTTTTAAACCCACGGCGAGGGCTCCCACTTGATACACTGCGTGGACGCTGACGGAGAGTACGCCTTCCATCGTGGGCCGTGGTGTTCGCACGGGCTCTGAAGAAGTACTGATGATGGGGGTTCGATGCCCAAATCCTCCCGAGGGCATCACGATTTTCCGAATTATTTTTTCGCTGTGAGATCAACGCTTACCGTCAGACGTACTCGGCAAATGATGGAAGGAATCTGATTTTTTTCCGCATTCAACTAGGTGTGCTTGTATGTATACATAACAAGTCTTTGTGGATCATGGTGATCACCCCGTCCCGTTAGACCAGCGCCAAACATGCACGGGAGGTGAAGGTTCAATTCCTCCCAAAGGCATGGCTGATCAGCACAGAGATTTCTTTTTACAGTCATGCCGAGGGTGAATCCCAGTGAAAAACCCGTCTCGGCAAGTATCGGCAGGTATCGGCTAGTATCGCACGGTCTCGCACGATGAAATTTAGACCACACGATACAGGCTTATACCAGATGAGAGGAAAATGGGAATTTGACTACTGCTGTATCGGGCTGTATCGAGCAGGATAGGTTTTTTATCCATTGGTGCTATTGATATACAAAATATGCTACAGCGCTCCCCTGCGCCCCCGCTCGCCGTCCGCTGCCCCGCTCACTCGACCTCGAATTCCAGTAGCCAATGCCCATTGCTGACTCACCGCGGACCTCCGTGCTGTCCCCCGCACTCGCTGTCGTCGCTGCCGGCGCTGCGTAAACGTGCAACGCACCCTTATCGGCGCCGCCGCTCTCCCGCACCACCGCTGCCCTGCCCTGTCGAATGCTGGTGGCAGCCTCCCGCTCTCCGCCAGCGCTTCCACCCGGTGAGCTGAGCTGACTTGAGAAATCCTGTGGGGCGGGGTAATGCGCATGCTGCGGTCACAGTGTGTTTATGAGTAACAGAAAGCACGCAAGAGTGACACGTACCTGCACAGAGCACCGAAAAAAAAATACAAAGAAGTTGCAAAGCCGTCGGAGTCACCGCTCATGAATCTATCCTCCCGATGAGAAACGGTATATGCATGATCACATCCAAGGGAATGGCTCACATACTATGGAAAGTAATCAGAAGGACGAGAGGGACGAGGGGCAGAAGGAGGTGTCGACGTCGGAGAGCGGACACGAGGTACGGTCGAGTGAGCAAAGGGGGCAGGATGAGTTTGTGATTAGTGTGAGCGACGAGGATTTGCACCCAGTGGGATCACTGGGTCACCGTGAGTATTTGGTCAAAATCTACAACGAAGGAAAGATATACGTGCGGCGCAGATTGCGACCAGGTCGCATCAAGCACAGATGTCGCCGGCCAAGACAGCAGAGAGAGATGTTGGTACAAGTGCAACAGGGAGATATAAACTCGAACCAAGCATGTATAGAGTCCCAGAGGCATAGCCAGCGAGATACAGCCGCAGAGAGAACCCAGAGAAGAGCCATCTTGTAGGAGCACCAGCGGTAACAGTTCGAACAGTAGTCCTCTATAGCATGGAGGTGCAAGTTGCTAGGTTCGCCTACGACACCGTCTAGACGAAGCAGCCATGGCAGGGCACGCAGGGATGGCGACGCGAGCCTACATGGCGGAGAGAAGAAGAGCGACAATTCAAACTCCGCCGACCGACTCACCCGTTCGGCCCCGAAAGACTCAGAAGAATTAGAAAATGTGAAAACTGGCTACGTCATAGATTCATTTACAGGACGACCTCTAGACGAATCCGAGACTATCCGATACTCCCCAATATTTTCGTGACAGCACGATACCCAGCGATACCTGCCGAGACGGGTTTTTCACTGGGGGTGAATCCTGAGCGGACGCACCTGTGGAGTGGATAAAGGCCATGGTGCTGCCCATTAGACTCGATTTGCGAGACGGAGGTTCTATTAGTACGCAAATCTTGAGTGCAGACACACTGGTTCGACTGCGAGAAAGACAGGAACATAGGGAGGAAGGAAATGAACCCAACACGCCTTCGTGAATCACGGAGATCGCCCCGATCTGGTGCGCCTCAAGCCTTGGACCCGTTAATGGGGAAGCGGAGGTTCTCATTGTCACTCCTGTATATAGCTGTAATTTTCTTGTTTACTCGGAATCATCATCTGCAAAGTCCACACGGCCACAGAAGATCGGGAGGGTATCATGTATTGCAAGGATAGCATGCAGGATGACTGACTGGTCTAAAGATGCACTCTCCAGCCAGCACAGTCGGTGATCCATGAACGAGACTCACCCGCAAAGGTGATGGTAACACTGATCAAGCCCATAGTCGGGCGCTAAGGGAGCTGTGGCGGTGGGATGCCAGGACGACATATCTCATCCGGATCGATGCAAACTGCCACAGTCTATTCTAATGCTCGACACTCCGCATATAATGGGATCTGTGTAAGATCCCAGGCATCCACTAAAAAAATCGCCGACCGGGTGAATCATGATGAACACCGTTGTGCATGAAACATTGATTGGAACAAATTTTGGGGACCAGAAGATGAGCGAATCCCGGGCCAAGTTCGGGTGACATAGAGCAAGGAAGTCATTCGTGGACAGTCCCTTGATCCCTAGACTGGCTTGCTCGGAATCGAGTCCAGGGAATACGAACCCCGAAGGAATTCCCACGGATCTGTGTGAATCATGATGAAAGTGGCTTTTTTCAATCACCCCGTCCTATGGCCACTGGATTGGATGATAGCATCCCCATCATGTACCTAGAGAGGAGCTTTGAAATGCACGCAATAATCAGCAATCCGCTGGATAATTTTGTGAGTACCATTTCCCAAAAGCCAGGGAAATGCAACACGGCACTCCTTCCATTTGTGATTGGGTGATTATCATTGATGTCAACTGGTGCAAAAATACGCCAATCACTGAACTGCACCAATAGTCAGATAGCAACACATCGGAGAGATGCAACTGAAATAGACTGTGGCATAATTCTGCGTATAGGACACAGGCTACCCACACTCATGAGATTATCATGGAGTTGAACATGAATCACTTGATTAACATGATATGTGTCGAGGACACTGCCTTGCCATGCTCACATATAAGAGCGCCATCTCCCGAGTTCGTAGTCCACCATTCCACGATGTCCCCCCAACCCACTGTTACCGATATCCGTCTGAATAACACCATCACCTGTTTGGCCCCAGTGATTACACTCCTCAACGAGCTCAGTGATGCATTTGGTACCCCATTTGTGCCGGCCATCTCGAACACCACTCTCTCCTTGATTACTGCAGTGCAGGTAAGATATGTCTGTTACAGTTGGCTGTGAGCGCTCATATGGCATAGAATGTCAAGAAGAATAAGGAAGACTGTATTAAACTCCTGGAAAATGTTTATCAACTGCTTTGTGCTATTATCAATCTCCATATCAAGTCCGAAACTAAGGGGAATCTTCCTCCAGCAACTTTGGACCATGTTGGGAAATTCATGGAGTATGTATGAGGCTACTTACTGTGAGTATAATTGACAGTTGATTAGGACACTTCACAAGATTCATACATTTGTGGAGGCGCAGCAGGATGGAAACAAGATCAAGTCTTTCTTTCACCAGACTGAGACAAAGACACTTCTCAGTAAATGTCGAGCAGGACTTGAGCAAGCTTTGCAGGTGTTCAAGGCGAATCTTCTCGCTCATGATGGATGCCATAGCACTCAAACCTCGTGTAGATTGAAACGAACATCACTGTGCTTGGTCACATTACTCAGATGCAGGAAGAGGCCGAGATGATGCACAAGGAAGTGCTTGAGTTGATTTCAATCTGGTCAGATGGGACAACATCTGATAGGTCCTCCTCTGTACGGACTTTTTCATCCTTGCCAAAAACTGCTTTCCATCCCTTGCACAGATCTACAAGACCGGTGGATCCCAGAATAGGTACTGTTTTCGGGTCGGGTCGTTGATTCAGACTAAATTTTGCCTGCTCAAGTTCCAACTCCATCTCAATGTTACCAGCTAAACCGAAGATCTTTCATGGCCGGGAATCAGAACTCAAGGAGATAGTTGATATACTCCAGCAGGAATCACCGAGAATTGCCATTTTGGGTCCAGGTGGAATGGGCAAAACAAGCCTTGCCAAAGCTGCCCTCCACCACCCGGACATTGCTGCCAAATATGAGCAGTGTTTCTTTGTTGTTGCAGATTCAGTGACGACCAGTGTTGGACTGTCAGGGCTGATCGGGGAACACATTGCATTCAAACCAGCAAAGGATCTTACAAAACAAGTCATACAGTACTTTGCTACAATTGGGCCTTCCCTGCTCATTCTTGATAATCTGGAGACTTCATGGGAGCCCCTCAAGTCACGTGGGAAGGTTGAAGAGCTCTTGGCCAAACTCACTGATATCCCACATCTGGCACTCGTGGCAAGTCTCCAGATCTGCTCAGGCTTGCAAATATACTAACATCTTGATAGATCACGATGAGAGGTGCAGAACGGCCAGCCAAAGTCCAGTGGACGCGGCCCTTTCTGGCACCTTTAAAGCCATTGTCAGATGTTGCCGCTCGAGACACATTTTTTGCCATTGCAGAGGATGTGCATGATAGCAGGGATGTCAATGAAGCACTCTCGTTGACAGATAACATGCCACTTGCTGTTGATTTGATAGCCCATGCTGTGGACTTGGAAGGCAGCTGCTCTGCTGTCTTGGCTCGTTGGCAGACAGAAAAAACTTCACTACTTTCGGCGGGCAATGACAGAACATCCAATTTGGACACATCAATCACAATCTCACTCTCCAGCTCCCGCATGAGCACAGGTGCCAAGGACCTCTTGAGTCTACTCTCAATTCTGCCAGATGGACTGTCTGATGTTGAGCTTGTCCAGAGCAAGCTCTCCATCCAGGACATCATGACATGCAAAGCTACACTACTTGCTACTTCTCTCGCATATATTGATGACAAGAGGCGACTGAAGTCACTGGTGCCTATCCGAGAGCACATGCAATGTTTCTATCCTCCTTCTCCACTTCTAATTCACCCGCTGCAAAAGCACTTTCATCAGCTTTTGGATCTGTACCAGAAATATCCAAGAACTCAGCAGGGGACCGGAAGAATCATGCAGCTAGCATCGAATATTAGAAATATCGGTGAATTGCTGCTCCGAGGGTTGAACCAGGGTAACCCAAACTTGGCAGAAACCATCAATTGCACCCTTTCTATGAAAATTTTCACACGGAACATGGATACTGGGTCTGGGTTTTATCATCTGATTCCTATGTTAATGGGTCAGATTGAAGCTGTTCTTCCTGGGAATTGTGATGAAAAGTTCAAGGCACAGCTCATCGCCTGGAAATTTGAGTCAAGCAGCCCATGTCTTTCTACCGATGCAGGTCTGTTGATTGCACAGGCCATCTCTCACTTCCATAATTTCAATGACCCGGCCCTCGAATGTGAGTCCCTTATATAGTTGTGATTGACAATGTCCTAATGTAACCATTTTAGCCAATTTTTACCGTGCAGTGGGACTTTACTACTTCCATACTGAAAGGAAATTGTCTGTGGCCCTCAAATATCTGCACAAGGCACTGGATTTGGCAAAATCTCATGGAGACATAAGGCAGGAGGCCCTGGTATTGCATTATCTGGGCCAAATGAAATGGATCATTGGGGATTATGCTGGAGCTCAGATGCATGCCCAAGCTTCACACAGAGTTGCCGAGCTAGCAGGAGACTTACATTATCAATCACTGGCCCTCCGCACTTCAGCCTCATGTTACCGAAGCTGTGGCAACATTCAGAATACCATCATCCTCTGTCAGAGAGCACAGAAGCTACTGCAGCTTTGTGGTACAACTACTGGGGATGCATATATGACTCTACTGCAAGACCTGGCAGAAGCCCAGTTCCTGAAATCAGAATATGCGGAGGCCCGCGATATCCACCTGGAACTTGCCCAAGATGCTGCTGCTCAAGACCCCTATAACTATCCCTGGACTCTCCTTAATATTGCACAGATTGACATCATAATTGGTGCATCTAAACAGGATGTCTTGTCGAACCTTGACAAAGCAGTGGCACTGTTCGATGCCCACCGATATGGATATTACGATGTAATCTCTGCGAAGATATACTGTAATATTGAATTAGGAAAGCTGCATCTCAGAGAGGGAGAAATCCTCACTGCGAAGGAAATTCTCCAGACTTGTTTCAAGTCAACATGGGGGAATGATGCTCAAGGTGTACTCTCATGCATGGAGAGCCTTGCCAAAATCAAAAGCTGGCCTGCCAGTGATTTTTGCGGGGCCTCTGGTTGGGCATTTGTATGTCTGGGATATGCAAAGAAATTGGGGGACAGAATTGCCCTTCATCGAGCACTCCAGTTCCTTGGAGATGTGTTTCAAGCTGAGGGGGATAGTGCCACTTCAACCACTCTTTTCACTGTTGCTTTGGAGGGATTCACATGGCTGGATATTCATCGCAGCAGAGCTGAATGTATGCTCCGACTTGGTGATCTGGCAAAGGGTCACGGGGAAATGTCAAAGGCAATTGAGCTTTGGAAGACAGCTAAACCGTTGTTTGAACGCCCATCCCAGTGGAAACAAGTTACCCAGATCAATGAGAGGCTCGCCGCAATCTCCAACAATGTGCTGGAGGAACCCACGGACAGTTTGATGTGTCTCGCACAGCTCAATGCACCCATTGCAGCTGTGGCCGATGAAGTTCACCTGGGAACACAGGTTGGGGAGAGCGAAGTTGAAGGAGGGAAGGGTAAGGACAAGGAACTTGTTCTGATCTTGGTTTGAATGGAGAGCCTCTGTAGTTTTTTGTGTTTTCACTAGCTCTTTTTTGAACATTCTTGATTGAAATATGAATTTATTTATTTATTTACAGCCAGTTGCGGAACTTAGGGCGCGGCCCAATTTTTTTTTTTTTGGATGTTGCGGATATTTCAGCTCTACTGAGCTCAGTTCTTCACAAATTCTCTTGAAACTATGATCAATAGATTTGCCTTGCGATTCCAGAGGGAGTGACGTTCGAAAATAGGTTATAAGCGTGGGAATTGCCTTTTTCGGCAAATTTTGAAGCATCTTCTATCAGCTCTAGCATTCAATATACTGATCTGATTGACTTAGTTTTTGGATGTATCATACTTACATGCATCTTCTATCAGCTCTAGCATTCAATATACTGATCCGATTGACTTAGTTTTTGGATGTATCATACAAGGGTTGCTGAATGATGAACATTCAGCTTCCCTTTCATATCTCATCAACATTCAATAAACATGTGAAGTTTGAAAGTGCCGCGGCCCTTTCCATTGTAAATTCCAGACTAACTAATAGAACAATGTTTCGTGAATTTGATTTGGCTACAGATTGATACAATTCCCTCTAACATTTCGACCTAGGTCGAAATTTTCCTTTATTTGGTGTGTCTTCCACCACCCCAATCCCTCGATCTAGGTTCCTCTCGTGCTGGGACAGCTCTGTCGGACGACGATTCTTCTAGGTGAATGGAAGGCTGATCGACGCCGCGCACTATGACATTATCGCAGCCCCGCCTCAAGCCAGCCCTCCGCGCCCTACCTCTTCGCTCGCGCGGGGCTCCTCATCTCCCTCACCGCATTCGCCGTCCTCGTCTATCAACGCGCCAAGCGCACATGTACAATGTACAATCCTTGGTGACGTCAGCGCGGCGAACTGCGTCCCACCCGTGGGTGTCATCCTCGTCGAGCGCGTCCGCGGATATGTACACCTCCGCCGCCCGACGCCCGTACTGCCGCCGACGCGCTGGCCCGCCGCGCGCGCAAGTCCCGCTTGTGGTGCAGCTCGCCAGCCCCCGCGCGTGGACGCCCGTCGCGCATTGGGTGGGTTTGGCCGTGTCATTGCTCCTAGAGCCATTTACGCCGACTCCATCTAGCGGCCGTCCCGGGTTAGCGCCGTTGGGGACGACGTCGCACTGCCTCGTGGTTTACCTGTGGTTAGATTTCTCAGGCAGGCTGTTGGTGCGGAATCTTAGGTTCTCCCCTTTCCGCTATCCCGCCTGCCTTGATCTCCGCCCGCCACCCGCGCGATCAGCTTCTGCCGCCTGCGCACACGGCGATTCCAATTGTCTTCGCGCAATACTCGCTCACCTGTGTCCGTAACGCTGCTACGGGCCACAGCCGGCTGGATGCGCGTCACGCCTCTGCTGCGGCCGCTCGTGGTCTACGCGCTGCCTGGCTACCCACTCAGAACTACGCAGCACTCCGCGGAGTGCACTCGTAGCCATACCATTCTAGAGCTGCCTGTGCGCTCGTCCACCGTGCTATATTTGTGCGCAAGTCTCAAGTGCATCCTCCACGTGGTATGTCCGAGTCCGGCGCCGGAGAACATTTCCCTACTTTCTTCGCAGCCTGTGTACTTGGACAATTATTAATTCCCATGCTCAATCTTCTGCGCGCTCTTATGTCAAGATGTGTTGCGACTCAACCCCCCTTCCGGTGATCCTTGGCTCCGCGGTGCGCATTACTGCCGTCGTCGCTATCAGTATTCATCATCCCGCCTGATTTCAACCTTTGGACGCTCGAGTTGAGCATGCAATGCTCCGTCTGATCTGCCGCGAATCCTCTCCTGAATCATTCCCCGCAATCCAGACTGTCGATCATACTCCTCTTCTCCTCAAATTTGCGCATTCTGGCGGACAATCTGTGTACCTTGGTGTAGATTTGTCAAGCTCCCGCCGTCCGCCGTGCACTCAATTCGCCCAGATTTCGCGGGATGGATCGTCTCCGCAAACACTCGGCCCATCGACGCACATGCTTTACCTCTCCGTCCTCGCCGTGCATCCCTTTCCTCCCAGGATCCCTTCTCTGTGTGCGAGCTCGAAGCTCGCGACGGGCAGAGTTGAATGTCAATGCTATAATTGTTGCATTCCACCAGGCTTTCAGATGCGCTGAGATTGTATATTTCGGAGCAGACTTCAGCTTCAACGCCCATAATGTCAAGAACAGACAAAGCACCTACACAAGAATGGATTTCAGACATCAGCTGAGGCGTATTCCGCTGCGCTGCGACCTGGGCTTGCGGTAGGACAAGACAGCGCTTCTCGCGCCGCTCCTATCGCGTTCTCATGGTCTCATTTTACCTGGGTGACTCAATATTGATCCACGATGCAGATCGCCGCCCCGTCGGACGCAGACTGATTCATAGCTTGCGCTCTTCGCCATCCAACTTCAAAGTTCGAATGCCAAACGACTGCGAGATCCGCAGGGACGCTTCTTTTGTCATCGCCATGTTAGCTGATTCATTTGCTAGTGGCTCCAACGCCAGTTACATCTTGCCTCACAAGAAGCGAATGTCATCTGTCCATTGACAGGCTGCTGCGCTAAGCTCGCTCGCCTCCGCCCCGCGGAAGCGAGTCCGGGACTGGGAGCGTACTTATGGGCTCGATTTAAGTCGTCAAGTTATTTCGCCGTTTCAATCTTGGCGCGTAAGAGGATCGCTCGTCAATGTCAACTGTCCATCGCCTGGCGGAAGCGACCCTGGTGCTCCGAGCGTACGCTTCTGGGGGCTCCATTTTTCAAGGCTCACAATCGTTGAGTTGAATTCCACTGCTGAACTTATGGCTCGAATCTAACCACTGTTGCCAAATTCCGCCTCGTAGGCAGTACCTTGCAATCATTGATTATTCTCAGTGCCGATGCGCGCGCCCTCGGCCGGCAGCCGGATACTTAGCGCGACTGGTTTAGTAATCTCAAGTTAGTGTGCCTGTGCCATGAATTATAGACTGATGCTCCGTTGCCGTCGCCGCGATTGACTTAATGTCAATTCAAAGTGCTTTATTTCGGTGAGTGCCTCCCCTTGTGATAGAGGAAGAGCGAGAATGCCATCCAATAAGCGTGCCCGCAAGGTCTAACAGCATTCAAAACAGGTCCACCATTGCCCGCCGTCCAGAAACGACACCAAGCACCTTGCTCTCCAGATCTAACAACCCACCGCCTTGGTACATCACCATGTCTTCGCCCTCGAGCCCGAGCGCCTTGTCCAGGTTGGTGGTCGAGAGCGCCGTCTGCGTCCGGTGCGGCCTGCGCGCGGTTAGTCAGCGGTGTCGAGGGGCGGAGAGAATGACGCACCCAAGCGAGCTCGAAGCGCGCATATATAACAGTGCGCGCGGCGTACTCGGATTGCAGCCCGAGCGCGAGGGGTGACGTCGTGCTGCAGGAGAGTCGTCACAGTTTTTTTCCGCGACAGGGGTGGGCCGGGAGGACAGCGTGCGGAAGGAATCAGGATCCACAGGAAGCGTGGGATGAGGAGCGCACGTACACGCGGTGATAGTCCCTGGATTCAGGGTACGGGCGTGCGGGCGCGAGGATGACGCTGACGCCCGCGGCGCGGATGTGGGCGAGGAGGTGCGCCTTCGTCGCGCCCGCAAACGTTATACGGAGGGTCGTAGAGGTCGACGCTTCGAAGTCGGCGTTCAAGAGCAGGAGGGTCGCCATGATGTCGGCATTGTGGACTCTGATTACCAGGGGGATCTCGCCCTACGTGCATATTTCAGGATAGAGACCATAGAAGACATGCGCTCAAATGATGATGCTCACGGCCTTGACACGCCTCCACGGGCCTGCTGCGCTGCTGGAGAAGAGCGTGTTGCGCAGGGCGGTGATCTGCATGCTCACGCTTGCGCATCTCGGAGTGGCAGTGCAGATTCGGATTGGAGGATGGCGCCGTATGCCAGGGCGTTGGGCGCGCCGGTCGAGAGCGCCGTGCTGATGCCCTGCAGGAATCCAGAGCCCATGGGCGCGACGACAGCCGTAGGAACGCCCCCGCGGTACGCATATATGGCAATCAATCCTAGAGAACCCAAACAAAGAATACGCACAACGCATTCCAACCAGCGAACAGCAGCCCATCAACAGCGCGGACGACAGTATCGCGGAGAATACTGGGAACCGCCGTCGTGAGCGGGTCGAACACACGCCCGTCCGTCGTCGACGGGTCTTCATCTCGCTCAACCCAAGATCGAAGCCGAACGGGTGAGCCCCGGCGCAAGCGCGCCGCCAGTTAGATCGATGACGCGCGCACCAGACGCGAAGGGCCGGGCCGCACACCGCCCACGCGCGTCGTCGGCGGGCGCGAAGGAGTGGATCGCGCCGCCCTCGACGAGCACGCCCGTTCGGCGCGACCGTCTCCAGCAGCGGCGCGAGTCCATACCTACGTTACGTTCGCGAAGAGTACGGCGCCTGCGGTGGAGCGAGCTGGCCAGCGCAGTCCGACGTGGACGCGATGAGTCGGTGACGGTGGGATGGAAGAGATAATTTCCGATTTGATCCGAACTTCATCGGCACCTCTTGCCGATCGCCACTCTCCTCGCACCATCTTCGTCTGCACTTCAACTGTGCCCTCCCGTCCTGCTCCCCGCCGCAACGATTCTCTTTCGTTGTGCCGCCCGCCTTACCGTCTGGTTGTCCAGTTGACGCATCGCTTGCGGCGCATCGCATCCGGGACGCAGTGTGAATGCATGAGTGTTTCTGATACTCACGCGTCGATCCTCGGCCATCCACCATTTCAATCGCAGAGACTGCACACTGGCACCCCTCGCGTGCGGATTTTCTCCCTCCGATGCACATTCCCTAGGTCCAGTGTGCCCGAGATTCGCTCCAGCGTCTCCCATAGCGGCGCAGCGCAGGTCCGACTGCCGGTTAGTCTTCCCTCTTCGTTGCTTTTGTCCTGCTCCGTCTGTGGGACCGCTGCAGGCTTATGTGTGGAGCGCATCGTCGCGGCTTGAGCTGGATGTTGGCCGAGGTGGCATCGCTCCGCGGCTTCTCATGCGCGCGCCTCGTTTGGGCGCTCCCCAGCGGGCAACTATGGCAGTTTGACTAGGAGTGTCTGAGCTCCTTTGCAGGCTCGGAACTCTCACATCATTCTCTCCTCTCTTCTCTGCGGGCCGCCAACGTCCAACACGCCGATACGATTTTTATCCGTCGGTCGCTTGCGTGCTGAACTGAACGCCCGAGGCCGCTCCGTGCGCCACCCCTTGGTCTTGTTTTGCTCTACCTTGACAATGAGGAGGGCGCTCTACGCCTATCTAGCAACACCGCATCATGCGCGTCTCAAATTGGTACAGTCGTGGTTATTGGAGCTCACACTCTGGAGCTCTCACTCACGCCCGCAATCCCGCGGGTCCTCCTTTCTCAGTCTCTCTTCCTACGCGACTGACAATCACGAGCCATCCTCCCCTCCGCGTCGCGTCGTGCATTCTCTTTTAACTCTGGGTCTCCGCATTAGCCCCGAGACAGCGAGGGTCAAGTCTACTATCTACTCATAGATTTCTCTACACCTTGAACTCGCGCACCGTCTACGTTGTCCACTTTCCCATACTCACCATTCATAATCCTCTCGCAGACAAATTGATCTCTCGAAGTATGCAGCTTTTCGTGCCTCCCTCGCCTCGCCTGCCAAATTTGCGCATTAAACATAAACAAAATTTCCCCCACACTCTGTGTCGGTATCTGTATCTTGGTCCTTTGCAGATTCGATTCTGAAGACCGCACACGTTGACCAATGTGGTTGTGTCCCCCGTGACACACATATGACCTTCTTTCTTTCAATCCTGCTTGAAATATTTCAATCCCACTCAAAATATTACCGACGATGGTGGCAACGTATGGGACATTAGACTTTAATCTCGGCGACCGGCGGTGGAGTAAACGGGACTCTGATGCTTAACCAGGATCTAGCCATGAGGGTGAGACCGGAAATGAGCAGTTCTAAAAAGCAGCGGTGCAAACAGCTAAGGCTCGACTCCAGTCGAACGGCAGACCTTACCCACTGCCATCGAGCCGATGCGGAGCTCCAACTGAACCCTGCTGTATAGGTGAGTTGCGGGTGAATCTCGGCGTGAGCAAGCGCACACATTGCAAGTGATTGATAGAGAGAAGAGCGCAGAAAGGCGAGTCGTGGCTGAAGCTAGAGAAGGATATACGGATGAAGATCAGGCTGTCAAGTGGGGGTCAAATTATTAAGCAATATACCCCTGCTAAGACTCGATCCCGGGTCGAACGGGCACTCCATACTTTTTGAAGGCTACTAATGAATCCACCGCTGTCGAGCCGATATACAGCATGCGTCATCCTACGAAAGGTGCGAGATGAGGCAGGATGTCGGGAAATGATGTGGCGGTTGGAAGTACTTGTTGTTCATACACTCCCTTGGTGCTGGAATCCATGTTTTGTTCGATACTTCTGCCCGTGTTCTTTGAGGGTAGCATTGCTCGATTGAAGTCCATCCAAACAACCCGGCCGAGTTTTAACGGAAGGGGTGCATCGCGCACCGTGGGTTCAAAAAAGGGTAGAAGTGCATGGCCTGACTCCGAGTCGAACGGGCTCGATTGAAATCCAACCATCGAGTGAGACCCTAGAATTTTTTTTGTTTTTCTGCTCGAATCACCAGGAGCATCCCATCGGCGAGCCAAAGATTGTCAACACGGATGGATGTAGCTTGCTCTATCGGTGACTTGCCCAGGGGGCATGAGGGATGGCAGTAACAATGCGGTAACATGCCGCCGTGCTGTGACCTCGTGCCGACAATGTGGGTGCAAACAAAGGTGCTATCGATAAGATAGCTGTTAGAATAGAATAGAATAGATTAGATTAGATTAGATTAATAGACAGATTTCGATCTCTTGAACATTTATTTGTCTACCTGAATTGCCTCTCCATCACAGGCTTTAAATTCCTCCCGATATCTCCCGATAATGAACTATAAGCACAAAAAATCAAGTAGTGTAGGTCTTGCCAATGAAATACAAGGATTATGGGCCCAGCCATCTTGTGGCAATCGGCTATTACATATTCTCCAACCGGCTGCTGCATTGATCTGAGCATTCAGTCCGGAGATGACTTTCTCCCCATATCTTTTAATCTAATCAGACCTCTAATCTTATCAGTAATGTTTTTGTTCGCACCCACGCTGTAAACACGAGGTCACGGCACGGCGGCATGTTACCACATTGCTACTGCCACGCCCCTTGTGCATGTCAGCCACGTCCCTTGCATTTCCCCCACACTTCCTCTCCGACCTGTCTCTCATCCATTGGCTGCGTGGACTGTCAGAGAAGCAACGACTCGGACCCACAGTTATGTCGAACACGGGTGCCCTTCATAAGGGGGTGAGGGTCTTGTCCCTCGGTAATGCCCCTGTCCCTCCCAGCATTAATCATATTGACCCCCGCAATTTGTTAGATGGTGGTGGAGCAGGAGTGCTATCTGAATTGCTCATACTTGAGCGAATCATGTATCAACTGCAGACAACTCTCGGCTCCGACATGACTCCGACTCCATGCAACTATTTCGAGGTTATTGGAGGTAGTGGCACAGGAGGGTGAGTGTGATTTCCTGCAAAGATGCTGGAAACTGATGTGACTTACAGGATCATTGCGTTAATGCTCGGCCGCCTCCGCATGTCAATTGCTGCTTCCATTTCGGCCTATGAGAAACTTCGGCCTAAACCCAAAAATGGATCTGCCGAGCGGTTCAAGGCCAGCCAGCTGGAAGCGGTGTTAAAGCAGATATTCCGAGAAGAAAAGATGAGAGATGTTGGCCCTGATGCCTGCAAAACGTACGTATAATTATCTATCTTGGAAATGAAACTATACTCATATATATGCATCCCTCAGCTTTGTGTGTGCCATGCATCAAAGTAATCTGAACGCCGGTATCCCTCAACTTTTTCGCTCCTATGACACCCCAGAGGAGCCGGCCCACGATTGCAAGATATGGGAGGCTGCACGGGCCACCTCTGCTACACCCGGACTGTTCAAACCAATCGAAATTGGCCAAGGAGGGGTGAGGCCAAAGTACATTGGCGGATGTGTTGGGCACAACAACCCAACCTCCCTGACTGTGGCAGAAGCCCAACAAATGTACCCCTCCCAGCCTGTTGTCCTTGTGGTCAGCATTGGCAGTGGGCATCCCAACACAATCCAGATTCCAAGATCCCCAAATTTGACTGCCATTTCCAAGGCCCTGAAAAGCATTGCAACTGACTGCGAGCGGATACATGAGGACAATGCACGACGATTTCGCGGCAATCCCAATACCTATTTTCGCTTCAATGTTTTGCAGGGTCTGCAAGGCTTTGAGCGACAACACTGGGGAAGATCCAGCGAAGTTTCCACACATACTCGGGTTTATCTTGGTGCAGAGGATACCAAGTCTAAGCTGACAGGCATTGTGGATGTCATCCTGAGTGAGTACCTCTGGTCTTGATGAACGACTTCGCTTGGGGCTGAGACTAGTGGTAGATCCTGTGGTCCCAGTGTCTGACTCCCCAGCCTATCTAAAAGTTTGCCCAGCCCCAACTGTTCACTTCACTGGGAGAGAGGATATTCTCCAAGAGATGACTGAATATTTCAACAAGGGCATTGGTCAACGTCATATTTTTCTGTTGCACGGGCTCGGAGGGTCTGGGAAGAGCCAGATTGCCTTCAAGTTTGTTGAGCAGTCTACCGGGTTGCCGGAATCACGGTGAGCTGTATTAGATGTTGAATATATCTCTCAACCTGATATATCAACCCAGGTTCTCCGAAATATATTTCTTGGATAGCAGCTCCGAGCAAACGATCGAAAATGATCTAGTTACTCTCGCCCTTGCCAAGAAAGCTGGGAAAACTTTCAAAGATGGTCTGCTTTGGCTGTCACACCAGCATCGAGAATGGTTGATGGTATTCAACAATGCAGATGACATCCATCTCAAGCTTGTGCAGTATTTTCCCTCTGGCTCTCGCGGAAACATCCTCATTACGTCCCGAAATCCCAACCTCGGTCAGGTTGCAAAGGCGGTGCACAAAGTTGAGCAGATGGCACTTGAGGAAGCAATTGATCTTCTATTATCTTCTGCTCAATATGGTATCATGGAGGACAATAACAGAGATCTCGGCAGGCGAATTGTCCAGGTAAGCTGCATCTCCACTATATTATCGTTTGGTTAAACAATTCAAAAGAAACTCCATTGCCTCCCCTTGGCTGTGGCACAGGCCGGGGCATTTATTTCCTCATCCCGTTCCCTACAAACATACCTCGGCTTGTATGAGAGGATGAGCAGCCGGATTCAGTTACTGCATCAACAGCCCCCACAATCGGAATATGGGTGGTCAGTTTATACAACATGGCAGATGAGTTTCCAGAAGGTTTCCAGACAAGCACAGGAACTGCTTCGACTCTGCTCTTTTATTCATCACAATGGTATATCGGAGGAAATGTTTCGACAAGCTGCATTCTACGAGATTACTCCGAATGGGCCTACTGAGGCAGACCTCCAAGAGTCGTTGGATTTTTTGGCCCAATTCCTTGACAGTCCAGGCTCCAAGTGGGATTCACTGAAGTTTATAGTGGTTACTGATGAGCTTGCACGCTTCTCATTGATTGACTTTCAGGCTGCCTTAGGAAACATTACCTTCTCAATCCACCCATTGGTGCATGAATGGTGCAGGACCACACTGAAAGTGGATGCTCCCACTGAACTGTGCATGCACAAACTGATAGGGATGTCATTGGCCTCAAGGGATGATGATTTTCGATTCTCACACCGGATGTTTCCCCATCTTGATGCGCTTGTGTTCAAGATAGGCCCGGATTCGAGCCGCCAGCCCAACATCCTTGACACCTCATTTGCATCACAGTGTCTGTGGGTCTATCATGAAGAATGAAAGTGGAGGGATGGGGTTTGCCTGGGGAAATCTATGCTGCAAGCCCCATCATTGCAGCTGGATGAACACCAAACTCTCACCATTCAAGAGATGCTGGCCACAATGTACCATGGGAGCGGGATGTTTCCCCAGGCTGCAGAACTGGAGCAAATGGTCTTGAACAGGCACAAGGAACCCCTTGGTGACAGTCATACAGCTACCCTGACCACCATGGCAAACCTTGCAATTAGCTACTCGCAGATGGGTCAGTTTCAGGAGGCTGCAGAGCTGGAGAAAGTGGTCTTGGACAAGCGCACTCAGCTCCTCAGCGAGGATCATCCTGCCACTCTGAGAACCATGGGAAACTTGGCAAACTGCTACCGGCAGATGGGACAGTTTCAGGAGGCGGCAGAACTAGAGAAGGTGGTCTTGAAGAAGAGCATTGAGCTCCTTGACGAGGATCATCCAGATACTCTGAAAACCATGGGGAACCTGGCAGTCAGCTATTCAAACATGGGACAGTTCCAGGAGGCTGCAGAATTGCAGAAGGTGGTGTTGAACAAGCACACGGAGCTCCTTGGTGAGAGTCACCCAGATACTCTGATCACCATGGGAAACCTGGCACTCAGCTACTCAAACATGGGACAGTTTCAGGAGGCTGCAGAAATGCATAAGGTGGTCTTGAACAAGCTAACAGAACTCCTTGGCAAAGATCATCCAGACACTCTAATGACCATGGGAAACCTGGCAGTCAGCTACTCAGGAATGGGACAGTTTCAGGAGGCTGCAGAAATGGAGAAGGCGGTCTTGAAAAAGCGCACTGAGCTCCTGGGCATGGATCATCCAGATACTCTGAAAACCATGGGGAACCTTGCAAACCGCTACTGGCAGATGGGACAGTTTCCCGAGTCTGTAGAACTGCAGAAGGTGGTCTTGAAGAAGCGCACTGAGCTTCTCGGCGAGGATCATCCAGACACTCTAACTGGCCTGGCAAATTTGGGGCTAACACATTTCAAAATGGGCCGCCTCACAGAGGCATGCGAGCTTCAGGAGCAGGCCTTGAATAAGCGCCGGCGGGTCTTAGGTGACAATCATCCGGAAACCCTGAAGAATGCTCATCAGTTGGCCAAGACAATTCAAGAACTGGAAGGTGCAGGGAGCCAGTGAAGCTTCAAGAGCCAACAACTATTTTCCGTGAGTGGAGTCTTGTCAATGTTGCCATTACACTAATTCCTTCAGGTCTTTGACTTCCCAGTGGACAGCAGAGGTTATGAAGTGAGAGTCAGGAAATGTTCTTTCACTTTCATGATCTATAGGCTTTATTACATTGCTTAGTGTGCAGGGTAGGATCTCTCATTGGTAGTCAGCATTGTTTTGCTTCACACCAAATGTAAAGTTGATCGTTGTATATAATGCATACTGCATCTGCCTTGTGCGGTTTGAGTGATCCACGGAGAGACAGATGCACACAACTAACTGTGGGTGTGGCAACCCGTAGAGAAGGGTACCTGCGAAATTATAATCCAGCGGGGATGTGACAGCACATAAGTACCGTGCGACACAGTGTCAGAGTGTAGTTCTTTGGTTTGGGTGGTAGTGAAAAGAGGTGGTGTGATCTTCATTGCTCAATCCCGAGCCGAATAGGTGGCCCTGCAAATTTCAATGAGAACACGTCGATGGTCTTCCCGCGATCGCCCGATATCAAGTTACATGGCCAGTTATGGCATGAACTGTGCATGCGGTGCCACGAAAGGCAGCAGAAACAGAAATTTAGGCTCGAAGGAAGATGCTGATGGCATGATAAAGTGATTAATAAAAAGGCAACCACGGGGGCTGCTGAAAGGCATCCCTGCAAGAATTTAATAACATTCAGTGCAAGATGTACAGGGGCAGGCGCGTTCCACCCGCCATCGAGCCGATATGGACTGTAGCTGGATTGGTTCGAGTGAAATCGTGGCAATGTGAGTGAGGGCTTAAGGGTCATCCTCTGAACTCGAGACATTAGGAAGGCACAACGAGATGCGAATGTAGCCGGGAGTGTGAGGGTTCCTGTCAGTGCACAGGACAGAAAAAGCATGGAATGGGGTAAGTACTCGTCGGTGTGAACAGTGAATGCGAGGGTCTCTGGAGAGGAATGGCCATGCAAAAGAGACTGGAGGTTGCCATGGATATAAGAGTGAAGCTCGAGAAGGATATACTAATGAAGGTCACGATGGGGCCTAAATTGGGCAAAGAAGAAAAGTTGAAACTGGAGCACTCGCAGCTCGAGCCCGAGTCGAACGGGCATCCATCCCTGCAGCGTACATTCTCTGCTGTCATATCAGGCACGGTCCCTGCCATCGAACCGATAGTAAGCGTGGATTGGATCAAATGGAATCGTGCCAATGGGAATGGGGATGAGTGAACGAGGGCCTGAGGGTTATCGTGCGAACTCGGGAAATTAGGTACGCAGACGGAGATGGAGGCGAGTCCAACGGGTGCTGTCAGAATGAAGGGCCTGGGACGGAGTGCATACCTGGGCGCATGGAAACAGCTGGACTTGAATGGGCGCAGCGTGTTGGTGAAGCGACTCGCGTCTGGAGATGGCTCGGTGGATTGTGTGAGATAAATTCACTAGACAGGAATGAGGTGGTGAAAATACCTGGGAGATGCTGTGGACCTTGGGCCGCGGGGAGCCGGGAAGTGAAGAGTAGGACGAGACTGATTTGTTGAACGGGGTAATAGATCGTAAAAATTGAATCCCAGGAAATCTTCCCGCAGGAGGGGTCAATGTCCGAAACGGCCAGAGGATGCAAGAACAGTCAAGGGAAAATTGAAGCGCGAATGGGACGGAAAAATTGGCGTTCCCATTTCAAGACTCGATCCCGGGTCGAACCGGCATCCCTGCAGTATACATTATATGCTTCCGTATTATAAGCGCAGGCGCGGTCCCATCGCCATCGAGCCGATGTGAAGCTCCGGCCGCAGACAGAAATATAAACGAGTTGAGCCTCGGGGGACGCAACGCCGAAGCGCGCTTGAAGTAAGTAAGCGCACAAAGGATATTCGACAGAAATGGAAGCGCAAAAAGAGAATCGTGTGCGATGGAACTACACGCGAGCGGACAAAGGAAGGAGAATCAATTCAGCCAAGAGAGCGGCCGACACCAACCATGCGAACCCCCTGGAACGCGCAGATGATTGAGACATCGTAGGGTGCAGGGTGGGCCTGTGCAAGGAATCTGATCCAGAAGTGGCTCTAGTCATTAGCACGACGCAGTGCCACCGGGTGAGAATTTAGCATGAGGCCGCGAGTGGGACGACGATTCCTTTGGACTGATTGACGCCGCGCACCGTGACATCATCGCAGCCCCGCTCGCTCGCGTGGAGCTCATTACCGCCACTACCGCATTTGCCGTCCTCGATCGTCTCTCAACGCTCACCACGCGCATACATGCGAATGACCCTCCTCGCCCCATCGGGTATATCAGCGTGGCGCTCTCCGCCGCGATCTTCATCGGATTCATCGTCATCCTGTGTTACAGTGTGTATCATCCTATGTACACCTCTGCCGCCCAACGCCCGCACTGCCGCCGACGCGCAAGCCCGCCACGCGTGCCCAAGTCCCGATTGTGGTGTAGCTCGCCTGTCCCCGCGCATGGGCACCCGTCGCGAATTGGGTGGGTTTGGCCGTGTCACCGATCCTATAACCGTTTGGGACGACATCTCCGTCTAGCGGCCGTACCTGGTTAGCGCGTTTGGGGACGGCGTTCGCACTGCCTCGCGTTGTAGCTGTGTTGGTACACAGTCCGAGGCTTTCCATGGGCGTCTCTCTGCTATCCCGCCTGCTTCGATCTCCGCTCGCCACCCGCGCGATCAGCTTCTGCCGTCCGCGCACAGGGCGATTCCAATGAGCTTCGCACAGTACTCATGCACCTTCGTCCGTAACGCGGCTACGGGACATAGCGGCTGCCCGGCTGGATGCTCGTCACGCCTCTGCTGCGGCCGCTCGTGGTCTGCGCGCTGGCTGGCTACCCAGTCAGAACTACGCAGCACTCCGCGGGGTGCCTTCCTAGCTATACTTGTCTATAGCTGCTTGTACCCTCGTCAACCGTGGCGTCAGTCGCAAATGCATCCTCCACGTGGCAGGCCCGGCGCAAGAGAATACCTCCCTGTATTCCCTTCTTCCCGTGCCTGTGCACTCGGGGAATTATTAATTCCCATGCTCAGCCTTGCCTTCCGCGCTCTGTCTTACACTCAACCCACTGTGGCGCTCTCCGCTCCCTTCATTCTCCTTCCTCCTCCGCCACTCAAGATCCCTTCCGGTCGTCCTTGGCTCCGCGCTGTGTGTTCCCGCCGTCGTCGCTATCAACATTGACCCTTTGCCTCTTCAATCTTCGGACGCTCGAGTTGAGCATGCTATTCGCCGTCTGATCCGCCGCGAATCCTCGCTTGAATCATTCCATACAATCCGGGCTGTCGACCGTGCATCCTTCTCCTCAACTTAGCGCATTCCGACGCCCGACTTGATTGCGCGTGGGTGCCTAATACCGAACCGTCAAGAGTACCGAACTTTCAAGCCGAAGCCGAAGCCGTGCGATCTATTTACCCGGATTCCGCGGGATGAAATCGTCCCGGTAACCCCCGGCCCACTGACGCACATGCTCTAGCTCTCCGTCCTCGGTCGTACCCTCGGCCATGCATCCGCTCTCTCTGGATCCTGTCAATTTCTGTGTTCTCGCGCTAGCCACTTCTCTGTGTTCGAGTCCAAAGCTCACGACGTGCAGAGTTGCATTGAATGCAATTCTACAGGGCTTTCAGATGCGCTGAGGTTGTCTATTTCGGAGCAGACTTCAGCACTCGTAGTTTCAGGAACAGCCAAGCCATGGCACCTAAACAAGAATGGATTTCAGATATCAGCTGGGGCGTATTCCGCTGCGCTGCGGGCTGGGCTTGGCCTGCGTACTCTGTTGCGCTCTCGTGGTCCCGCTGACGCTAAAGAGTCTTCCTTCTAACTTCAAATGTCAAATGACAATTGACTGTCGGCGGCTCTTCCACCCCGTGCTCTTAAGCTCTGAACGGCTTGCGTTCGGGGACTGCGAGAGACGCAGAGACGCTTCCGTGTCCCAGCCTCGGGCATCGCCGCACCTATTAGCTGGTCTCTTCACCGCAGGGCACAGGGATGGGCGCTCTCTGAAGCCGATTGAATCTGAGCTTACGCGAGGATGGTTCGTAAATGCCAACTGTCCATCCATTGGCTGCTGCGCTAAGCTGACTCGCCTCCGCCCGGCTGGGGGCGCTGCTGTGGGCTTGATTAAATCGTCAAGTTATTTCACCGCTTCAATCTTGGCTTGTAAGTGGATGGTTCTTCAGCGTTACCTGTCCAGCGAGACACTATCGAGCCCGGACCATGGAGCGGGATACTTCTGTGGGCTTAAATCCAAGACTCGCAATCGCTGAGTTGAGTTTCACTTCTGAACTTCTGGCTCGATTCTGACCACTAATCCGAGATTCCATTCATTCGTCGGCAGTACATGCATTATTTTCAGTGCCGATGCCCGCTCACTCGGCGGTAGCCGCAGACTTCGCGCGACTGGGTTCAGTAATCGCCAGTGCCATGAAGTATACACTGATGCTTGGTCGCTGCTGCGACTGCCTTAATGTCAAATGGTGATATGGATGGTTGGCGACTCTTCAAAGTGTTTTATTTTCGGTGAGTGCCTCTTTGGGATATATCCAGAGAGAAGACGCCATCTAATAGCCCCTGCTTTCAAGGTCTCAACGCAACATTCCTTTCAAGTATTATCCACGACTCGATATGGACACATACTCGGCTCATGGGCGCAGAAGCTGGTGAACTAAGCGCAGGTTAGTGCGCGACGTATTATGTCACTCCTCCGTCCCTGCAATGTTTATCCATAAACTCAACATCCCTCCTCAGCGTGCAGGGAAATACGCACAGGGATAATGCTTGATCATCGCCACACTGCACACGTTTCGACCACACTGCACACGTTTCGACCTTCTTGTGCTCTCACTGAATTCTACTATTGTATTCGCCTCTGAAAGCGCGGGCCCACGGACGCGAAAACTTGCCCCAAACTCCCGACGCTAGGCGATTAATCTCAGTGCGTCACTGCCTCCACCTCGCATGGGAATACTCCACGATCCCAGAACTGAGCGTACGGACGTTCATCTCCCCTGCATCCGTCGTGCTTTCACTTAGAGTGTACTCCAGCTCTCCAGCGCTCCTATTTAGCACATGTGTTCCACTTCGGGCTCTATTGCCTGACCCTTCTCAGTAGGTGGTGGTTTCCTGCGCCGTTACACAAAACACGATGACGAGGATATAACTTGAATTCCTCAACACATTTTGAATTCAAAGTCGAGAAGGACATCATCGAGTCAGCAGCATTCAAAACAGGTCCACGACTGCGCGCCGGCCAGAAACCAACACCAGGGACGTTGCTCTCCAGATCGAACGACCCACTGCCTTGGTAAACCACCAAGTCTTCGGCAGAGTCGAGCCCGAGCGCCTTGTCCGCGTTCATCGTCGAGAGCGCGCCGTCTGCGTCCAGCGCGGCCTGCGCACGGTTAGTTAGCGATGTTAAGGGGCGGAGAACATGACGCACCCAAGCGAGCTCGAAGCGCGCATAGCATTGCGCGCGGCGTACTCGGATTGCACGCCGAGCGCGAGGGTGATGCCGTGCTGCAGGAGAGTCGTCACAGCCGTTTTCTGCGAAAACGGTGGGCCGGGAAGACTGGTTGAAGAAGGATCAGGATCCACAGGAAGCGTAGGATGGGGAACACGGATACGCGGTGGTGGTCCCAGGAGTCGGGGTACGGGCGCGCGGGGGCGAGGATGACGCTGACGCTTTGGGCGGCGAGGAGGCACGCCTCCGTCGCGCGCGCGAACGTCATACGCAGGGTCGCAGAAGTGAATACCTCGAATTCGGCTTTCAGGAGCAGGAGGGTGGCCATGATATCGGCGTTATGGACTTTGATGACCAGCGGGATCTCGCCCTACGTGCAGATTTTAGTATACAGACCATATAATGGCATACGCTCAATTAACCTGATGCTCACCGCCTTGACACGACTCCACGGGCCTGCAGCACTGCTGGAGAAGAGCATGTTGCGCAGGGCGACGATTTGCGTGCTCACGCTTGATCGCATCTCGGAGTGGACCGAGATGTGGAGTGCTGTTTCGGATTGGAGGATGGTGCCGTATGTCAGGGCGTTGGGCGCGTCGGGCGAGATCGCTGTGCGGATGCCCTGCAGGAAGCCGGAGCCCATGGGCGCCACGATAGCTGCGGTAACGCCCGCGCGGTATATCTGGAGATCAATATGATAGCGACTGCAACGAGAGAACCGCAAGAGAAGAGACGCACAACGTATTGCGACCACCGAACTGCAGCCCATCAACAGTGCGGACGACAGCATCGCCGAGGATACCAGGAACTGCCATCGTGAGCGGGTCGATGGCTCGACTTTCATCTCGCTGAGCCCAAGATCGGAGCCGAACGTGCCCATTAGATCGATATCCCGGGCGTCAAACGTGAAGCCCTGCGCCGCGCACCGCCCACCCGTGTCGTCTGCCGGCACAAACCACTGGATCGTGCCGGCCTCGACGAACACGAGCCAGTTCGGCGCGACCGTCTCCAGCAGCGGCGCGACGCCGCTATGTGCGCGCGCCCACCTGCGTAACGTTCACGAAGAGCACGGCGCCGGTCGTAGAGGTATCCGTGAGCGGAGGAAGGCCGTGAAGTCGATGTAATCAGATCTTGCACAGTCGAGGGCAGCGAGGTTCCGACGGAAAGCGACGAAGATGGTGGCGAGACGGAAGAGTGTCTCCGATCTGATCGGAAGTCCAGCGGCAGCTCTTGCCGGACTTAGCCGATCGCTGGTCTCCTCCCACCACTTCAAACGCAACCTTAATTCCATACGGTTGGCGTCAAATTTGCTCCTGAAGGCCACCGCCACCCACCGCGATGATTCTAAACCTTGGTCGTGCGAGCTGTCCGGCCACCTTTCCGGCTTCTTCATTCAAATCGACGTATCGCATCCAGGACACAGCGTGGATGCCTGGGTGTCCACGGCACTCGCCGTTGCATAGATACTGTGGGGTCTATCTTTGGCTATCGCTTCAAGTTTAATCACAGAGCTTTGGTGAGCCGTTGATTGTTGAGGAGTATAAGCAGGGCGCTCGTTCGACTCGGGAATGAACCTTTAAAGCTTTCGCTGTGGGACGGTTTTTTGAAGAAGTCGGGTAGTCAAGCGTTCAGCATCTTCTACGCCCCAGGCACGATCGCATATGGCCCGCACGGTCTGTCGTTACGTATTCGCCATCCTCCTGGACCGGAAAATCCTCCATCTCTGTCAAATACAGGCCTACCCCGAGATTCATCCCAGCATACGACCTCAACTCGAGCAGATTGCAGTGTGGATTGGGGGCTCGATGGCGGTGGGACCGCCCCTGCATCCAGTAGTTTGTGACATTTGGGAGGTGCGGGTCGCCTGTTCGACTCGGGATCGAGCCATGGACTTGCCGCGCATTGACTTTTATGCTTGGCCCACTGGCTGATTAAAATCACACACTGACCTAGGATATCGTGCATACCCCCTCATTTCAGGTCCCAAACCTCCTCGATAGGCTGTCCCTCGGCACTCCAACCGAATCTCAAAAAATACTGATATCTGCTGTGGTTTATCCCGCAAGTTTTTGCCTTCTGCAGGGACTACCCCCGCTGAATACCGGCTGGATGGCAGTGGGACTGCATCTGCCTTCATCGCTCAAGGAATAAATACTGCCACAGGGCACCCGTTCAACTCGGGATCGAGCCTTAGGGGGATGCAGAAGACATCTTTTTATTCGTGCATTTTTCAGACTTCTGAGTGTGGCCCGCATTCGTGATCATCTTTCAACTCATAAGCATGTCAAGCTACGCCTTCGGTTCCTTGCTACCTCGCCCATCTGTGTAACCTAAGCGCTTGGAACGCGTGCTTTGGGTTGAGCCCGCGGCCCTGACAACATTGTACTATTACATAATACAGTTGACGGTAGACCCAACTATAGACCTCACCTGTGTTCCATCACGTCCTGCGCGGCGGAAGATGGTCCTAACAATTGATGTGGACCTGATAGACCTCCGTGTAGACCTTCGGCCCGGACCAGAGCCTGGGGCAATGATGTATCAGCGACCTCTAATTGCCGGAGAGCAGTGATGTATCCAGACCGTAACTTAGAGGTCGGTCTGATATATCATCGCAGTGCCTAAAATAAATAATGACCGCGCTAGGATTGGAACGCAAAACCTCCTGCATTACAAACCACATAGGAAATGTAACGCATTAACCAGCTGAGCCAACAAAGCAATATTAGCTACCCTGCTGATAAGATTAGCTCCAACATGTGAGAAAACATAATAAGCTTGTCACTACCACCATAGGGCCCCGCCTTAGGGGCCAGTGGTTAGGGTTCCGGTTAGCGTTAGAGGTTAGAGTTAGGGTTTGTTAGAGTTAGGGTCCCCAGGTATATTGAATCTGTTGTAGAAGAGTATTAGTCAGCATATGTTCAGGCAGTTGGAAGTTAGGGTTAGAAACAACCACAAAAATACATAATAAGCTTGTAAAAGATGTTCGCAGACCTAGGGCAGCTTGCCTGCCCTACACCGCCGTTCGAAACAAATGTTTCTGGGATATTTTGCCTCGAATGTTTGTCAAATCTTGCCTCAAACATTCTAAAAATAAAATAAAAGTCAATCCCACGAGCCTTATTCGAGAACAATGTTTCAGAGATACGCCTGCGGCCCGATCCGAATGGACTCGGCAGTCTCGGCTCGTTGCTACTGGTCTTTGCTATAGCATTGTTTTCTGTCTCGAGCTTACTTCATTGATAATAAGCTTGGTCCTGGATGTCCTTTTAAGAAGCCAATTGAGGCCACAGCACAGAATGTAGGTTTTAGACCAGTCGCCGATGTGGTTCACAGTGACCCTCTGCAAAACCGCAGAGGTCTCGATGGATTGTCTACAGTACTTATACACAAACAGGAGTCATGACTACGAAAGGAGACAATAAGTAACCATGGGGCAGAAGAGTAAGAATGAATCTGTATGACGATGTGCAGCATTGCTATGAGTCCTGGTGAGTAGAAACAACAGTTCAAGAATTGCCTGCATAGCCAATGATGGCAGTGCGAGGTGTTTCGGTTGTCATTCCAACACAGAAATGCAATGTTAGGGCACCCCGCACTGTGTGGTTCACTGGTTGATTCGTATACAAAATTGTTGGTATGTCTGGTCTATATAGCCCTTTATTTTTATTTATTTTAAAGACAGGTCTACTGGGAGGTCTAGCCTTGTTTGCGGTCTAGGGGTCGGTCTACATGAAGGTCTGAGGTGAGGTCTACCAGGTGCCATCACAAGCCGTGACATGGTCTATGATGCGGTCCATGCAAGCCGATCCGGCGGCGGTCTACCATCAAGTACATCAACAGGTCTAGTAGACTGGTCTATGGACCAGTTTCCCAGTAACTCGAGACGTTCACCAGTACTTGGAATTTGGAAATTCACATGAATTCTATCTTACATAATGAAGGGTCCGGGGGGATGAGCCTTTTCGGAAATAACCTTTAATATGACCCTTAATTTGGTTGCCCTTAATAAGTCTTAACCAGACTTAAGGCCTTAAGGCCTTAATTTTGGGGAGCACCCTTAATAAGACCCTTAACTACAACACTGGATTTGAGTCCCAACGGTGCGTGCAACAAAGAAAGCCAGAGTGGCACCGCCCAGATAGAAAGACTGAGAGCGAATGGTAACTGAGGAGGACCAATATGCCGGTAACCACCAGGTTACGGGTTAAAAACTGTGCTCCGGTTGTGAGCTTCATGGTGGCAGGGGAGAGGCTGATTTACGTCATGGGTTTTGTGACGGGATTGATTTTTTGGTGATGTGATGGTCACACCCACGGGCAGTTTCCTTAGCTTCCACTCATTATGCATCCTGATCTGCGTCCTGAAATCATATCGACGCTTTTGATCTCGTACAGGGCAAGTTCATCCGGATGCAATCTACATCCACCTGATTTTGTTCGCAGAGATTTGCGACACCTGCACTGACACTGCGGGCAAATGCCGAGGCATGTGGACATCACATGCGCAATACGCATGTGATGACCATGTGTTCGGCATGTGTTCGGCATGCTCCGAAAAAAGGCTTTTTGGGCCTGGATCGATGCATGCCGAACACATGCCGAACACATGCGTCATCACATGCGTATTGCGCATGTGATGTCCACATGCCTCGGCATTTGCCCGCAGTGTGAATGGCTCTTTGGCGGACTTCCAAAAACTCATGGACTTACTGAAGAGAAAGCCGCATTCGGACCCGGCCCTATTTCTCCCCGTCTACTACGCAAATCTAGGTCCTGTTGGGATCCCCACGGCTGCAGGATTGGACTCCTGGACGATGCATGTATCGTCGATCAATCGGGCGCTTCTATCCCTCCAGGGAACGACCCAGCTTTGGATGGCCGGATTTCGCTGGCCGGATGGACTTCTCTCGGAGCTTTGGCCGCGAATATGGAGCTGGGTTCGCTTCCTCGACGTCTACAACGAGACGATCCAGGCATTCATTCCGCTATCACAAGTCGACGCCTACAGTTTATACATGCGCAGTAGCATCGAAGTTCTGACAAATTCAACTGTCGTCCCGCTTGCAAGCATTCCTTCGCATATGCGGGTGCTGGCTGGACGGGCCTGGAGGATCACTCTCCCCCCCGTTCCTGGGAGGAACACGATGGCCCATTCGGACGTTGTCCGCTTCCTGGGCAACGACACCGAGTCTGGGCGGCCTTCCAACTTCCGGGAATATCTAGAGGGTGTGGGCACAGTGAACGACTTTGCCAAACTCATCATTCGACATATTGCTCGTGCCATGCCGGTGAAACCTTTATTCATATTCTTCCAGCTCTCGGGGATGCTGCGCATGCTCGTGGAACGCAACGACCACAGCGGTCCTCTACACAAGGCCCTTCTGGACCATGGCATCGTCAAGGCTTTGATGAACGTCGCATGTCATTATGCCACGTCGGACGCCGAAGACACAGTAGCGGTCGTCGCCATGTGCTTCACCCTGCTGCAGCGTGCATTTTCGACGCATTCCCAAGTTACCCTGCAGTGACCGAGGCACTGGAATCCAACAGATTAATCACGCTGATTTCAAGGTGCGTGCAGCGCCCGGGCACACATTGGAACCACTGCCTTCGGCCTCTGTTGGAGAGGGTCCTGCCACGATCTATGGTGTCCTACCACGTCGTTCGGGCGCTTTCCCGGTATCGGACAGACGAGCAACGCCTGCTCCCGGTCCTCGACTTTCAGGACGGAGCATTGTCTGCGCTATGGGAAAGTTTTAACACGCTGGCAACGGGCACGGTTTCCACCTTACAGGCCTATGACAGCGGGGCGTACCAGTCAATCAGAGCCTGCGATAATATGGAGGTACCTGTTCATCCAAGTGTTCACCACTACATTTGATCTCACGCATTTGCAGTGTGGACGCCTCTGCAGGCGGAATGAAATCAAACGCTGCTCGTCCTGCCATCAGACGAACTATTGCTCGGTGAGGTGCCAATCAATCGACTGGCATGTCGACGGGCACAGAGCCATCTGCCCGCGTCTCAGGCCTTTACGTCCTGGTGGGTGTACACGCGCCGCAGACAACTTAATCCTGACAATATGCATCTACAGCGGAGCACCCCCTCCTGAGCGCCCGCGACGGCTCCTTCCTGCGCGCGCTCATCCACCACCTCCACGAGACGCGCATCGTCGCCTGGTGCATGCAAAAAGTTCATTTCATGTACGTGCACCCCGGGGTCCCGTTCTACGTTCTCTGCGACTACACCCACGGTGGTGCGATCGTGGCTGCGCACGCGTGCGCGGAGGTCCCACGGGACGCAGCGCGCTCCTCGGCGGCGCGGTGGGAGGACCAGGTCGCACGTATGGGGCGCAGCGGCGGCCGGATGGACATCGCTGTCGTGCTCGTGGCGTCTGGGACGCGGAAGCTGCGGCACGTGGCAGCGCTCCGTACGAAGTCGTCTGCGCTAAATGATGCGCTGGCGCGAACCGCGACGAGCTTGTCGCCGAGTCTGGATCGGACCACTGTGGAGTCCATGGTGCGCAACCGGATCGATGAAGCTCTACAAGAAAGACGCGACAGAGGGGAGGACAAGATTGAGTGGGAATATTTGTGACGGAGCTGTGTACACACCTACGCTTGATGCGAGCCTTTTGTTTACTGCCAGTGGCAAACATGCTTGAATTCCACTTTGTGATACTCATGGTAAGACGGCTGTTTCGGAGAAAATGGTGCCCAAGACTATCTACTACGAAAGCACTGCACAAAGCGAATATCTATCAACTAGGAAGGCAACGTACTGTAGACGGAAAAGGAGCGATTAGCGCTCGAAGAATACGCGGCGCCTAATCGGGCGCTTATCCCCTTCAGCCCTAGCCTGGCGGGTGGGCGGCCACGCAGCGGCGACGGGTCCTCTGCGTCGATCCCAGCAGTCCGCGTGCGCCACCCGCACGGATGCGGTCTCCCAGCGAGCGCGCCTCGGCCGTGGCCGCTGCTATCCGCTCCATGATCCCACTCCCAGCCCCGCTCTCGTCACGCGTGTCCGCCCCGCCCGCGCCCGCGCCCGCACCCCTGCCACTCGCGGGCTCCTGCGCACCCAGGGCCGCGACGAGCGCGCCCACGCGCGCGGGCAGCTCCGTCTACTCGCGCATGATCGCGCTTAGGGCGGTGAGCGTGGAGGCGGGCGCGGGGGCGGAGGGCGCGGAGGCGACGGCCGCGAGGCGCGCCTGCAGCTCCGCGAGGCGCACCTGCGGCTCCGCGAGGCGCACGCGCTCCGCTGCGATCGCGGCGCGCGATGTCGCGGGGTGTGGAGGCGACGCCGGGAACGGGCGGGGGGCGCACCAGGGCGGCGAAGCTAGTGGCGGAGGTGGGGGCGCGGGGGGTGCGATGTCCGTGGGGATTGGGAGTCCCTGCGCCGTGCGGGAGGCGCGCGGGGCGGACAATAGCGACAGCGCCGCGCAGCGCCACTCCGCCTCCGCTTCCTCGTCCACAGAGTCGAGTGGGGGGGAACTCGTCCCCATCGTCCTCATGCGAGGCGGGGCATCCTCCACCCGCGCTGGTGCGGCCGCCCGCGGCGCTGAAGACCTCGCGCGCCGGGACTCGATCTGCGCGCGCACGTCCGCCGCCGCCTCAGAAAATGCCTCCCGGGTATAGTTTTGAACTTCTCACCATTGAGTCTGAATACCTGAAACGTGATTAATTGATTCTGAAATCCAACCAGGTGGATCTAAATTTGTGACTGAATGGAGAAGATTTTGAAGGTGGGATTGAAACTCATAATTGGGCTGGTAAACACACCCAGTCCGGTTTCAGGCCCACCGTGGCCATCATCCAACATCTGATTGCAACACTCGCTTTAAAGCGTGGTGCTCCTTCCATAGATCTGCCCGAACTCAACTTTGCCGAACTCGCATCTCCATGCTGAAGTTTCCTCGACCAGTCTTACTCAACTCAAAGCTACCCTTGATAGCATGCCGCCAGAAGCGTATAAACCCTTCCAAATCCCGCTGGAATGTGCACTGCCCTCCCGTCAGCCGTCACTCACGTCCAACGCCGACTGTCTCGCCGGTTGATCTCGATCCTCGAAAACTTCGTTCGCAACCTACAAATGTAAAGAAAGCTCTGGAATCTCATCTTTATGCATATGTATCCCCTCTATCTGGTCAAAGACGAGCTCAGCCTCATATTCTTCGGCTCAAATCTTTCTTATGAGCCAATGTTCTCCAATGGCACTAGACGGCTTCTCCGCCCCCATCGTTTTTTTCAGCGCCGAAACTACGGTATCGCTCAACAACAACATTGTGTTTCAACTTCGTTTGCGGGAGCGTCAATATTATCTTTACCCCATTTTCTGCCATTGGTGAAAGACCTTGTACGGCTTTATCGGCAAGGAGGGACTATTTATTAACTAGGAATGGTGATCTAGTCGTCTTCAGTGCACCTGTTTTTTCGAGATGGAAGGCAGCTGACCGAACGGGCCGTTGATCAGTCACCCCGGAAATTCTGATGTTTCTGGCCTCCCAAAAACGTATCTGAAACTAAAAGTTTCAGACGTGCTCCAGATACGTTTGGTTCAAGGTACCGCCCCAGGCCGGTCCGGGGCCAACGGGTTTTGGGTGGCCTGAAACATAAAGTTTCAGATACAGTTTTTTGAGGCCTAAAATAAGTAATTTTCCAGAGTCAGTGGTATTCCTCTACGCCCGGACAAATATTCCTCTGTGCTCCCAGAGTCCAGACCGCCCCGTTTGATCATCAAGGATGTTGCATATTCCCCTTCGGCGCAACTCACAGAATCCTCGATGAAATGAGGGTACACACACGTAAACTCCCACGGCCTCCAAGTTCCGGCCCTTCGAAGCTTTGGACTCAAACGGACGGACAAGGCGGCCATTTTGGGTCAGCATGGTATATAAGGCCAACCTGAAATTTCGTCGGTCTCCAAGTCGCCGTGCCAAAGTGCGCATGAGTTAGCATGGCGTAAGTAGTTTCAATGTGGCTGTCGTGGGGCGCCTGACAATGGTAGATATCAATCACACTTCTACCTGACTCTTATCAATGCGCAAAGTACATATCGGTCTCGGCTCCAGGTAGGTAGGTAGGTAGGTAGAATTGGTGATGATAGCGACTTTTAGAGCGAGGACGGGGCTTTGCGGAAACATCCCAAACTTCGGGGAGAGTGTGAACAATTCCTGGGTTGTGCGGGCTGTCACGCTGTGTAGTAGAACATTTTTTGCGGGTCCGGGTACGGGTAAGCCCAAACGTACCCGCGGGTGTACCCGTGTCCATCCTTACACGGCTCGGCTTGCATGCGTGTCCATGCTGTTGAGCTGCGCGTCTGCCTGCTTTGGTGGAATGTACCAATGGGTACTGAAGTTGACGGCCTGGAGCTGTCACGTGGTTGCGGAGAGTTCAACAACCAAAAGGAGATTTACTGTAACACTTCGCAGCAGTCCCAGCACAGAACCCAATTCTAAAGGAGCAATCGCACAGCAGATGAACAGCTATAGTGCGGTGTTTTTGAGGTTGAAAATAGCAACACACGCCTCTGGAGGAGAGGAAAAGAGAAAGGAGATAAGACTAAAGGGGATGTAGCAAACAGGTGCAAACGAAAGCCGGAGATCTCGTTAAGAGAACGGATTTGGAACGGATAATAATATCCACTTCAAGTTGAAACAGTTACGGCTGTGTTGAAGCGGTCTCCCTCGCCGATGATGTTTGTCAGTTGGGGTATAAGTATGTTTGCAAAAAGACTGAGCTCCACACAGGCCCTTCAAACCTTTCCTTTGCGTCCAAGTATGAAGTTCACCATTGCCATTGCCTCTCTCCTGGCGTCGGTTGTCTCCGCTGCGTCACTCCAAGCCCGTCAGTACAATGACGGCCAGCTTTTGTCACCCGCCGCTGGTGCCACTGTGGCGTCTAGGTCTGAAGTCACCATCCGATACCACGTTTATGACAGCCTGTGAGTCATAAACAGCAGTTGCAAGCTTGTCATCAATTGATCTGTGCATAGCTCCGCGGGGACGAAGTACATCCTAGTTGGCTTCGAGTTTTCACCCGATGACGGTGACCACACCACATATCCTGTGGGCAATCTCAGCTTGAGCAGCCCTGGATCGAGTGGGCTTGTTATCAATAGCCCCGTTACGGCTCCAGGTCCTGGAAGTAAGCATATTTTCTTTCTATGTTAACGAGAGTCAGGAATTCAATTTGTTTTGTCAGGCTATAATCTCGTTATTTACGACGTTCGGACTGCCGGTGTTGCTCAGACTCTCTACTCGCTGATGACGGTTAACCAAACCATTACGGTTACCTAATCGCTGAACACGACTGGAACATCTGCTAATTATGTTGGACGTGCCAGTAACCTAGCAGCCCTTGTTTACGATGTTTACGATTTGAATCGTGCCTCTGCCTAATACAAAACTGAGGTACGACCGAAGCCGACCACGGCGGATCGTGTGCGTGTGTGAATAGTGGAACGTCCTTTCTCCGTATATCTCGCCGTTTTCTCTCCGTAGTGTATCTCTCCATCCGTCGTTCTTCGCATTGTTGTACGAGCCGTAGAACAAAAATGGACACTGGCATTCTGTTAGTCATTATCTCAAATTTCTCGAGGCATAATCGATACCATTCAAGGGAAAGGCTGGTATTGATAAGACCTAGCAGCGGACTCTGACAAAGGCAAGCCCCGCGGCGAGCGACAAGCACCGCGCTAGCAGTCGGGGTCTGACTAGCCTCGCGGGTGGGTGGGGCAGGCAGCGGCGACGGGTCCTCTGTGTCGATCCCAGCAGTCCGCGTGCGCCACCCGCACGGATGCGGTCTCCCAGCGTGCGCGCCTCGGCCGTGGCCGCTGCTATCCGCTCCATGATCCCGGTCCCAGCCCCACTCTCGTCGCTCGTGTCCGCCGCGGTGGCGCCCACGCTCGCACCCCCGCCACCCGCGGGCTCCTACGTACCCAGGACCGCGACGAGCGTGCCCACGCGCGCGAGCAGCTCCGTCTGCTCGTGCATGATCCCGCTGAGTAGTGATGCCCGTGGCCTGGCTTGGCCTGAAAGCCAGGGCTTTGGCCTGGCTTGAGCGGGCCTGGGCTTGCGATTCTTCAGGCCAAAGCCCAAGCCCGCGAGTAGGGCTTGGCCTGGCCTGGCTCGGGCCTGAGCCAGGGCCTCCGTAGGTACCCCTGCCACCGCATTTAACCATATAGACCTGCATGAAAGAGGCATAAGTGCTATAAAAGGTTGAACAAAGGTGATAAGTACAATCCACATCCATCTTCAAGCCTTGGTAGCTACTTTAGAGTCCCATAGAACTCCGCGCAGGCGGAGATTCCTTCGCACATTGTCAAAAATGGTTCAAAATGTTGTAAATCCAGAGGGAAGAAATGAACTCGGAAGTTTGAGCAAGTTGAGCTTAGTTGAATCTCGGCTGGGTCGCACCAGTATGTGTGATTGTCCAAGCCAGGGCTTGCGGGCCTGGCTCGGGCTTGAAAATCTTCAAGCCCAAGCCCTGGGCCCGCTCAAGCCCGACATTTGGCCTTAGTGCTGGCCAAAAATACGATACGGTAAAATATTTTTTGAATATATTCAACTAAATACGAATATGATACGGGCTCCAGGGTCAACTGAGAATATGAATACACCTGAATATGAATACGATATGATATGAATATAATACAATACGGACAAGTCGTATTCAAATATATTCAAATACGGTGAAGCGATTCTTTGCCGCCCCGGAGCACACCCGGCACAGTTCGGACCATGAAACTTGACTCCTGAGCCTGAAACCCCGATCTGATTTGTCCTGGGCCGGCCAATCGGCAAACCATTGGAAACCTGCTGGGCATTGAACCATCAAAATTTTGACAGTTGAAAGTGCCGAAATTGTCCCCGAAAACCCCCCATATGCAACCCACGGTCACTGCTTCTGCCCCAGGCCCAGGGATGCTTCACCAACATAGGCGGATCACAACAAAAAAGAGCCAAACAGTGGTTGATTTTCAACCGTACCATACGGGCTCAAGGAGGCCCTATGACAATTCCTTTTGTGATCATTGAGTTGTGATGTCTGTGCAATGTCTCCCAAAAATTCAGGCTCATTGGGTCTTTGGAAGGTACAAGATAGTCAGTGTTTTGCTTCTAAGGGTATTTCGCTTCACAGTTAAAAGCTGTATGCTTGGGTACTTGGATCTCTGAGGCCAATTGAACAAAGGTTTTGAACCAGGTTGGCACTCAAAATATATTTTGGATATATTCAAAATATATTCATATTCAGCCTCTAGAATATGAATACGATACATTACAAATACGATATGGCCTCTGAGAGGTGAATATGATATGAATATGAATATGATACGCCATTTGCCGTATCGTATTCATATTTGGCCAGCACTATTTGGCCTGGCCTGGCTTGGCCTGAGCGGGCCTGGCTTGTCGGGCCTGAGGGCCTCAGGCCAGGCCACGGGCATCACTACCGCTGAGGGCGGTGAGCGTGGCGGCGGGGGCGGGCGGGGCGGCGAGGACGATCCGCTCCATCGCCGCCTCGAGCGGTAACTGCGCGCACGTTGATGTCGCGCGGGGCCAGGGCGGCGCGCAGGCGCTGTGCCGCGCGCGCGTGGGCGGTGGGGGCGGTGAGCGTGCGGAGATACTCGCTCATGCTCATCGTGCCCGCCCCACCTGCGCCGCTATCCGAAGAAGCGTCGCCGCGAGTCGGAGAGCGAGGGACATCGCGCCCCGCGGGCGGGGAAGCGCCTGAGGACGTGGATGCGGAAGCGCCGTCAAGCCCGAAATGGCGCTCGACGCTGGCGGGGCGGCGCAGGGTGCGACGGCGGACGGGGCGGGCTGGGACTGCGGGAGCCGCGGGGGCGGTAAAAGAAGATGCCGTGGGTGAACGCAGAGGCGGCGGGACGGGCGAGGGGGGGATAAGCGGTATGTAGCCCGCCGGCCCGAAGGGGAAGTACGCGCTGCTCGTGAGGGCGACGTGAGAGGTGTGCTAGCTGCGAAGGTCTCGAAGGTCCGGAGCTCTCTGCATGGAATCGAAGGTTAGTGAGGATACGCGCGAGAAGCAGGACCACGTACCGTGTCCAGTCATTTTGCGCATCGTGCAGCGGGGACGACGCGGGGGTGGATGCGGAGCCATCTTGAGGGGAGGATGAGCTGCGGGCGAGCGAGACGGCGGTCGTCAGGAAAACATAGCCATCGCGCCCGGCGCTGCTGGGCGAATGCACACTGCAGTAGTTTTGCCGGGTGCCAAGCGCATTGCCACTGCGAACACGTTAGTTTCAGTTATAACGGGGGGCAGCAAAGACTTGGGAAGGGAGGGATGCTGGACGAAGAAAAGAGGTCAAGATCAAGGAGTGGGACGCATTTCTGAAAGTAACTTCTCCACAAACGAATCCGTGAAGATTGAAGGAAAAATGAAGACGACGGTGCAGTAGCCTAGTCCATCGGATGAAGATCGAGACGAACACGAAAGAATGAAAGAGTCTGCTCACCACACAGCACAGCCTAACCCGCTAACGATGCACCCACACGCAGATGTCCCGCCGTTCTTGAGATCAAGCGATTCCGCCATCGCCGATGGAAAGTACTCTGTGTCCATCGGCACCACTGTCGACGCGAGCCCATTCTTCCACCCAAACCAACACTGGTTTCGCCGCATCATGGACACAGCCCCGTGTACCTGCGCGCCACAACCGTTGGAACGCGACCGGGAGCTCCTCTTGCGCGGGGGAGGCGGGGACTGGGCTTCAGGGAGTATTTTAAGAGCCCAGGGCCGATATTCGTCGTAATCGTCCATGAAAATATCGCTCGAAGTGTCTGGATCGCATGCACCGCAGTAGATGGTCGCGGATTCGATTTTAGGAGCCCGCAGAACGACGGCAGGACGCCTGCGCATACAAGAGCCTTCAGCAAAAGTCGTCGAGGGTAGAGCCAAGGGGAGCCCGCTATGTTATCCATCAAAATCAACCCCCTCCTGGGAAATCTGTCAATCAGTGGCAGTGCTCTACCTGAGGATTGCTTGTCCTAGGTGGCATAAATTCCAGGAAAAATAGAGGAATCTTTTAAACCTCGTAGGCACACGTTTGTCGAATTTTAACCATAATTCGGTGAGGCATAGACTTCCAACCCCGTAAGCAACCCGGTCGGCTCTGGTTTGATTGACAGGATTCCCACGACCCTACCGGGGGGGTTGATTTTGATTGATAACATAGCGGGCTCCCCTTGGGTAGAGCATCAGTACGCACAAGCGGCGACATTTTTTTCGAAAGTGGAGGAGGAAAGCGGCGTGTGGCTGTGTCCATCACGGACACCTTTGTGACTCCCGCTCGACTCCCGCCGCCACCGCCCAGCTCCGTTGGTTTATTCCTGCTCGAGAACGACTGGAGCCAGAAATACGGCCGCATGCATAAGCAATTTTGACGATTCTTCAATCTGGATGCGCCGCGGGACCCGGACTCGGTCGAAATTCAATTGCAAGGCTTCACGTTTCTTCAAGCTGAAACTGCGAACAAGACGAGGGCTACAATGATATGTGTCTCATTTAGGACTTCCTGGGAGCTGCTTCTTGGTGTCTACACACTCTACGGCGAGTACTAGTCTCGAATTTTAGGCGGTAGGGTGTTGCGCTCGAAGTGTGTTCCAAATATCGCGGGCAGGCAAAGGGCCATCACTCGGAACCAACAATCCTGCAAATGAAGCCATTGCTCAAGTTCGGCGAGCGGACCTGCGAAATAGGCCTTTGTCCCGGGCGATGGAACGGATTAACCGTCACCGGGCGCGTCCGCTGTCTCACCAGCTGCTCATGCATGTTCTCCCCGGGCGAGAAACTCCGAGAGGCGTCGTTCAACCACTCTGGGATGTGGTCCGCGCACATCTGGGCGCTCTGCTGCGCGCAGTCCGTGCATGCGAAGGGGATGTTCGCTCTGGGAGCAATCAATCATTCCTGAATTAGTGCCCCAACCGCACCTCAAGGGCAGACAAGAGTCGGAGACAACTCACATCGTCGCACACGAAACCACCTCGTACCACGTACTATACGACAGGATCCCCGCGTTAAGGGCCACGAGCGCATCGGGGTCCGTTGGCGCGAGCATCATCACGGAGCGCTCCCACACACCCGCGAACGGGCGCAGCTGCCGAGCGACATCCCGCGGTCGCGGCGGCGGGTGGTAGAGCGATATCGCGATGGAACCGCCGCCCGTGGGGCGCGGAGCGATGTACTCCCACACCGGCCCATCGCGCGCGGCGATGGAGCGCGGGAAGCGCTGCTTAGCGTGCCCCAGGAGGTCGTGCGCGGCGGGTGAGAACACGGTGAGGTTGATATGGGTGTTGGGGAGGAGGAGTGCAAGCTCGGAGAACCTTGGGACAGGAGAGGTCAGGAACTGTTGCACGGCGGAAAGATGAAATAACGTACAGCGGGAGGTAGTTCAGCTCGGTCTCCGCTCCGAGGTAATGAACATCCACTACCTGCTTCTCTCCCAATGGATGCTGCAAATTCACCACCTTGAGCGTCTCTGTGAGGAGGTAATACGTCGTCAAGACGTGATCCATGAGGACCGCCGCAGGAGACTCGAGGCTCAGCCCGCGCCAGTCATACCATGACTTCCAGTCCTTTACTTGACCCGGGCGAGGACGCGCCGGCGGCGGAAACTCGCCCGTGAAGAAAATATGGGGGATGAGCGCCTCATCCTGCAGCTTCCACCCCTCAACATCCGACGGCCATTCCTCCAGGGCTAGCATCATCGCACCGTGCGCATATCCTGTCAAGCTTGTATTGTCTTTAGGTTGCATGAACGGCTGCGCGCCGGCGCCGTAGAGGGGATCGTTGCTGGTGTCGTGTGGGTGAATCCGCTCGGGGACGGCCCAGAAGCCGGCCATGCGGTGGTCGGAGTCCAGGACGCCGAATCGCGCTTGCAGAAATTTGTTCGAGAAGGCTCCGTCGCGCTCGAGGCGGCCCCAGGGAAACTGGTTAAGCTGGGCTTGGAAGTAAGGCAGCTGCGGCATATATTCGTCCTGTGCAGCCCCAGGATAGTTATAATTAATTTCGGGAATGCACCACGCAGCAAAGGCTGAATAGAATCGCGTACTCTGATTACTTTGCACCAGTCTTTGTGATACACGCCTGGTCGCTTAGGCCTTCCGGAGATGGGCTTCCAGTCGGCGGTTTGGCACTGGTACCAAAATCGGTGCGGGTAAGTGCGGAAGGCGCGCAGGGGGACTTTACCTCTTTGCTGCAATAGTAGTTGCCCTGTTGAAAGTCATTCAATCGCCAATTCTGTAGTAAATATACGGAGGGAGTTGACCAGACATCCCGAGCATCTCTTGGGCTAACGAATGCCGATATCAGAGCCATCCGCGCCGTCAATGAGCGGATGTTAAATTACCGTCCATTTGTTTCCGCTGGCACTCAAGCATGGCTTGCCGCATTTCACGTAGGAACACTGAACGACGAATTTATCAGGAACGCAGCAGTGTTCGTGCAAAACCGAACAACGTACCACAGTGCCGATAGAGAGGCAGATTTCTCTCTGAGCGGCAACGTCGCCTGCATTCACGGCGTCTTCAAATTTCTTTGCCACTAAGCAAACATCTGCATCGATGCATTGGAGGCTAAAAAGGGCGACATACTTTGTCGAATGTACTGGAGTTGCTCTGAGCTGGCGGAATCCATAGCTTCGAGCATTCGTCTCTCATGTGGTGTGATATCTGTGGTCTCATCCACGGGGAGAGCTGTCGGGACAGGCCTCCTGAACGCGGGAGATTGTGGTTGAACCGCCCGGTCGCCACGGAGGGACACCTGCGTGCTCGCATTATCGGGCTCAGCGGCTGCCGCTGACGGGGCCGACGGTGCTTGAGCGCAAATATGATCGAGCTCCGCCTCGTTCGCAACCGCTTGTCCAGTTGTTTGAATCTGAGAAAGATTAGCAGAGGCAGTGAGTAGAATGTGTCATGACGTACCCTGCACATGGTCAGCGGTGACTTGCTGGGCCGAGCTGTGAGGGGGAGCGAGAAGCTCACTGGATGGAGGGGCCAGCCTGTGTGTGGGGTGCATGGCATGAGTGGCACTTGGGCTGTTTGAGAAGCTCAATGATATTCTTTCTGCAACAGCGAGCATCAGATATACTTACATCAACGTCGGAAGAATTCAATTGTGTCTTTTCCACGTCCCTGAGTTGTCGGAATAAACGGAATCGTCCGAATGGGCGATACTTAGTTTATGATGCCTGTTGGAGGCCGCGCGGGGTCTCCGGGGCTGGAGATGAGCTAACGGGGCTCGCAGGGGGATGGGAGAGGAAAGAGAAAACCCAGATGATGACTAATCCTACGACAGTATAATAATACAACTAGGTCGAGCAGCCAAGAGCTTGACAGTTGCCTTAAACACGTCACTGTTTTGACCAGGCCATCCAAGATTCATGTTTTTCGCGGCAGAATAACACAACTGGCGGATTCACTGCGGGGATAATTTTGTCTTCCCGTGAGAAAAAGGGGTGTGAAAAATATACCTGAGGTCCTCCGGGTTTTACCCCCGATTTTACCCATAGTTTTTACCTAAGGTAAAATTTGGCACAGTTTTCCTGACTGGAAAAGGAAGTGTTTTGTCAGGAAAAAAATTAAGTCTGGTGGGTGGGAATTTTTTTTTGGGGGAGGTGGGAATTTTCCTTTGGGAAAAACGCGTCCATTTCCAGTCAGAAAAAGTGTGCTAAATTTTACCTTAGATAAAACTATGGGTAAAATCGGGGGGTAAAACCCCGAGGACCTCAGGTATATTTTTCACACCCCTTTTTCTCACGGGAAGACAGAATGATCCCCGCAGTGATTAGGATTCTCGAGGTACAGAATACTGTACTTTTCCCTTCAGATCGGTGGTCACGCGTCACGCACCCCCTTGTCGATCACTCGAGGTCACGCGTCACTCGGGCCTCTGTCGAACCTCCAAGTGGTCACACAGGTCCCCAAACTGCCCAAAAAGTACAAAAAAAGACAAAATTTTCGGACGAAGGACATGGGGGCATGAAAGTAAGTCATCTGTACCTCAAATAAGCCTCTCACCTTGTCTCTCCCTAGTTGTATTATAGCTCGGAAAAATATCTGTTTACAAGGTTTTAAACGGTTATTTTGAAAGTTTGTTTTTTACTTCCTTTTATTGTACCCGTCGCCGCAAACGAAAAGCGAAGCATGACATCAACTTTGAATGGATTGAAGGGGACATGTCTGAGATCTCGGGAATGTGCAGGACTTCTGCTCACGATGAAACCATTCTCCATGTTCTTACTGGTGTTCTTGCCCTTGTTCATCGCGGCCAATGCCTGGCAGAACATTCGCGACGCTCCATCCACTACTGTTGACATCCCAGACGGCCAAACGGGTACCCTGATGGTTTTGCCGCCGCGCCAGACCGATACGGCTACCAAGCGTGTACCAGGTATGTCTACAGTTCACACTCACAATGTGTACTATAGATGATGATCATCCTTTCATTGCACCTGGGCCCAAAGACATGCGCGGACGTGAGCTTCTCCTGCTTGAAAACTTTGATCCCAGTTAGTCATAATTTTACATGGCATGCCGTGCGTACCTGCAGTAGTTAAGATTCTGCGCCTTGTCCCTGAGATCTTATGCAGCGGCCATGAATATCCTCACAAACCATGGCTACATCGCCAGGAAGTACGGAGTCCTCCTCTGTCCTAACTGCGTCTTATTGATCCTGTCTCGTAGTGGAATTGCGGCACTCAAACGGGTAAGAATATCAATGTCTCGGCCTATTTTCTTCAGTCCTTTATCCACGAAAGCTTACGCGGGGAAATCCTTCGTGAACAAAATTTTCATCGACGGAGTCTCCCCATTCGTACCTCCGGGTGAAATCGACGGACCAGAGACACAGGGAATAGCAAAACACGGACGGGTCAAAGGTTAGCAATTACTCATCTGGGGCTATACTAGTTGAATGTTCAATCATTTGAAGGTGACGCCTGGATGACTCGCTCCGACGTTCACATCGACTACTGATGCCGAGGAAGACTTTTGGGCATTCAATGATCGGGGCGAGATGTGAACGAGCATCGAAGAAATAAACTCAAAAACGGGGGCATGAGGCGGATGAAGAGGATGAGGAGTCGGGTAGTCATGACGAGGATGCGTAAAAAAGGTGAAAATATTATTGTTCATTTTTTCTACATGTCACGCTAGTTCAAAGGCAAAGTGACGCATCGTGACCATGACCCCGCGAAAAAAAAGCAACGCAACGGCCCAAAGCGGGACCGTGACTGCTGCTTCACTAAAGACTGAACAGAATTTCCTGAAGTGTTAGGTTTCAGAACCAAAGGAGAATTTGAGCTTTAAGTGCAGAATGTGATTTCGAAACTTCACATGGCTGCACCGGCACACCCGAGATGTCCGGGTAATGGTTGAATTCCAAAATGCTCAAGTCCAACGACCAGGTTAGGGATAATTCTGTTGGCCGGGGTTTGAATCGCGGTCATTTGAATCTTTCGAACGATTCTGCTGCATTTCCTATACGTTTAAGACATGTTCTGCCGCGGCACTTTGCGCGGCCTCATCATGGCACACCAGAGATCGCCGCCATTAATTTCTCGTATGTATGGAGAAGTAGAGTCATTTGGAGCCTTCTCCTTTGGCTGAGTGTTTCAACTCTTCTCGAGGGCTTTGGACTATCTAAGTCCTCACCGCTGTGTTTAACTACAGCATGCAATTTACGTTGACTTTGTTAGCCAGGTGTCCCGTGAGCCGTTGACATGGACTTGCAGAATAAAGTCTGTATATATGATTATTTGCAGTGAATTCTTCGGCAGAGTGCAGCCAATATTTACAATAACTGAACTTATGGCTTTGTGGCACAGCACCTGAATTGAGGCGACACTTGCCGCGGACCCACGAAGATCGGCACGCCAAAATACCGACCAATGCCAGAACCACGACTCGACAGAAAGGCGTTGCTGCGCTGTAGTAGTTCACGGAAGAAATGAAGAACCAATGGGCCACCAGTGAGGTGGGGGGAAATGTATACTCGCATGGCATCGCCGTGCAGTCCACTTCCAAGGAGAGACGTAACATTTCCAATAAGAACTGCCCTAATCTGACTCTCAATCCTGAGATGAAATTGAGCAGGAAATAGCATAAACACTCATTCCAAAAGTTCAACTAAGGCTTCAATTTGAATCTAACTCATGTTTCGCGTCGATCCTGCTGCGGGTATCATTGTGGGCCTCTTTCAAACAAAGGCAATGCTGCGCATCCTTTGGGGCTGCCTTTTCGTTCACACAAAACCTCTATGACAATCATGCCGTGAGAAATGTCTAAGCCAGTGAAGAGAAAAAACTCCTTGCATTCTCCTGCTCAAACCAAAAACTCAAGAACTTTTCCAAGTTGGGACCGAATTGCCGTCGGACCCCACCCTCAAATGCTGACAGAATTTTGTTTGGGTTCAGTTCACTCTTCGGAAATAAAGGTTCCTCGCAGAAATTTAATCCTAATTTCTGGACAGCCAGATATATTGTGCAGTGCACACTGCCGCGACAGGGACGCGTGCTGACGCGGCATTGACGCGCACTAGCACGATATTGACGCGGCACTGACGCAGTACTGCCGCGCAGGTACGATGCATTGCCGCGACAGACCAAAAATGAAAGGAAAGGTTTTGAAGATCGCAAAACCTTGGTCCCAGGTAGTAATAGTGTTCACTCACACCAGAAATGTGGGGGTTACTGCCATGGCCCTCATTGAGGGGACTCGGAGCGGAAATCTCAGGTGAAAATTTATCGTCTTGGCAGTACATACTCAATGGAGGATACCGGAGTCTCTATTGAGCAGTTTCACACCATAGAACTGCGCCTTGAGTCAGAGGAGTACCGATTTGAGTGTTTGGTCAAACTTTGGGATTTGCGCGGCAGTGCCGTGGCAGTCGCGGCATTTGCTCCCGGCCCGCCATCATGCCATGTGACATATTAAGCAATGCAGCTATAGTTTCCCTCGCAAGCAGTTGGACTCAAGACAGACCGGTTTTATCCGTCATACCCAAAGAAAAGAAAGTACAGCCGATATGATCACGAGAAGCGCTCAGCAACCTGCAGGGACAGCAGTCCCATCAACATGATTCGCCGCATTCTCCCCAAGCCCCCGACTTGCAAACGCATCCCATAAAAGGCATGCATTAGCACCGCCGTAACGATTCACGTCGGCCTGGATCCATGCGTCACGGGCATTGAGGACTATGAAAGGGGTACTATTAGCATTATCTGCCATGAGCGCGGATGCCCGCGACGCACACGTTGGGTTGCACGGCTGCAACACAAGAGCATCGATGAATAGATGCAAGAAAACGATGTTCCCCTCCGTGCCGCTCGGGTCCGTCCGCGCGGTCGCCGACCAGCCGTGCGCGCTAACGAGCGCCGCGTAGACGTTGTGCAGCATGTTCGCCCAGACTTCGCCGATGTCTTTGATTACACGTTAGCCAAATAGACGTCGATTTGGATTTCAGAGGACAAAGCGTACCGTGTACCTCATTAAGCCCCACCAGGGACGAGTACCGAAGCGGATTGGTGGTACTGCAGGCAGGCAGATAAGATACAAGGCATATGATGATCCAAGCAGGTAGGTACTCACGCGTTCGTCGAATATGGGTGCGAGCGGATGCCTGCGGTGTCGTTGATCACATACTGGCCAAGTACAAAATCTGGCACCGCCGCGCTCGTCTTTTCATTCCAGCTGGAACGCATTAGCATCTAGGCTCAACATCGGAGGCATGTCGCGCACTCGGCCATAGTGTCAGACCATCCTGCCGGGCGCAAAAGGACATTTGAGCGATCCATGACTTGCGGAAATGCGGAGAAACTCACCCTCGCCCATACCGCCGGCCTCGGTCGTCTGCAGACACCTGCCCGTCCCGCCGCCCGTCATGCGGTTGGTGATTCCATGTGTGTTCTGATACTCACAAAGTAAGCAAACGCCTCAGACAAGCGGTTTGAACCAAGCGTACTTCGTGAGTGACGATATCGTTCTCCAGCGCGCCGTCCCGCTCTGGCTGGGATGCCCTGTAGTTGTTTTCGGAAGGAAAAATCTGTACGACGCACGTTAGTGAAATCCCACAGGAACATTCCTTTCAGTTCGTCAGCCGACACCTCTCTAGCCGGAATTGCCTACATACGCATAGCCCCCGATTGCCCACTGCACGACCTCAGCGACGGGTGCATAAAAAGAAATAAAAGCAAACACACTCCGGAGGCGTCGAAAAGTCCGCATTATCAACGCCTGCCGTACTCTGCACAGAAATCGTCACGCGGTCATTTCCCACGCCGCCTTTGCCAAAGTTGTTGTTCTGGAAATTGAACGCTGCCTGCAATAAAATGCCCATCAAACTTGAATCTCGACGCGAAGATCAAACAACCAGATGCGCACCTCCGTGAACCCATAGCGGTAGCTCAAATCATGAATCGTGTTGACGATGTAGAACGCATTGACGCGCGCGGCGTCGACGTTTCCCTGCGTAGTCGGCGCCGCCGTCGCGTCCGCTGGGTAGTCAAACACCAAGCCCGGCGCAGACTCGTTCGTCACGTTGGGCTGCGTGCCCTTGAACGCGATCGCATTATTTCCGCTGTCGGCACATCAGAGTCAGCCATCGCATCGGAGGACAAGCAACAGAAGCGTACGCCGTAGTGGTGGTGCTAGTATTGCCGTCTGAGTGCCATCCATCGGGGCTGCATTGACTTCAGTCGAGAGGTTTTCAGCAGGGACAGCGTACCTTGCTGCGAAATTGCCAAACCATCAGCAAAGGCTAGTTGCTCGCATATCACGACGCACCAAGCGGGTCCTGCGGGTCGACAAGAGTCTCAAATCCTTGCGTCAGGATCTCTTCTTGGATCGGGAGGACGAGGTACTAAGGCGCGCTCATCATCAGCATATTCCCCACGGGCTCGCGACCCACGCACCTGCGCCTTCGTCACAAAGTCCGTTATGCTAAGCAGCTCCCCGCTATGCGCGTCCACAAACGCCTCGACCCACACGCCCGTCTCCTCGTTCTGGATCTGCATCACACGCGTCAGCACGAGACTGCCGTCTTCGCGCGCGAGGAACTCGAGCGTCGCCGCGTGTCCATTGAAGGTCCCTTCGAGGGCGGCCTCAGCGGCGGAGATGGCATCTTCGAGCGGGATGGTGGGGATGGAGGGCGCGACGCTGCTCGGCTTGATGAAGGACGAGCCGATGGCGACGACCTACGTGCGTGGACAAATCAAACCTGCACCTCGGGATGAAAGAGACGACTTACCTTGTTGTCCTTGTTGAACGCGATATTCGCGACGGCATTGGCAACAGGGATCCCATTCTACACGTACAGGTCAGTCAAACAACCCTAGAAAAACGCATATGCCACGCACAATCATCTGCCGCAGGAACGCATGGTCGGAAACCTCGCTCGCAAAGCCGCTGCGGAATTCCACAGCGTCCGCTGCGACACCGAGGTGCGCCTGCACGAACGCGAGCGCACGTTCCTCGAGTGACGCGTCCGCCCGCTTGCTTATCCCGTGGTCGATCCCCGCACCGAACGTCTCGTACGTTGAAGCGGGGTGGAAAGTGTCTAGCTGCAGCCCACGCCCGACAACGCGCAGGTGGTTCGTCGCGTGCTTAAGGGACGCCGGGGCAGGCCAAGGCACGGCGAGGGCACCAGCCGCGGCGCACACGACAGCGAGCACCATCGAGATGAAGAACTTGTCAAGAGCGACCATGAGTTACTGATTGCGGTACCCCTCTAAGTGGATCCCAGCTTTGCGGGAGGCAAGGGGCTTTTATGATGTGCGGCGTCAAATGGACGATATGGCCAAATGATAAGGTGGGAGAGGAACTTGAGAGATAGTCCTGCAGGAGCGAGCCACATGCAAAGGCCTCGCACGGGGCCAGGGTTCCTGCGCGATAGGTGAGCGAGGACACACGATTAAAATAGACAGAAGGCGCACCGTGTGAAGCCGACCCACGAATAGCGTACTCTAAATCAATCCAGTTGAGTGGAAAAGGGTGAATTTGGGTCGCTGCGGAGCAGTGATTGCCTGCCAAGCTCTTCGCGTGTCAGGAAAGCCCAGCTTTCTCATTCAAGCAAAAATAGCTTGGAGAAACGCCGAGCGATGCCTGGACCATGGACACATAAGGGACCTCCCTTTTTTTATGACTAATGGACCTCTTAGGTCCCTTCTTTTGTAGTAGCACAGCGCACCTAAGAGGTCCTGCAATGCAATGTCGGAGGCGAAGGAGGCCCATTTACGTCTTTGAGCCGGATATTGCCGCAGGTGTCAACATCGCATCCCTGCGACATGTTCCCACAGTTAGCCTTTGCATGGACGGCAGCGGCAGCCTCCGCTATGTCTTCCCGACGTGTCCCCGACACCATTTATGCCTGTCCTCAAGCTCCACTGTCAAGTGCCATTGTATTTTAACAGTACAAAACCCGATTGAAGGCTTCCCGTGCCTTCAATCAATCACACTCCAGCATACCGGAGGCCTTCGTTTCGGTGCTGGGTGTATCCCACTGCATCCGATAGCTCTCAAAATTCTATTGGTACAGCTAATTTCAAAGTTTATCATTCAGTCAACCTGGGATCTGGGGTACGGTTGAGTCCAAAAAGGAGTTAATTACTTGCAATTACGAGGGTCTGATGTTTCCCATGAAACTGCAGAATAATTGACTGTGTTTCAACCTCTGGAACATAGCAACGGAGGCCTCCGTTTTGAACGTTTCCCAGTTGTGAGATAAAAGGTATAGTTCCCCGGATTGTATTGGAACCAGTATTTTTATGTTTTCTTTGTCCCCATTCTGATTGAAAATGCGAAGGACCTCAATCTGAGTTAGCAAGAAATTGGAGCCTCCGTTGAAACCTCTTCTTGGTCTGCAAATATGTGAATGTATTCCATGAGCTCAACCAATGCTTTGACAATCATATCCAAGGGTTCACAGCTCTTTGCGGAACATAGGGTGTGGCCCAAGAGGGTGTGAATATCCGAAATATATACAGTGGGTCGGATTTTTTTTTTTTTCAGGGGGTCGGGCCTACTCCTATTTGCAGACCAAGAAGAGGTTTCAACGGAGGCTCCAATTTCTTGCTAGCTCAGATTGAGGTCCCATGGCGGTGTCCGATACTGAGCGGAGTTTGAATCCATCACTAGATCAACTAACTGTGCATGAGTTCGAATCCGCAAGATCGCGGAATTATTTTTACACTTATTGGGCCTTCAAATGCCGCTCAAATGGGATCAGTTGGGACGGGAGTTGAGGTCTGAATATCTATACAATATAATTGAAACATCTAACTAGCTTTGAGGACGTCAGTGGTGGTTTGAATCAAAATCCCCTTCTATCTAGAGTGAGCCACTGAGGCAACACAATTCTGGCAGACTCGAGACATGCTCAGAATGCGAGGACTCCAAGGTCATGTAAGCATGCCTGCTGGCTTAAAATGTGGACTCTCGGGCTATCGGAACCCATGGTGCTCAGTTGCCGAGCCGCAGAGAATGAAAAATCCTCAAGTTTTGGACTGATTTTGGCAGAGGAAAGCACCATTGTGGAAGCAGGAGAAGCTAAATGTCACCGAGAGCATAAGTAGTGCACCCAGCGCGGCCGAGCCTTGCAGAGCCCCAAGCCGAGGCATTCGGAGCGGGGCCACGGAACTGATGCAAAGTTCGAACCCCGCTCAGTATCCGTCGCAGTTCAATACGACCCGCTCAGGTTACCTAAAATGCTGATTATATTCATACATGCATTGAAGCTATTTCTATTTGACATTTACTGAAAATCGGAACAGTATTTTTGAGGCTTTTTCTCAGTATCGAGATCCCACGTGGCCAAAGATCTTGTGATCACGTGTAATATTTCAATATCTTTATTCTTTAGCAAGCGGCGTGCGGCTGTATCCATCACGCATGATGACCTTTCTGACTCCTGCTTCACTCCCGCCGCCACCGCCCGGCTCCGTTGGTTTATTCATGCTTGAGAACGACTGGAGGCTACGGTATAAAATGCACTGGAATCGCGACTACGGCCGCAAAATAAGTAATTTGGATAATTCTGGAATCTGGACGAGCGGAAATTGAAGCTCAGGCTGCATGTTTGCTTCACCGCGTTGAGTCTACAAACACGACTCGGACTTGACGACTAGAATGAACGGTGTCCCCTACTAGTAGTTTGCCGCCCCGTTTGGAGGGTCAAGACTCAAAACCCTGGCTATGTCCCTTGGCTATGTCCACGGTGGCTACAGTGTGCATTCGTTTTGAGCCTCTAAGTGGGGCGGCAAACTAGTAGGTTCGACCCAATTCACGTCGTTGAAGGTCTCAGTTATAACTTTGAATACACCGCTGTGCTGGGAGTTACATCTGATCGTCGACTCCAGTCAGTCACGGAACCGCAACGACACTGCGCAGAAAGAACGTGAGCCCAGAAGTATACACAGTGGGAGAGACTTTGAGATATCTCGTAGACCTCGTATCGATATTTTCACTCTCCGCTCGGATCAAACTCAGGCCACACCCGGCATACTCCTACGTTCGAGCTCCGCTCCTGCCGAAGCTCATACCTGAGATCAAGCATGCCGTTGGCGACACTTGACACCCGCCTTCGAGGAGTTAGGGCAAGCGCAGCGCGCCCTAACTCCGGGTATCAGCAATGTAGTCCCGCTACAACAGGTTAGGGTTAGGGTTGATATCAAATAGAAAGCGCGAACGAGGCTTTAGAGTGCCGACCTGAGATGCCCCGGTTCGGGGGACCCCCCGAGCGCAGTGAGGGGAGGGGCATCGAATGGTTGGTCCCCTTCGCGCACATGAAGGAAATAGTAAGTAGCTGCCCTTGGGTTCCAAGTTCTACATTGACAACTACGATATGCGCGCCAAGGACGTCGTCGAGGTCCCGGAGCGCGATGATTCATACTATTTCGGATCATAGTATGGCGAATCCTGGGAGTGGCGAATGTGGCAGGTGGACGAAATGGTGGGAGACGATTTTGAACAGCTGGATGCGGAAATTGCACAGGTGTTCGGTATTTTGGTCGAGCTCTTGCGAGCGAAAGGACTTTGGCGAGAATCGAGGAAACAGCGGCGGAGGAATTTCAAGGTGCACCGCGAGAGAACCAGGCGGCAAAACGGCGTGCGCTGGCGATGGGATGTCGGGGAGGATTCTAGTGTTAGATAAGCTGGACTTTGTTTTTACCCCCAATCGCGATCAGTTCTCGAGCACCTCCTTCATTGTGGGGCTCGTTTCGAGTCCATCTTCAACTTCATGTCAGTAAATCAATATCGACGTCCGCGGGACTGCTCGAACAAAATGTGGAGGCATTGGTTCAGGCCGTCCCAATGAAATGTGATACATTGTAGGCGGCAAAGTACAGCAGAGATTACCTCATCCTCATACATCTATGTATCTCCTCCGAGAATGCGGGCCCGTCCAGGGTATAAGGCCGTTTTTCAGCTAAAACGGAGCACGAAAATGGGTTTTTTCACATCAGAGCGGTAACAACGGGGCGTAATAATGGGCTGTTTTAAAGTAATAACGGGCTGTTATAAGGTAATAACGCTCGTTATTAGGGTGGGGAAATCTAATAACGGAGGATTCACCTGGGTGTGCTCTCGTTATTAGGTCTGAAGAATCTAATAACGGTGGACCAGGGCCTTGTACGAGCTAATCTCCGAACTAGATTTCACCTGTCCAAACACCCCTCCTCCCAAAAATACAGCCCAAGCGGCCAGCTATTGCCTACAGAATAGTGCCTTTAACCAAAATGTTCCAAAAACCAATCATCCTTCCTTGTTGAGCCATTCACACTTTCACAAAAATTCGGAGTGCCCTGATTTTTTGAAATCTCATCTGTACCCCTAATACCTTGATATGGGTAGCTCACCCATTTTTGCCATTCAATATTGGTGGAGATATTCACATGCCCTCCTCCACACCAATCAAAAACCTGCCCACGAACCCTCTCGCACACTTGAGCGGATCGCGATCGGCGTCATCCACATTTGTCATCTGCGCGCGCACTTGCGTCGGAGCGCCGAAGCCGATATGTCCGAGCTTCCTTCATCGAGACTACTTGAATGTTGTCAATACGCTCACAATATCCGCACTCAACCAGAATGTGCATTTACCCGGTGTGAATGTCTGACACTCAGGCTGAGTACTTCTAGTTCCCACGGTGGACACGCACCGCCCCGCCCCGCCCCATTGCACTGCCGCCCTCGAGGCGCCCGCCGCCTTTCCTGTCGCCCGCACCATCGCCCGCACCCACTACCAGCGCCAGCGCCCTTACTGCTCGCCCCCATGCTGCTCCATGCGCTGCCCGTCGTGCCATGACTCGACCCGGCCGCCTTGAATGTGGCACCAACGCCACGGGCCCGCCTTGCGGCCCCCGCCTCGCGCACCCTCGCTCGCTGCCTCGCGCTCCATGCATGGCTGCCACGTCACACCTCGACGTCGTCCTCTCGCCCCTCTACATGCCCGGCTCGACGCTCCAGCTCCGCCCATCTCCCTCCCGCATCTCGCCCGTGCTCTTAGACCCTCGTCTCGACGTTAACGCGTCACCGCTGGCCCCGACTTACCAACTCCGCCCCATACGTGGCAAAGACGTGCGGGCCTCGCGGGCAACGATTCTCTCCGCACCCACCGTGTGCGCACCACCCTCCCCGTCACCACGACCCCCTTCGCCACCCCCTCGCCGTACACGCCGCATACCGCCCAGCTTGGAGGCGCCCGAGGCGTCCTCCGCGGCGCATCCGCACAGCCTTGACGTCGTACCAGCGGAGTCTCAGACTCCTCGGATCCCACGCGGGGTGCTATGCACGTCGGATCCACGGCGTACAGCATCTCTGCTGTACTCTCGTCGACGATCCATCCACACGCCCGCCGCCGACACCCACCTTCTTCGTCACCCCCGGCTCCGCCACCACCGTCTCTATCCCTGCATCCACTGCACTCCTCGGGTACCCACGCCGCCGCCGATGACAACGCTCGCGATGTTCACCTCCGGCGTCGTGCGTGCCATTCGCCCGCGGCCACGACGCACCGCAAGGGGATGACGCGCACGACGTGCCACGAGGCGGGGACTCGGAGTAGGGAGTTCAGTCGCCTCGGTGGCGTCTACGAATGTGTCCCGGGGAAGGGAGCTCGCCGTGTGCGCATGGAAAGAGGAACGATGGCTGGCCCGGGGATGATGACGGCGCACGCGTACTGCGCTGCGAGGGGAGCGCGAGCAGGCGCCCCTGGGGATATGATACATCACAACACACCCCAGGGAGCACCGGCGCGGTCACGTGAGGGCCTCTTAGGGGGGGTTATGTTGTAGGAGCATAACCCCCCTAAGAGGCCCTGTAGGCGTCGGAGGGGGTAGGTCTATTAATAATACTTATGTCATCTGCTGATAAATGTCCCTCGCGTGAGCTCTCGGGATCTTCCTTCGGTTTCCCACCACCCTAGCTGCAGGTGGTGCATCAGGGCAGCAACCTCCGTCGCAGGCCTCCTCTGCCTACATCACGGGCTCTTCCAGCCTCCAATCAGGCTCTTTCTTGGGCGCCATATACTATGTGTTTTCTTGATATTGCTTTCAATGCCTGTTCCTTGCTTGGTTCGTAGGTAATGTTGAAATTCTGGATGCATCGGAGGCCTTCAGCTTCCCAGTTTGAAATTTGTGTATTATAAAGCTGATTCCGGTGACTGCAGCTATTTACATTGGAAGGGGTTCTACACATGGGAATCTCCTCTGGGGTTTTTTGCTGCTCAGGAGCCTTCCCGATGCATCGGAGGCCTCCGACATGGCAAGTTAGATACTCCATAAATTTATTTTCAGTGAATTCAGCTATTGGCAAGGGACTTGGAAGTATTTGCACCCAGGTGAATTCATCCGGTGAGATAGTTGAACTACTTGGGAGGCTTCCCAGCATGCCAGAGGCTGTGTCGGAGGCCTCCACCATCCCCAGTTTGATATTGGTACCTAATTGAAGTGACTTTAGCTATTGATAAGCAACTTGGAAGTATTCTCACACAGGTGAATTCATCCAGTGAGATAGTTGAACTGCTTGGGAGGCTTCCTAGTATGTCGGAGGCTGTGTCGGAGGCCTCCATCATTCCCAGTTTGATATTACTGCACCATACACCTAATTCCAGTGAATGTAGCTATTCACATACACCATCAGAAGGGGTCCCGCATGTTGGAATCTGTTTTGTTGGAAGCTTCAGCTCTTCGGGATGTCTCCCGATGAGTTGGAGGCCTCCAACCTGCTTCCAGTTTGATATTGGTGCACCGTAAAACCCATTGCTCCATTGCTGTAGATATACTTGTTCCGAATGAATATTAAAGGTATTGTACTATCGCCACAAATATAGGGATCTGTCTTTGGACCATGATTTGACCTGAATTCAATCAATAGCAAACCTCCTACCTACAGTTGAATCTGCTGAATATGGCTGATGGATCAAAGCACAGAGGTTTATGTCCCACAGGATTATAACCATAATCAGTAGCTTGTCATTCTAGAAACATCAGTAATGTTTAAGGCTGTGGAGGCCTCAAGCTTTCTTCTACTCTCGGAATATTTTTATTCAGGGTTCACTTGTTGTGTTTCAAATGCCGATGACAGTTATTAATTAATGATTTCATCGTACAAAGATAGATGTTCGAGATATATATCAGAGATGTGTACCTGCAAGATACTGGAGGTGGTGGAGATGGCGAAGACCATCAGAGGAGGTGTCGAAGGTCGTGTCGAAGGCCACTGGAGGCCTCCCACACCTACCGCAAAATGACAATGGCTTCCGATATGGGTATTTATTCATGATTTCATCCTATGAAGATAGATGCTCGAGATATATATCAGAGATGTGTACCTGCAGGATACTGGAGGTGGTGGAGATGGCGAAGACCATCAGAGGAGGTGTCGAAGGTCGTGTCGAAGGCCACTGGAGGCCTCCCACACCTACCGCAAAATGACAATGGCTTCCGATATGGGTATTTATTCTTACTTGAGGTTCACATATTGTATCATATTCTCTAGTTCCAGGTTGAAAACTACAAAAACTGAATAGTTTAAGGAACGACACCACCTCCAGCACCTCCAATGCCACCTCCGACGCCTCCCTCCCCTGCGTAATCCAAGAATTTCAGTGGTATACGTGGTAGATAATGTGCACCTGCCACTGCACATAGTGCCTATCCATTGCTTACTCTCTCAACTGGTGGAACTCAGCATAAATGTGCTAGGTATTCATTCACCTTGCCCAGCTCAACAGGAAATCTTCCATTTTTTTTCAGAAAACAGCCGACATGGACTGGGAAAGACTCACTGAGGGGTAGCAGAGCACTTATGAACACTACCTTGATTTGCAAAAGGGTGGTTGGCAACCAGAAGGTGTTTGGCACAACGGCCCATGAAAGATCTGGTAGTCAAGGGTCAAGTCCTGATTAGGACATGTATGGGTTCGACACATTTTCGAGCACCGGATTTCGAACTGCAGGCAAAAATCTAATTTAAACTAGACCATCTCCGGGCAGTATCCAGGACCCATGTCCGCATTGTTCCAGAGGGGGGAGATGCAGCTGTGCATCCATAATAAAAAAATTGCACTGAGCTCATGGTTATTCGCGCTCTGATTGGCTGCCAAATGACACACTGATTACGTGTAAGGCTCGGGCCGAGGGCGGCGAAGGTGTGCCAAATATTTGGTCCAGTCTTACACTCTCTTTTCACGTCCACCCTCTCCTCCTACCTCCGTCCTTTTCCTGCCGTCTGGTGAGTGATTATGCTCAGCAGGTTGCTGCCCAGCTGATAATGTGATGAGGCCTGTTTACTTTCTGATTCGGCAAGGCAGGGCAGTGGGGTCCCGCCTCCGTGCTTTTTTTGTCTCAACATCCCGCTTGCTGGACCTCCCTGGTAAGTAAACATATCCCTCCCTTCATGTTTTTTTTTTCACTGATGCATATCTCTTTACAAGCTCCCGCTTTCATAAAGTTTCAGTGAGCAAGATTAATGTATTCGTCTATTTCTTTCCTGACAATCTCCTGTAGCGTCGAATGATGTATAAGGCTGCTAGGACGCCTTCCTCTATTCCCGCTGCCGACCTGTCCTTCCTTTTCATCCCCAATGCGGTGACGTGTCTGCAAAGCAGCGGGGTTTGCCTCCCCGACCTCCTCACCTCCTTTTGGCCTTCAACGCACAACGAGCTCAGCAGGTGGTGCGGGATGGGTGGCAGCATGTAGGAGGCCACACTAAGGTTCGCACAAGTCGTCTAAGCAGCGCTCGGAATCAACCCCATTCTTCAGCCGAAATTGGTGCACATAGCATGCCGGCAGACAGGATATGTGAATGCAACCACGTCCCACCACCCTATGGCCCACTCAGTATTGCACAGGTAACCAAGGGCCAAGACAAGGCCTCGGGTGCCAGTGCCTCCAACACCTCCGTCGCCTCTAATGCCTACGATGGGGCCTCCAAACAACCCCTCAGGCTCTTCCGGCTTCCAATTCAATCCCTTGCAGACTGGATTGGGAGAGCCCACCCCATCCGCCGCTCCTCACCACTGCCGCCCAGCACCTTTCAGACTGGACCAGGAGCGCCCACATCCGCTGCTTCTCGGTGGCACCCAACGTCTACCCCCCACTCTTCGACACCGCCGACAACATTAAACACGGTGCAATTTCAAGCTTACCTCAAGAGCAATTGCTTTGAAGCAATTCCCCTCCCCCCCCTCCCCCCCTCGGCCACACTGGGCGGCCCCCATGGCTCTGCCAACTCCGTGTCCCTCACCTCCATCTCCACCGAGAACAACGGCTCCGACGATGAGCATGGCAGCAGCAAGTCCCCTGGCCCAAATGCTGCCTCCTCCGCCTCCTACACCTCCTACACCTCCTACACCTCCGACGGCCCCAAGCTTTTTGATGGTTTAGACCACACACACCCCGAGATGACAGCCTGGCTCATGATAGTGACCTCATCCCCGCTCTTGATGCCTGAGACCAGCGGGATGAGGACAACAAACACTAGTATTATCATTTGTAGATTTCATATCTTAGTTGTTCATTTTGTAGCCTACTTCCTTGTTATACAGCCTCCTGGAGGCTTGTAAATAATTGTGATTTGGTTGCAATTCATTGGAGCCAGTGAGCTGGTGGGCGGGCGCTCGGACGCTCGCGTCGGAGGTGGGAGGTGCCACCAGGAGGCGGAGGTGGCATGCCACGGGACGTGCCAAGCACAGTGCGCAAAGAGGTGCGGGAGGCAGGAGGGGGGAGGCAGCGTGCCATGCTCCGTGCTGAGCATGGTGCGCAAACAGATGCGGGAGGTGGGAGGGTGGTAGGTGCGGGAGGCGGGATGTGCCGAACACGGCGCACGTTGTGGGAGGCAGGAGGCGGAGATGCCACGGGATGTGCCGAGAATGGCGCGCAAGAGTACCTAATATAGAAGCCCGTGACCTACGACCTACGACCTACAGCGGCCTCTTAGGGGGGTTATGCTCCTACAACATAACCCCCCCTAAGAGGCCCTCACGTGACCGGCGACGGTGCTCCCTTAGGTGTCACAACACCGGTGAATATCATGGAAAGGTGATGTATCTGGGCCAGTCGCTAGCTTAGTGCACGATGTATCAGCTCAGTCTCTGTACCGCTACTTTTACCGCTCCAGCGCGCCCACCGCTCGCCCGCGCTCCCGCCTTACCTGGCCCGTGCACGCGGCGCGCCGCCCCTTCCAAATCTGTTCTATTCCGATCAATTGTTTACATTTGTTAGCATCCGCCTGCCTCCCACCACCCCCCAGCATTCCGCTTCGCCCCGGGCTCCACTGCCTGCCCCGCCTTCCTCCCTCCGCCTGGACACTCGAATTGGCCCTACCTACCCTCACGGGCCCTCCAAACGCTCCGAATCACCCCACAACTGACGCATTTATCTTTGCGCGCACCTGCTGCCTTGCGCCTGCACCGCGCATAAAAGCTGCTTGGGCTCTGCTGGCCCCCTGCACTCCGGGGCTGACCCTCCTTGGTCGAATCTCTTGCCGCTCCCACTCCCCCCTCCCCGGCGCTACTCCTCGCTGGCTCGCAATTGGCGTTACGGTGCGCCCCATTCCCGCTCCGGCACCCTACCCGCCCGCGGCCCCCCATTTGCTCGCCCTTTGTTGTGGGGTACAGTACCACACCCGCGGTGTCTCACCTACACTCACCACGCCCCGCGTGGCCTCCAGCATCGCAGCACTGTCCAATTACAGCCTATCCGGTTCCTTGCAGCCACGCCCAGCGATCCCGCCTCCTACCTTGCCTTGCAAGATCATTACCTCGCTTGTTCCTTCCCCGTGCTCATGCACCGCTCTGTGCCTGGTGGCCCGTCGTGTTTCCTGCAATGAATCCACCCCCCCCCCCCTCCCCCCCCGCAGCCTGCGCCGCTCTCTGTACACCGGCGTGCTACACTTCGTGCATGCCCCCGTCCACCATCTGGCCCGTACCGCGCAGCACGCATACTGCGCCCCTGCCCTCTTTCATACCCCCTCGCTGTCCTTTTGGCGACGGTGGCCTCCCACTTCAGTGTTTGCGTCAAATGTCCTTCTGACTGTGATCCACCATGTTTGTCGGAACCCCTCCCATGCTCGCTCACTTGACGTCTACCCTCCTATTTCACCCACTCCCTGCAGTTACTCATGATTCCATTCGCTCACAACCTTCACCTTGATGATCCTATTTTACACCGCTTTCTACCCTTTGTATGCTGAACATTAGTCGCCGAATATATTGTTTCGTCTTCACAATTTTTTTTTTTTTAGAATTTCTTGGAGAATGCACAGGTGGACGTAGTGATCCCTGCAACCGAGTTCAGGACCGGTTGTTTTGAGGAGTTGGATGTCTTGCTTGACGCGGTGATTACCATCAGCTAAGGTGCCTTGTGTTCGAGCCGTCCGCTGGTTCCTTTTTAACTAGCCGAGTCATTTTTAATTCGCCTCTTTTTTTTGTTTACCCAAGTCAAATTTGCCCTTAGTTACCGCCGGCCCTAATGTGTCTCGCATACTGATCGTATTGGCATACGTTAAATTACATCGCGAACTGTAGACGAAAAGGGTGTAGCTGGGCGGGCTGGGCTGGTTGAGCAGCTCAGAGTGGCTGGTTGAGCAGCCTAAGGCGCGCGCCGGTTGAGCAGCGCAGCGCGGAGGATGTGCCTCTTCATTGTCTTAGGCGGTTTTGCGCCTACAAAAAACATTAGCTCTCCATATCAGAAAGAGCATAAAACCGACGCTCGACTCACCTCTTGGATGTGACATTCTCATCCCCGCGCTTCCGCTTCACCGCCGCCGGTGCAGCCTCCGGCACATCCTTCTTCGCGCGCTGCTTCTTCACCTGCGGCTCAAACTTGCTCCCATCGACGAAGCGTGCTGGCTTGCGAGTGCGCTTCGAAGCGGCGTCGTTGGTCGTATCTGCGAGCGCAGGAGCAGGTGCAGGCACAGCAGCGCCTTCCCCGTCCTCACCCTCACCTAAATCCGCCTCACCGCCTTCCCCTTCCTCACCGTCACCCGCGCCTATAGTGGCGGCCTTCCTCGGGCGCCCTTTACCTCTCTTCGCCCCCTGCGCATCTGCCACCTTCTTCGCCGCCGCTGCCAACGCCTCCTTCTTCGCCGCTGATGCTACTGCCACCTTCTTTCCCTGCGTCGCCGCTTTCGGAGCAGGGGGGGGCTTGATATGCGGTCGAGACTCGGGCAGCACTGGCGCAGCTTTTGGTTTGGAGGCGGCGGACGACAGGGAGTCGCTGGTGGGGGTGGCGTTGACGACAGGGGTGATGACGGGCACAATGACGGGGTTAGCGAGCACGGGAGCCGGGGTAACGACGGGCGCACGCTTGGCGAGACCAAAGCAGGCATGGTCGTCCAAGGTATCGCGCGGCTGTCCAGGTCCCATCGCCCGCGTCTGATACACATTGGGGTTGGCCTCCGCCCATGCCTGCTCGAGCATCTCGCCAGTATGCTGCGGCCCGCGCATCTCGGCCTCGACCCCCGCGACCACCAAAGCCATCGTGCGCGCGGCGTTGCTGACAAAGCGTGGCGTATGGTGCGCTGGGCTCGGCGTCGCAGGAATAGGGGCGGGCGCAATGGGTGAAGGCGCAGGCTTCCTCCCCCCGAACGCCTGGAAGAGGACGCTGGGCTTGAAAGCGCTAGTAGACGAGGGCGTGGAGGAGGGGAAATTGAAGCCTCCGACATTTGTCGTGCCAGACTTGGCATACGGCGCTCCGTGGTAACTGGCGCGTGGAGCTGGGCGTGCGACTGCGAGAGGAATTGAGGGGGAAGGCGAAGGGGAGCACGCCCTAGCTAACAGCAGCGGGTCGATGACCATCGTCGCGCTGCTCGGCATGCTGCGCTCCGCGTTTGCGATGGCCGTAGCAGTCGCAGGACTCGGGGGCGGCACCATCGCAGGAGGCCAAGAGTAAAAGATAGGGGGAGGCGTCGGCTGTTGCGGGAGAGTCGCACCCGCGAAGGGGTCGTCCTCGAAAGCGTGGGTCGAAGGAGGGGGGCCATCAAACAAGCTGCTGAAGTCGTAATTGTCGAAAGACTCGTCCATCCACTCCGATGAAGCGGCAGGGGAGAGAGGGGCCTCGTCAGAGGCTGAGGGCGGGGTGGCTGGCATGGAAGGTGGACTAGAAGGTGCCTCGGGGGAAGCGGAGGGTATCGCCGGCGGTGGGGCCTTCTGAGTCGCACCTCCTGCCGCCACCGCTGCTTTCCCCTGTTTGCGCTTCTTCTTGGACTGGCGTTTCGACTGCTGGCGACCAGTACTCGAAGCCTGGCCATGCTCGCGCGTCACAGAGGGCCCCCCCGCAGAGGCAGGCCTTGGCGGGAGAGCGCGCTCCGCGCGCTCTCGGGCAGCTGAAAAGGGGAGAAAAAAAAGTCGCGTCAATATCTTTCCGTGCGAATGATCAATGAGCTTACTGTAGGTCGCACGGAGGAATGCCTCAAAGGGCTCCACAATGTTCTTGTCGAAGTCGACGCAAGAATCCTCGAAGTCGTTGCCAGCGGGGGTCTCGCCAAAGCAGGTGCTGAAGGTGAAAATAAAGGCGTAAGACAACAGGCGCACACACAATTCCCAAAACAGACTTACATCTTCATGCTAAACTCGCCTCCCATCCGCGGATTCGGGCCCCCCGTAATCGTCATTCCCACCCAGCCGGTGGCGTTGTACGTCGTCTTGTGGACGTCCGTGTACACTTGGTCGAGGACATCAATGTTGCTGGCGCGAATATTCAGTACCGATCGCTCGCAAGAATCTGAATGAAAAGACTTACTCTTGGAGCTGGCGCGGCGTAAGCTTTCCGGGAGCGCTGGCGTGGAGCGCCTCATTATCCAAGTCCTCCTGGCGTATCTCAGCTTTTTCCTTCTCCACATCCTCGTCGACCGCTGCACGCTCCTCCGGGGTGGCCGCGGCATACAAAATTTGTACAACGCTCGTCCGCATGCGCATGCGGTCAGACTTGGCGCTGAGCTCGTTGTACCCTCTCTTGACGAGCTCGACGCGTATGAGCTCCGCATTCCGCTTTTGAAAGATTTCGATGGGCTGGTGCGCGCGGCGGCGTTTCGGAAGCATCTGCTTGAACATTGCCTTCAACAGCACGCCCGACGCGCTAGCTGCCGGCGAGTTGGCATTGCCAATCTTCTTGCGCTGGTTCCGAAACCAGTTTTCAAGTCTCTGCAAAATTCCGTCAGCATCCACGCGTCCAACACGTCCTAAATGCACGTACATTTTTCTGGGTGACTATGGCGGCGCCGAGCATGGCCAGCTCGTCTTGGGTCATAGCGGGTGCTGTAGGATCGCTCGGCAGAGGTAGGTTGACGGTGGCGTGCTCGGGCCACTTGCTGAACCAGGCCTCGAACAACGGCGGCCAGAAGAGGTGAAGTTTCCCCTCGCCTTGCCTGCTGATGTAGTCGCCCATCCAGCCCTCAAGAAATTTTCGTTGGTCCTCGGTAGCCCAAGGACGAGGAGCCATAGTGCGCGTTCAAGAATAGAAACTGTGGTGTGAAGGCTCGTTCGATGTACTGGGGCAGTAATTTGAGGTGCGCCTCCGTGTCTCAGCAGTATATATCTGGCCAGGTGCGTCTTCATATTATTTTAATTCTCCCGGGACATTGATATGTAAACTCTGCCGGTTTAGGGTGCGTTCCAGAAACTGCGGCTCATTTTCCCGTCAAAATATCCCAATCTCTGCCTGAAAATATGAATTATGTCCCCCATCCCGATCAGGAATGTCAGAGCAACCAGCGCATTTATCCGCGCTCACATGTGCCCGTTTCCATACGGCCGCCGTCCATGCTTATCACGCCATCCATCAACGCCTTCAGATTCTCGCTCAATCTGGACTCACCTCGAGGCTCCTCACTTTATCAGTTGCGTCTTTGCCCATTCCCTCCAGCTCTCCCTTCATCCTCTACCCCACTGACAATGTCTGACAACGCCGCCGCAACGATTACCGCCACCCCTGAGCAAGAGCTGGCGGCGCTCGTCGCCAAAGTCACAACACTGTCCCGCGTCGCATTGGATCTGACCGCCAAGTGCCTCGACATCAATCGTGAGTTCGACGCTGGTCACTCACACCCTCTGACATGCTCTACAGAGGAGCTCCCGCGTGTCATCGCCTCCCAAGTGGCCGCCGCCGTCGCTGAAGTCACCCGTGAGTTGTGCTTGATATGTTTTTTAAAAAAATCCACTCATCCTCTCCCTCAACCGATGCCGACTTCGTTCGGGGTGTTCCCCTTACTCCCGACGAGCTGGACGCTCTCTACTGGCACCGGCGACTACCAGACCTGGTATGTCGTGACCATCGGGCGCTCGCCGGGGTTGTACCCGAGCAGGTACGGCCCTAAATTCCTGTTCCTCTTTGCCCCTAATTTTGTCTTCTTAGTGATGAGGCCGACACCCAAGTCCTTGGCGTGCCCCGCCAGTCCCGCCGCAAGAAGACTGGTCGTCTCGAGGCGTTGACGTACTACCGCTCCATGTACGACGCCAACCTTCCCCGCCCCCGGCGCTGCGGGAGCAGCGGCCAGCGGAGTCTGGCAAGTTCATTTTCTTCTCTCTCTCATTATTCCCGCTGAAGTCGTCTCTCTTCCTCTCTCATTTCACTGTTCATAGCCGTCGTCGTATATTCCTGTCGTGTACTGGTTGCCAATCAATTGTTGATGTTGCTCTCGCTTGCGCCCGCGTGAACCGTCGCTTCGCCCGGTTAAATTGAGTCCCCGTTTTCTTTGCTCCATAAGCCATTCGATTACAACTAATCTAAGTGATACACCATAATGGGATATCAAACTTCCTAAATGTTAATCTATGCACCCGAGCGGTCGCGTAGACGCGACAAAGGGATCCTGGAAAGATGTCATGATGTGTCAATGTTGCAATGGTATGAAATAAGGGCTCACATTTTCTTGGCTCTTGCAAAGGCCAGCTGCGTGGACCTGTCCCACTCATTCGAGGGATCCAAAAGCATTACAGCCTCCGACCAATAGTAGAACTCATCCCACCGGTCTGAGCCCATCGTCGTACAGTACGGCGGTATCGGCGCATCATTATCCCCCCAGGCGGTGGCCTCGGCAGTAGTTGGCCGGGTCATCGGGCCCGAGTTGAGTTTTGCTACCATCAGTTGCGAGGCACGAATCCGTGCGGACGGTCCAGGTCTAATCGAGCGTGTCGGTGTCAGTCTCGGATCTCCCGGATGTGAAACCCTTTCTGGCACCGATGACCTTGTACATAAAATATCGTCGAAATTAATAATATTTATTTTAAAAAAAAACATATGCACGCACCTGGTGGACGACAATTGCATGGCCAAAGCGAGGACTGAGTCCTCCGGCTCCCTGACACCGTTTGCGATCGCCGTCGTTTGTCCTTGAGCCAACTCTGCCAGCGCCAGCACCGCCATGTGCTCTGCCGATGTTCGTGAGGGACAAGCAACGCTGCCTTCGGCGGCGCTAACTCGGGAGGCGGCGTTTTCACAAAGTGGGTCCGGTGTTTGACTTAGCACGCGCAGATTTGTCGAATCAAGAACCCCGGCGGCAGAGAGCACTGTTGGATCAGGGGCACCTACGGATTCTTCCAAGCGCTTCTTCGGTGGATCCCACCGACGTTTTGCAGCCTTTCTCGCAGCCCTTATTAGTTGCCCGTGTTAGTTAGCATATAATATGTTGGATGTCTCCTACCTACCGCATTTTTGCCATCTGCTGCCTCTTTCTTTCGCGCACTTCAGGATGTCTGTGACTCACGTCAGCCATGGCTTGTGGTCGCAATCAGTTGGCCCGAGCTTATCGTAATATTCCTTGTACGTTCCAGGCTTTCGTGGCCTTGTCCTGGGCAGAGTTTACAGGGGAAATGTGATTGAGAATGGGAGACGCACTTTCCCTCTGTACTTTCGCCGGACCCTGCGGCGCGAGCCTTTGGTTTGGTTTTGCCCATGAGCGTAGGAGACAAGTTTTGATTCCGCTGATTGGGTCACCTGACTCCATTTGTTCTACCTCTGACCACCGCAGCTCGAGCAGCACTGGAATATTTTCTTCATTAAGCACACGGGTTGCTTCATAGCCAACCTCCAGCCAGTACTTCGGGGCATCCTGGGAATTTCCCCATTTCTGCGAGGCCAAATTTGATGTTACCCCGCTCGAACCAAGTTCAAGCGACTGTGCGGTATTCTGCGCCGCTCCTCCATTGTACCCACTGCACTGCACCCAATGGTATCGAATAATATCCGAATTTACTCCTGGATCCACGGAAAAATACTTTCGGGAGGTAATGCATGTTGAACATTTCGTCTGAGTCCCATATAGCATCTTAGGCGCTTCTCAGCTATCCCCCAGACCGTATTTTCACCTGTCTCTAAAATTGTGGAAATTTCGATATTTTCTCATTCGGTTCTTTCCCTAGACCTCATTAATGAGCCTCAAGACCTTATTTAGCTAATCTTTCCTCCCCATCGCCTACATTTTCCCAGTTACCTTAACAAGGGACTGTGCGATATTCTGCGCCGCTCCTCCATTGTATCCACTGCACTGCACCCAATGGTATCGAATAATCTCCGATTCTACTCTCTGATCCACGGAAAAATACTTTCGGGAGGTAATATACATGTTGAACATTTCGTCTGAGGTGCGTCAGAGTCCCATATAGCATCTTAAGCGCTTCTCAGCTATCCCCCAGACTGTATTTTCACCTTTCTCTAAAATTGTGGAAAATTCCATATTTTCTCATTCGGTTAATTCCCCAGACCTCATTAATGAGCCTCAAGACCTGATCTACTTAATCTTTCCTCCCCGTCGCCTCCGTTTTCCCAGTTACCTCTTTGGGAATTCCACATGCTACCTTCGCTGACCTCCAGGTTTTGCACTTTCCGCTTTGGTAAGTCTAAATTACCTGTTCTCCCCTCAGAACAACATTCTCCGCCATCTTCATTCCCTTTGGCGCGTCATTCCCGCGTCGGCCCACTCTCTAATGTACAGGAATATTTTTTTCCCGCGTAACTCAGGTTATCTACGGGCCGGTTAAAAGATACGAGTAATTCTGGCTATCCAGAATGTTCATAGACGTCCTGGGGTGCTGGGACGAGCCCAATATTTGAGTTACCTGGTTCGAATCACGCACAGAGTCACGCAGTCACGAAGCGTTACCTTCGCATTCCACGCCACCTCCTCATGTCTTGGCCACCCTCCGACGGAGAATATTGCCTCACCAGACACCTACGGGCGCGTCATTTCGCCGCACGACATCAAATCTCACCATACACATCCATCGATGGCTCCCACCGCCCCAACCTCTATGACACTGAGGGGTTAGACGGATTCAAGTTGGCCATTCCTGGCATGGCCGCAGAATAACGCGCCGATAGTTCCTGTAACCGAGTTAGTCAACTTCCCCTCAATGTTGCATACCTTTCAAGGTCATTTCTTCCGGGTTTACTTATTCACGTGGTATGTACGCGTTTCCGACTTGTAGATGGATGTGTTTGTTTATTTTTGATCCCCACAACTCTCCCCAATACTTGTCGTTTCAGCCAAAATCAGCCCATATGTCGAGCGCAAAAGACAGCGCTGCTGGCCCACCTCAGCTCAATTCCGGCATCGCATACGCACACGCCCTCGATACCGCCCAGATGGCTTCACCAGGCATCGGCCCAGGTTTAAATCTCGCCCTCGGAAGCATCGATAACAGTTTTGGCCCGATACCTGCGCCCTTTGACAAGGCGTGTAAACTAGGTGCGTCGTCCTCGGACTTCTATCCAATTATTTCTCAATCTTTTTTTTTGGACAGAAGTAATGCACCGCCTTCCCACGGCGCCTCTCGATGATGTCCTTCAGCGCTGGCTCGACCGCTACGTGCCTCCAAAGCCCAAGGCTCGCGTCGGCCCTAGTTATTTCGAACGCAAGCGTGCTGAGCTTGTCGCGAGGAAGGCACGCGTCGATGCTTTGATGGCTCTGCGCGCGGGCAGTGAGAAGTATGGACGCCGCTGGCCACGTTTCCGCCAGATCGCGGAGGACAAAGAAAATGCGCGTCGCGCGGTTGAGTCCAAGCGAAAGCAGGATTTGGCCGCGCGCGAGCAAGCGGCGAAGGCAGCGCTGGTGCGCAAGGAGGAGCGTGCTGCGGCGGATGCTCGGGTCGCAGTGTTGATGCGACAGCGCACATCGGGACGCGGCGCCCGTCGCACCCGTGGTGCTATTATTCATCCGACCCCATTCGGGCTTTGAATTAAATAACTGTTTTATTCGACACAAAAATAAACCCATTCCTGTTTTTGGCTCTGGCCCAGTTGCGCCGATGATGGCTTGTGGCTGTTCCCAACAGTGGTCATGTTTGGACGCCTGTCCTCTTCCCAATCCGAAATCGCATGGCGCGGCAACTCCCCCACCCATGGCCTCTCCCACCCTGGACATCGACGTTTTATGCGAAATAGCTCTCGCGTCCGACCCACACACTCATTGCCAACTTTTGCGTCTCTCTTTCTCTACCTACCCCCGCATTCGCGCCCTTCTTTACCAGCACATCTCGGTCGGGGACCAAGCTGGTGCACTCGTACGCACCCTGGCGAATAAATCATGTCTACCGCCCATGGTACGTTCCCCCAGATTCTTGTGTATAACCAATGTAATCCCACTCCAGGTCCGAACATTAATTTTTCGCTCGAGTGTATGCGCCTACATTGCCGACGCGGAGTGGGCGCTCCTTCTACCTGCAATGGTGAACCTGCGCCGTCTAGTCATTGCTAATCATGTCCCTCTGGAGCGGCGCGTACTGCCGTCCATCACCTTCCGACTGCGCTCCTTTATGTCTTCCGGCGTGGTGGTCGGCGCATGGGCTGAATTCCTCCAGCTTCAACCAGATCTGGAGGAGATCGCTTTTCATGGTGATCTCTTCGGACCTGCGCCTGGCCCTGCCCACCTTCCAATGCTACGAAGCGTCACCGGCCGTCCGGAGGACGTCGCGAGATTTGCGCGATACCATCAGCTGGATGATGTCTGGGTTCGCTCGGGCTCGCCTTGGGGGTATCGCACCTTCAAAACAATCGACCTCCGCCGTTTCTCGCTATCGCCCAGCCGGCTGCTAACCCTGCGCATCATGGCGCCGCATCTCCTGCTCTTGATGAGAGGAGCGCCCGCAGGGCTGGCGACTATTCTTCACCTGACGCTGGACGAAGATAATGGCTGGTGTCGCTTCGGTCCAGAGGTGCATCATTCTTACATTTCTCTCATTCACGAATTGACTTTGTTGTCTAGAGTACAATTTTTAAAGTCGTGCGCGAGCTGCGCGACCATACCCCAGTATTAAGGAGCCTCGTGCTCGTGTGCTCGCCTGACACACCTCGGATGAACACACATCCGAGCATCCTGGTCGGCCAGGGCCCCGCCTTCTCAAGCGCACTGTCGGCGTTGTCTCGCCCGCCGACTTTGCGGACTTTCCATTTTTGCGGAGTCGAAGCCTGTGCAACTTGGCGGAATTGGGGACAGACGGACGAGGAATTTGATCATGCTGACCTTGAGGAGCATGGGCCCTGGGACCTCGACCCGCAGTACGCCGACATCGCCGCAAAGTATGCCTATTAATTATTTTCCTTTTTTTTGTTGAACAAAAAATAATCACCATGTTAATTTCACCAAATGGGGTGAGTTTCCTGAGATTTAGGCGGTCGCTTAGTTGACGGTCGCTTATATTCGCTTATATTCGCTTGATTGACTGCTTCTGAACGTCTTCAGATCCCCGCCGAAAGGAGATGAACGCCGAAACGGAAGCCTATATTGTTGAGTGGTTTAGATTTTTCCAGGCACAACTCAGAAGCTCACTGCTACACCCCAGATGCAGCTCCTGCTGCAAGCACCCCCTACGAGCTGCGAAAGCTGCGTGAACGCTGTCGGGGAATTTCAATGTTCCGACTGTCCGTCGAGGAAAGGGCAATGCGCAGCATGTATCAAGCGCAACCACAAGATGCGGCCGTTGCATCAGATAGAGGTACAATCTTATTGGAAATAAGATGTGTTCTGATTGTGTCTTCATAGCATTGGAACGGGCGCTACTTTGAGCGCACTAACCTACGGCAGTTGGGGCTGCAGCTCCAGCTCGGGCACGGTCTAGGGGGGGACTGTCCTGCACCAGGAGAGCAAACTGACCTTAGTGTGATCACGCGCCATGGTGTGCAGCCCCTCACCATCGTTTATTGTGCCTGCGATCACGCGCAATCGCAAAGCATGCAACTGATCGATGCGGGCCTCCTTCCGGCGGAACGTGAGCCCGAATGGGCTGTAACTTTTGGTGTGGCTGCCGACTTGGCGTACATGCGGTTCGGCGGAGGAGGTGCATGATCGGACTATGGTAGCGGGTATTTTCTAGAAATGAATGATGGTGGCTTCATTCCTCTTATCCCCTATCCCGCCCTTGCTTCAAGGTATGAACATCCGCCAATTGAAACAAAACGACAAGCTCTCCCTGGCGGCGACAAGAGTTCGCGGTCAACGCGCGCGTTCCCGTAAGTTTTTTCAACTATGGCGTGGGAGGAGTGACTGATGCTTCGGACAGAGGATCCCGGGCCCGTACGCCCCCCAGAGGAACGGAAGACGCGTCGGCAGTCCATAACGCTGACCGTGGAGATGGGCAAACACCAGCTGGTCTATAGCGACGAGAATGGGTTCCCAAGCGAGAGCTGGCTGGCCATGGTAGCCGATCTACAGGCGTGGGCGAGCGAGTGGCGGTGAGTCTTACTCCATGTTTTTTTTTTTTTTTTCCATGGAGCCTGACACGTTCATTTTAGGAAGGTACCTGCGTCCCGCGCGCCAACTGGCGTGTCGGAACTCGCCGGTAGCACCACGCCCGAGCGCCAAGGTTCGCCGCCTCCGCACAAGACCTTGACGTCGACTGGAGCAGCCGTAGCAGCTGCGATAGCAGCAGCAGCGGATTCCCCCGACGCCGACACCTTGATCACGGAGGCGGAGAAGTCGTGGGAGCGCGTCATGAAGTGTTGCATGGACGCTCTGCGGGAGTCCGAGCGGCGCGCCTGGCTGTGGGAGATTGAGGAGCAGGAGCGGATGCTCGCTCAGGAGTCGAGGCCACCCACTCGCCGCCGTCGCATCAATGAGCCTGATATACCGAATCAGCGCAGACGCTTGGCAGCGGTGGAGGCGGCGACAGCGGAAATTACCAGCGATGACGAGGGCTGGGCTGATTACTCGACGAGCTCCGAGGAATATGTGGATGTGTGATATATATTTCAATGCAAAGTCTTCTTGTCCCGCTTCACTTTCTCATTGTTGGTGTGAACCAGATTATTAGACACCGGGAAAGCCGGGCGCTAATAATGTAAGGAAGTACATCATTAGCGCCCGGTACGGTATTAGACGCCGGGCGCTAATAATGTACGAAGTACAGTATTAGACGCCCCGCGGTTTATCGCGCAAATGGTATATAAAAATCACAAAAAAAAAAAAATCAATAGCGGGAGTAAAGAGAGTACTGGTTGCAGTATGTACGTCTACAATTTGGCTCTAGGAGGGAAGCAGGTGGAACAATGGCGGCAGCAAATGGGTTCATCGCCACATGGGACGAGCTCCGGGATCTCTTCGTCGTATTCGGCTTGTGCGGCACCCGCGGGATTGTCGTCGTGTGCTCGACGATGCAGCACAAATCCCCAATCGATGCTGGAAATAACAAGTCAGCGCGAGGTCGAGGAGGGGAAGGAGAGCATACGCGAGGAGAAGATCGTAGAATACGCCATACTCATAGCTATAGTGCTCCCCCTTTTCAAGATCTGAAAGAATATTTATTTAGAGGCGACGATGAAGGGGAGGGGGCATACCTGAACACATGGTGGTACGCATCAAGATTGGGCGGGGATAATATAAGCGGTGTTGGTGATCGTCGATCTTTGATTGAAAAGGATTAAAAAGGGATTCGATTCCGGCACTACAGGGAGTGAGACTCATGGGAAGGGAGGGGCAATGGAGACGAGCCCGAGGTTTTTGTTTGTGGATTCAATCCCGGCTCTGCCTGGGTCATATTGTGCCGTGCGGCAACGCGGCCGGTGATGGTGGGTATGAGCAACAGAGCCAAAGCGATCACGGCTGTTTGTTTCACCACCAACGCGCCCTGGTAGCGGGTCTCCAGGGCGTGTTTCGAACTTTCCTCCTTTTACGCAGGGGCTCCTCTTTACTCTCCTCTTCTCTTCTGTGCAATCCCCTGCGTCCTTCGACATGAGCAACTCGAGGAAGCGCCGCCGTGAGGTGCACTTCGCACCAGCTCTTTCAGAACCCGCTCCAGACCAGGCCGAACCCCCGACCATCGAGCCAGCGGCTGCGCTCACTCAACCACGGATTCCCATTGAACGCTCGAAGAAGTCTGGCATGCGCACAGCGTCCACGTCGCATGCTTCGACATCGCCCGCCTCGACAAGCCAGGCTACCGCAGCAGATGCGGGGCACACCAACCGCATCTGCGCGAGAAAACGCGCGTGACCGTGGATGGGTCGGTCAAGCAGAAGCGGAGGTCGTGCAAGTGGCCGCCGGCGCGGAGCAGCGGCGCCCAAACTGCACCCAGATCTGCCAAAGGCCCGTGAGCAAGTGTACGATCTCTACGATGACGCCGACGATGGTGGTGTGGACGATATGAGTGACGGGGGTCGCGAACTCCGGAATTCGGTGAGCCTACTTATGACTGGCAAAAATATGAGCTAACCCCGCCTGTAGGACGAACCCTCTTCGACAATGGGCCGAGGACCACCTCAACGAATTCCTCGCCGAGTTCCTGCGCTTGGAGGGTCGAGTGATCACAGCCCTACGTGTGCGGCATGTCTGCTGAACCCGGCGACCACCGATGTGTCGATTGTCTCGGCGGCGGGGAACTGCTATGTGCAGGTTGCACGGTCGAAGCTCATCGGCGTCTACCCTTCCATCGGATCCAGGTAAGTGTTTAAACCAGTGCCGCGTCGCATCTACTGAGTTCTTCATGTCTTTAGCATTGGAATGGTTTCATGTTCGTGCGGAAGACCCTCAAGGACATGGGCTTGCGGATACAGCTCGGGCATTGGCATAGCACAGATCGCCGCTGCCCTGTCCCTACCCCCGCCTCGGCGACGATTTCGTGGTCGTCGACAGTCACGGCGTCCACGAAGTCGGCCTGGACTATTGTGGTTGTAGCGGGGGTTGCCCACCGTACAGTTGCTGCGCGCTCAACTGTACCCTGCGACGACGACGAATCCAAAGTCGGCGGCCACGTTCGCAGTCCTTCGCCGCTTCCACCTCTTATCATTCGAGTCTAAATGTTCCGTGTACGAATTCTACCAAAGCGCCA